>JAWNMR010000492.1:22700000-23260000 GCA_035043845.1 Drosophila picticornis | reverse complement strand
TAAAATAAGAAATATTCATCTTTCTCTGTCGCAGTACAAGACTTAAACACATTGGCATCTGATTTTTACGTTTCACAGGCTGTTTTGGTATTAAAAAAATGACAAAAAAGTAAAGTAACAATATTTGGATATCGTTGTTTAAGTTCCAAAATGTTTTTTACTATCGATGCAGTAACGAAAAAATTACATTAGAGAAATGAGTTGACTTCATGCCGTTCGTAAACATCTCGACACGCTATCATCTCAGACGCAGTCACGAGTACTTGGATGTGTTGGCCTTGTGCCTGCCAAAGTTTCAGATACAGACATCTACAGATACACATGTGCACGCTTTTGAATGCCTACATTGACAATTCAATTTATTGGCATGGAAACATGTTAAATTATTTGAAAACTATCATATGAATCGAGGGGCCCCAGGGTAAGTGCAACAACGATACGATTGTATCTGATGCTGATGAGAAACTTGATGCCAACATGAATTGAGTTGAAATTAGAAAATTTCGTTAGAGTTTGTGCATGAATATTTATGAGTGTTGCCCTTTGCATTTTACTTAACATGCGCTCATCATATTTGTGAATTTTAAATTACAGATAGTACCTAGGACCAGGTGGTTTCACAAAACATTTTTTTTACACTTATGCATGAATTTTGCACCGTTGACCTTTAAATTTGTCGTTTTAGTGGCAAACATCACCACCGATCACAATTCAGGCGCCAAGTCGAGAAACAGTCCAATACACGCATAGCCATATGGATAAGTTACTTTGAGAGCTTTTGAACTAAGACTATTGAAATCCAATTATCTTTAAGGCACAATTCTGGAGTTCTGTGAAGCTCGCTTTTAATCCCTTGCCCAAAATGTACAATACTTATGTCTAGTTGAAACCGAACTTGAAAACACACATCTAACTTGCGGCCAACGTCAATTTTGCCTGTCAGTATTTGCTTTGGACACTTCTGCTTAGACTTTCCAAAAGAGAGACTGAGGTTGACAGAGGTAGAGTCAGCGTAAGAATAATAAATTCTTTTGCCGTCTGTCAATTTATAAGTTAATAATTTAAGCCAACAAAGCCAAACCGATCGAAGTCAATCAGCTATATAATATGTCTATATGCAGGCATTGGTAATAGGCCCAACAACAGCTGGGGTGGCTTTGGGTTAGTTGGTTGGTTGGCTTGGGGTTGCCTGATGCTTTTTAATATCCGTTTCATGTGGATTTATACGCTTCAAGTTCACGCTGAGCGCCAACACATAAATTTCATGGCAATTGAAGCACACCAAAAAGAACTACAACACCAACAAGAATGGAAAAAAGACCACTTCCCAACCCCCATAGCTGACAAAGGGTTAACTTGTTATGGCTGCCAGCTGCGGAGGCTGAGGGAACCTTACTTAAATTGACTTGTGGCATTTTTCAAAGTATTTTTTTTGTCCCTCTTTTCGTTTGTTGTTTTTTTTTTTTTCTCGGCCGCTGAGCAACTTCGATTAATTTATTGGGATAAGGATTTGCCCCGTTTCATCCTTCCATGTCGCATCCCGCTATCATGCATCCTATGCCCCATCGATGGGTCTCATAAAGTGTCATTAAAGTGGCTGCTTGATTAAAGGCATCAATTTAGTGCCCAATTCGCTTCGGCTTTTGAACAGGGGCCCAACCCAATGCATCCATTCGCCATTGCATTCCCATAGAGAAGTTTAATTAAAAAACTACGCCCCAAGCAGCCAACCCTGCAGTATAAAACATGAATGTGACAAACTATGAAATACCCATTTTAATTTTGATGATTTAATTTTTAAGTGTTGGTTTTTATTTTTTAACATTAATCACTTTTTACTGATGTCTTAAACATATTATGAAAAACTTACATATTTTAACTAATAGCAAATATGAGTTTGCAAATCTCCACAATTGTATAAATCTTGAATATTTGCTCAGAACTATTTTTAGTATGACATATTTACTTCCAGTTTATTGTTTTTTGTTTGCTTATGTTTTTTCTTATATCAAGATCAGTGATTCATTTCAACTGATTTTTTATCAGACTTATATTTAAGTTGAAAATTTGTTTGGCTTATTTCTTAATGAAAAAAAACAATAATAATGTATTTAAGCAAGTGTTGGATGCCTTATGAGAATTACATAACGTTAAGCAATTAACAGTTGCCCATCATACAATTTCAGCTTAACAAATATTGATTTAAGATTTCATATACGCATCTGTCCCTGTTGCAACCAAAGAGTATACCCCTGTTAGCTGTATTAGCTCACTCAAAGTATTAAAACAACACCTGGCAATTGTAGTTTAATTGGGCAGACAGAGAAAAATGCAAATAAAGTAATTACGTTTTACGTTGCTGCTGCACGGCAAAGTTGAAAGGTTACCCAATGTCAAAAATGCTGCCACTTGGTGTACACTGTACAGTCGGCACAAAGCATTTAAAATTTAATTTGCTGACTTGGTGGCATTCGCTGAAGAGCATTTTGGCAATGGGATTTGCGAGCCGCTCTTATCAATGTTATGGCAATAGTTTCCATATACTTTATGACACTTTCTTCACGTATTTGCTACTGGGTGGTTGTGTGCAATGGTGCTTGTGCTTCAGAAGGTTAAAGTTCAATGCATAGTATTTTTAATGGTACCCACACATTCAGAAGTATGTCGACAGAGAAATGAGTGCGAGTGGGAAGGGGTCGGAAGTGTGGAGTGTGTGTGTGTGTGTGCGTGTGTGTGTGTGTGTGTGTGCGTGTGTGTGTGTGTGTGTGTGTGTGTGCTCTGTTTTGTGTACTATGCCTCAACTGATTTCCTGTCGCGACGTCAACGCTTCCTTTTCTGCCATTTAACTTTTATATGAGCGCTAGCCGCCCCTCCCCCCCACCCAGCTACTTGATGTGTTGTAACATGAAATCCGTTTGGCACATGACATTTGGGCGCATCGTGTGCTTTATGGACCAAATGATTGCCTGCTCAGGGGCTCAGTGGATTCGGCAAGGCGTTGCCAGCCAACGGTAAAAAGACGACATCTCTTTTCAGTGCGCCATTTTAAATAGATGTACACACATAAATACACAAACAAACACATGCATGCATGGGGTATGAACGTGTGTGTATGCATGTATGTATGTATGTATGCATGTATGTATGTATGTAAGACTTCGCATATGAGAGACTTCTGCTAATAAGTAGGGCTCTCGAGCGGGCTTCCGGCTCGTTGGGAAGCACACATCTTTGCATATATGACATGCACACATACATACATACATACATACATAGATGTATTTTGTATCTTTTAACCCGGGAGATGAGTTTGCATTGTGAAGTACGTAAATTTCTATGCGCTTGGTAAGCAAACACTGCAACCTTTTCCATATTTACGAGTTTGTTTTGTATTCATCCTTCGACTTATGTTATAATTGCCGAATTTGAACTGCATTGAAATGGCCTGAAGGTGATATTCATCGAAATTATAGGGCTTAAGCTGTATTACAATTGCTTAAGGATTTTTTCTGGTCAAGTTTATTGCATTGCGACCTCTTTTTATAGTTTGAATGTCTTTCGCCAGCAGTCAAGTTTGAAAATTTCAGACAAAAATAGATTTAAATTTGTTCTTTCCTTTTGGGGAATATTTAAAATAATTCAGAATAAGTTGAATTAAATTGGAGTTTAATTGAAGTGGTTTGAATGAATTGTGAATAAATGCAGTGGCACGCATGCCCTCTTCAAAGATACTTCCGTTCCGCCCTTGACCACATAGCTGCCATGGAAATCATTGTAGCAAAGTTGCATCCTTGAAGATGCAGCTCTTTTCGGTGTGTGAGTGTCGAGCTGGGATGTCAGTTAATATTAGAAGAGAATTGATGAAGCACTTGTCAGTTCTCGATGTACAATAAGGTCTAAATTAAATTGAGTGTTGTGCAAATATAAAATATGTCCAAAGCTGATAAATGTGTGTGTGTGTGTGTGGGTGGGTGTGTGGTAGGTGTGTGTAGGTTTGCATGTTATTGCATGTCAGTGGCAGGCAGCATAAATATTTACTGAAGCACATTCAAAATGTGATGTGTGTCCTATTTGTCAATTGATTGCAAATTAATAATGTTAAGCCATCAAATAAAGCAGTCTGTTGCCGCAGGCAGTGCCACAGGGTTAAGAGAGTTATCCACTCGTTTCTTTTGCTGAAATTCAATTGCGAATCCATACGACACTTGCACATGCACGTACACACTCACACACACACAGACACACACACAGACACCAGAAAACCCAATATTAGTCCATAATTTTGATGCATGTAATTATCGCCAACACACGCACATTGTTGTTGCTCGCTTGTAATGTGAGCAGTTGTGAGTCATGCAAATTGCTGGCAGTAACATTTGATAGACTTTTGCTCTGTGTGTGCCTAATAAGATTACAAATTATCTTGGCTAATTGCCTCTGATATAACTAATAACAACTGCGACAGCCGGAGCACAGCTTACAATATCGCTTAGAGCCAGGCAGGAATAGGCAGAGGTGGGCAACAGGAACTGGCAGCGAGCTCGGCTCACGTACATGGCTCAAACAACGCCGTGCTACGCGGCTGCTAGCATTTCCGTCCTGCGCCTAATTGTATGCCATAAAATAATAATTACATGCCATGCATATGCACTGGATGTCAAGAGTTGAGAGTCGTCCTCGCCGTCGTCCTCGCCGTCGTCCTTGCCCTGCAGATTTCCGGTTCACTAACCTGCGAATGTGTTGCAGGGGCTGCTCCTAATGCACATAAATACATATTAGCAGGGCATACGGCCAATTCCAAATTATGGCCTGCACGCATCGTGTTAGCGGCAAGGCAGCCTCAAAGTAATTGGCTTGTTCAAATCAGTCAGCAAAAGCAGTCACCTCGTTTTTGGCAGAAAATTTGAACTCTATAAACTTATGGAAAACTATTTAGCCAATTGCTGCTCATGTTGAACAACTTTAAACTAAATAAAACATATTTAAGGAATGAGTTTGATTCTTGTGTTGGGCGCCAGAGAGCTCTCTGAATTTTCAAACTTTAAATTTATATAACATGAATTAACCCAAATGTGCCAAATTATTAAATGTTTGGTATTTCGTGTGTAAAAGTTCTAATTACAGAACACCATGAAGTAAAATAAATAATAATATATTTATTTTGTGTATATTTTTACATTTCGTAAGCAAGCACAAACGTGCTGTGAGTGTATTTATTTATGTAAAAACAAGTGGAAGCGTTTGTGTTTGTTTATTTGTGCCGAACTCGTGTGCAGACAGACGCAGGGCATGCGATTGGCATGGATTTGGAGCTTTGATCGTCTTGGGCCGCGGCTCACGCGGCTCAAACGGTAAATGTTTATGACGTACTCAAAATTGTCTATTAAGTTCAGCTGACGATGTCGGGAAGCCGCACCGTGAGGCGTTTACCTCAAACATCTCGCAAAAATCATAAATACGATGGTTTCCAGATTTTAAGAGCATTATACATTTTGTACTTTATTGTTGTGCCACCGATCTGAAAACATGGCTAACTTAACTAAATAGACATCCCAAACCACTATGATTTCGATGGTACCATTTTCACTGTCTGATGTTTGGCACGATGTTGAACTCATGCTGAATTTACCTTTCTGAAAAGCATAAGCTAGACTGACTTGGTGGTCACAGGTCCCACTGTAGGTCGCTGCTCGAAAGCGACATAAAGTGCCCCTTGAAGCAAGTGAAGCAGCAACATAAGTGGGCGGTGATTGGGGGTTGGTTTGAGTGGGTGGGTTGATCTGCTGCGTAGCAACTTTTGCCTTTTGTTCTTATGATTGAATATTTAATTCAATATGTCGCGCTAACATTTCGTTGAGTTCGCATTTTTTTATGGCTTGGCCAGCGACTTTAGCAAAGTTTTGCTTTCTAATTAGACGCGCCATAAACATTTTATGCCAGCGCCGAAATCGACGACGACGACAAACTTATGAATGTTGCCTGAGCAGCCTCAAATGCATTATTCTTCTTCGAATTTATGGCATACCATCAGGAGGATATTTTCCAAATATTCAATAAGTACTGTTATTAGCATTAGATCCTTATTTAGTTTCACTATTCTTTTGTAAGTCGCAAAATATGAAAAATAAATAAATAAATAATAATAAACGCAACAGCAGCAATAACAAACAAACACAGAAAGTCGAAACTTGAGTCCAATTTTCTTATTTATTGTAATGCCCTTTCCAAAAGTGCGCATTAAAGCAAAGAAGTTTTATTAAATTAATGGTTGAAAGGCTTAAGTAGAAAATAATATTCACTACTTTTGACTGCATTTATTTATACATGAACTATAAAAAAGACTTCGGACTACATAAATAATATTTTTATACCGCCAAAACATTTTTTCTCTCTGCTTTTTATTGAACGGAAGCTTGTAACTTATTAACGAACCTGACTTAATTAAGATGTTCGTCAAATATACTCGCTCGTGGAGTGACATCAAATTTAACCATCACATAAGAGACATAGTCTCAATGAAGTATATCCAGAAATTTAAGTTGATTTCTAGAGAGGGTATTGCATCGTGGGTTTGTACAACATTTCTTTCAATTGATGTCGTTATTCTGGCTTCAACAACGGCGCCAGCTGATTTCACGAAACGCTGGCCAAGTGGAGAAATGAGGAGGGGACTGCGAGTGAAGGTGGATTGCAGGGAGAAACAAGAGAGAGTTTATAATTTATGGACCAACAAACAACGTTGTTGACATTATTGACAAGCAGCAGCAGCGACAGCGCCAGCAGCAGTTTTTGGGCCCTGGACACTAAGCGTGGAAGGCGAATTGCTCTCACATTTGGGCTCCAAGCCAATATGCTTTTACGATGACATCTCTCCCTCTCTCTCTCTCTCTCTCTCCCTCTCTCTCTCTCCCTCTCTCTCTCTCTCTCTGTCTCTCTGAAGTCTGCCCTTCTCTGACGCCTGCTCGCAAACTCCTGGGCAATATTTGGCCAGCTGCCGTCGTCCTCAGCTTCTGCATTGACCACTTTTCGTTTGCGTTTGAGTTTGAATTGCACATAAAATATTTTGGTAATTTAAATGAAACATTAAAATAAGTTAAGCTCACATTAGAGGAACGACTGCCCAATGTATTATAGAAAGATCAGCTTCTATAATTGAATACTACAGTAAACAATTTAATCATGCGTTCCACTATTTAAGTAGTGATTTAGCCTTGTAACACATTCCACAAACTATTAATTGAATAACTGCCAACATATTTATCAATTTGTTAGACGTGTATTCAGTAATGCTATTCACACTATGATTTACAGATAACTCATCTAATTCAACTGAATCACTAATGACCTATCAGGTTACCTTTTACATTCGAGCAACTTTTCGAAATGCTTTTAATAAAATGCTTTGATAATGAACTAGGCGATAACATTAGTATGCAGGACTGCCGATTTGGGGACTCTCGTGAAAACCTGAACAGCACAGCAGAGCCATATTATTTATTCTTAACACTTTCGAGACGAAGGATTAGTTTCCTGGATGTTAAATGGTCTTCGAAATATTTTGCGATGGCCTCATTTCCATTACAAATTAAGTTTTATGCGATACCCATTTAAGCAACTCAAATCAGACGCCTCCAAGCCAGAGTGAATAGCATGTTTAGTGGCATTAAAAACATGCCAGACACAGTTCTAAAAGTCCCAAGCTTCGCAGTATTTAAAGTAGTTATATGAGCGATAATATGCAGATTTGTTGGCTTTACTTTGTAGATTACATTCACATCGTGAAACTGCACCGAAAAATCCTCACAAGTCAATCGTCGGCACAATCACCAACCAACCAATCAACAGACTTATGACCGCAACCCTCCACTGATATAGCATTATTTAAATGCCACATGAATATATATATATATGTTATTATATTATTTTATCTATTTGTAAATAACAGCGTCAAAGTTGCCGTGATTGTACTCCGTACTAAATTGTTGTTTTGATAGGTGTTAAGTGAATATAGATAAGCTGCTTGCTCTGTTCTCTGTTCACTCTGCTATGTGTTCACTGTGTGTTCATCGCATTCGAACACAAATCCCTTTGCAACAAATGGCTTCATTCCGATCCCTCATTCCCTATACATCTCTCTCTCTCTCTCTCTCTCCATCCCTCTCCCCTCTTAGTCTCCTTATGTTTGCTTGGTAATTTGTACACTAGTCTTACTTGTAAATTGGCAAATATACAATCAGCTTGCCAGAGACGTTTTGCACTATTCTAAGCCAATAAAAATCATATTACATTTACGCCACACTCGCTACCACCCCAAGAGCGTGTACACACACACACACACACTCACACACACTCACACACACTTACACACGCACACACACACGTATATACATAGTTATACACAAGTTGCGCAGACAGATATCAAAACGCATCAAAATGTTGCGCTAAACTTTATTCACAGGCTGCCAGAGCCGCAGGCATTGAAATATGAAATAGAAAATGCATTTGAAGTAGCGCCGAGCTCCAAAGAAATGGCAGAGTAAAAAGAGCTTATGGCCAGAGGAGGGCCTGCTGACAGCAGAGAGAGCGAGGGTTGGAGAGAGAGTGGGAAAGTGTTATGTGTGCTCCAAATGGAATGCAGAAGACATGGAATGAAAATATTATAATAAAAGCCCACCATAGAGCAAATAACAGGAACGTCAAATCAATTGCTAACCACACCGACGCTTAAATACGGTTCAAAAAGTGACTGCATCTTAACAATTAAATACGTGCATGAAAACCATGTTCGTCTTAAACAGCTGAAACCCCTTCTGAAGCTTAATAAATGAAAATAATATCAAACATATTTATTTTTAGCTGTTTATGTACCACTTCTCTGATGAATTTCCTTGCAATTCTCGTTTTTTACGATTAATATCGCCTCTTATGCTCTAGCTGGACCTGAAGCTAAGGCTTTGACAATATTTCAGTGCTGTAGTAGTAATCCCTACTTAATATATGCCGTATATGTAGACAAACTGGATGACTAAATTCAGATTTCAAAGCTGCTTGCATCGGTGCACTGTGTTAAAAACTGTCATACTGATTCTGAACTTGATGTTTCCGAGACCGGGTCTCAAAAAACTGTATTCTTTATGCTCCCTTTGTTTTGCAACTGAAAAAGTATTTGTGTCCTAACTTGCATTATCTGTTATCGATAATAATTAATTTCGATTGATATTTATTAAGCAAAACCTAATCATTTTTCAGGTTCTTTTGGTGAAATTGGGTATTCGACAAAATAAACAGCCTCTGCAGCAACATGAGTCGTGGTAAAGTTAATATGACTAGTCAGTGCTGGTCCAACTGGCGTTGAGCGCAAAATGTTTATCCTTCCAGCTTTGGCGTCGACAGCGTTGCGTACGAAATGTTATTGTTAAATGTTAGTTTTGTTATGCAAACACGTACACAGACTGACTTGCCAGCATGCACACCCACACCCAGCCACACCCCTACCACTGCGATAGTTGTGAAAATATGAATAGTCAAAGTCGAACTTGGCCATATGTTCGCCTAAAATTTATACTACAAAGCTGTCGATGGTTGGGCAGTGCTGCAAGTGTTTTGTTTGTTCTTGGGTTAATGGGTTGAAGAGATTACCCCCCTCCCCGCCTTACTTGTTAGGTGGCAACGGCAGTCAAATGGCGCAGAACTAATGGGAATTTGCGCTGTCTGGTTTTTGGGGCACGCACGTCTGGAACTTAAGCTGCAATAAGCGTGACTACATCGACTCTCGCGGCAACTGCGACTGCAACATTGAAATGCAGTTTTCGGGGCACAGGCGTCAACAACAAGACAGGCAATAACAACAACAACAATAACATGCAATATAATATTATTAAGGCTGCCATGTAGCCGCCAAAATTTGAATGCACGAAAACTGCAAAGTTTGCAACGGATTTGGGTTTGTTGCAGCAGAGCCGTCTAAGTCTCTAAGTTTGCCACATGTTGTGGCTGCGAAAGTTTTTAGCAAAACGCCAGCGGCCACCTAAGGGAAGCAGGCGAGGGGGTGCATTGAATGTTCTATTAGTGCAACAAAAACATTACTGTTAATTCCACAGAAAATTCCATTCATGTTTTGTTGGTTGCATGCGGCATTTGTTTATTTATTTATATGTTCTTGGTCGCATGCGAGTGAGTGTGTGTGTGTGTGTGTGTAAGCTGCAAAATATGAATGCAATGCGCGCACCACACAAATGCTGCTCACTTTTTAGTGCTCATGAATATGCAACAAACAGCAGCAGCAGCAGCAGCAGCAACAGGAACATCAACAAGCAACAGCAAAACAAAAACATGAACAATGCGCACAAAGCCCAGCAACGGTTTATATGTTTATTTATTGTGTGTATATTGGCCCTGCGGCCGTTTGGTCACTTTTGTTGCAAGCACAATTGTGCACGCCACAAAACTGCCGCGCACTTTAGTGCCAGCACATCGTGATCAATTCGAATGTTGGCTTTAATGCAGCTAACACAAGTAGCCATTATTAATAAGCAGTCGCATCCATCACGGTACCCCTACCCCTACCTCCCCCTGTATTTGACGTCTCGCTGCACTGTTTTTGCGCTGAAAAATGAACAAGGAGCATGAAAGGAACAAAAATGTTTTCTATTTTCGCTTAAGGGGTACAAAATCCAGAGCGTAGATGCTGGCAACATTAGCGTTGCAATCCATAGTTGCCGCTTGATGGCCAGCAAAGTGAAAATGTCAAGTGCAACTATGCGAATTATAAATAAATTACTTTTTAACTTGCATAAATATTTTGACTTTGTGTTGAGCGCGAATTGACTGCTTGAATTGGCTATAACAAACCAGTTTGAGAAGAGTGAGAACATTTTTATAAAAGTATAGTTTTGTAACAAAATGTGCAATGCGATATTGGCTTCGATCGATCGTTGTGAATAAAGTGAAATGAGCAGACCAGTTTCAGAGATATAAAATTTAGTCCTGACTGCTTTACAGTTTTACAGAAATTTACGGAAAATCTACATATTATGTTTCCGATATAAGAACTTCAACATGTGAGCAAATTAAGTATTTAAGTATCCTAATCTCTCGTAAAGTATGTATGATCGATATCAGCATCGACGTTTGAGACTATCAGAAATAGAAATAGAAATTTTATAATATATAATCCCCCAAATATCAAATGCAGATCAAGGATCAAGTATACTTGAGTTTATCGATAACATTTCCCGATTCGCAAATATCGATCAAAATAATTTTTCAATAGCTAAAGAACCCAATCGTAAAGATACAGGCTACGGCTTAATAGCACTGATGATATAATATAATATGAAATCGATCGACTTTACAACTTTTATAAAGTTCGGATAAGAAAAACAGATTTTGTATCCCAAGACACATTTTCATATTGTACAATTACCATAATCATGCCTATTATGTTTTAATGCAGGGTATTGTGCTAACTTCTAATTAAGTTCGATTGGCTGGATTATTCCAACTTATTCTTCAATTTTACTTAAGGTCAATTTAGAGCGGGTCTTTAAAAGAGAAAGGCAGCAGCAGCTGTGTGGTTGAAATGCGGATGTTAAGGACTTTATTCGGTTCCCACTCGCACAGTGGATGCTAAAACAAACTTTTCAATCACCGCCAGAGCCGGCGAGTCAACGTCATTGCCAAGGCATTAAATGAGAAATGTAGCAAAGTAAACATGCAGCAGCCAGGATGCTGGGCTCTCGGTTGCTTTTGTGCAGGATGTGGGTATGTGTGGCACATTGGGTAACTTTTGGACGTCTTTTGGCTGCTGCAAAGGCAGTCAATCAGCGAGCAGCAGTCAGCGCAAAAGCACCAGGAAAGAAAAAAAAAAACAAAATGAAAGGAAAAGTAGTCAGGAAAAATAAATAAAATGCTACAGCGTTTAAAAACAGACGAAGCGTGCAGCAAAAATCGGAGTTGTAGCTTGGAAATGTTGCAGACATGTTGGCAACACTTGCCGGTCGCCCAAGTCAGCGCCACGAATGACGAGCAGCAGTTGAACACTGTGTGACAAAAACAAATCACTTTAGATTTATTTGATGAAATTGTTTGATGATGTAGAAAAGGATTAACCTCAATGATATTTGTGTAACGCCACAGGGCGCCACAACTTTATAACACGCTGTGCAACGCCGCAGCTGCAGCAACACTCGCAGCACAAATTTGATTCAAGCTAAAAGCGAAGATGGCTGCGCTGGCGGAACATGACAGTAATCAATGATGAATGGCTCACGGGTGGCAAGTGGCAAGTGCCAGGCATTGACTTTATGCAAAGGTCGCTTCAAAGTTAACTGAAAAACTAAGCAGCGCGCCATTAGAGCCAGATGAACTTAGGAATCGAACAAATTTCATAAATATTGCAGATTGCCAATCTCCGATTTCGAATAAACTCAGTCAGAAAGTTAGATGTCAGCTGACCCCCCATCTATATGCCGACTTCAGCAAAAGTACAAATATATATCAAACGACTCAGTCAAAACAACAAATATGTTAGATGACCATAAATCTAATTGAATTTCACAGCATATGCATTGAGAGCAGGCTTGCTTTAGATAGTGAAAATGATACCATAAGATACAAGATACAAGTGCTCGATGTGCAAGTTGATGGTGGCTTGGGTTGTACGTGTGTGTAGTACAAACAATAAATTATATTTTTATTTTATACATTTATTTTAATATTTTAATAATTTAACAAATTTAACAACTTTAATAATCACAACAGGGAGGCTTTTGCCTGACAAGCTACTTGAGATAAGATACGCCTGCTTAACCCCATCTGAATTGGGTCACATCTTCAGCTTCAGCTCCAGCTCCAGCTTCTGCCTAAGCATTAGCTGCTGCGACAACCCTCAACCCTTCCTTTACACCCCGTGGCTTGACCCGTCTCAAGTTGTTTGCAGCCGTCTCTGGCGGGCCTTGTCTTATGCAACGACTTTTGAATTATGTGAGAACTCGCTGGTGAACGATAAACGAATATGAGTGCGCAGCAGTGTCTCTGTGTGTGCATGTGCGTGTGAGCATTCCTTTTGATATAATCGGCGAGGTATAAATCTCCAGATCTGCCCGGCGGCGGAAATTTACGGCAGGGCCGTAAATTTTTATAAATGTCCTTGTAAATAAACTCACAAATATACTGATTTAGCATATTTATGATATATGAATGCTCATGGCCTTGTGGGCGTGGCACCATGTCTGTGGTTACGCCAGCTGCGAATGCGTGTATGTGTGTGTGTGTGTGTGTGTGTGTGTGTGCGTGCTTCATGTGTATGGCAGTTTTATTGTGCGTTTTCCTCTGTCTGTCATTGTAATTCAAATGTTTTATTTTTTTTATTGTGTTTCCCTTTGATTTTGGTCTAATTTTTTGTTTGGTTTTGTTTTAGCCTGTGCCGCAGGGAAAAGCGTGAATGCTCTAAATGAGAGAGCTCTATTTGGAGATACCCTGCACGTTTGTGCTTACTTACATAATCTTAGTTCGAAACGCGTTAATTTAGCACGCATTGGATTGAAAAGAAAGCAACAGCAATTTTTTGAGTTTTAATTCGATGCTTACTCAACCTTTATCTGCGAATGATATACGAATATTTTTATTTGCAATTTGAGATTGGCGACAGCCTGATGAACTTTCCTGGGCCGGTAGGACACCCCTTTTTACGCTTGTTTAATGGCTACAGGGTATAATAAAAAGAAGAGATAAATAAAAAATGAAATTTTATTTTGCATTAACTTTTGCTGTTGCTGCCTTTGCGTCGCATAAACAAAAGCGCATATGTAATAAAATTTATGCACATAAACAGACGCAACAACAACAAAAAACCAACAGCGGCCATCGAGACAATCAAAAGCAAGTAAATATTTCATAAAGCAGCCGTGAAGTATGCAATGTTTTTGCCAGTTTTTATACCACGAACCATGAACTGAAAATGGGGAAAAGGATATAATGGTTTTATGCAAATGTATGTAAAAGGCAGCAGGAAGCATCTGCGACCCCATAAAGTATATATGTTCTTGATCAGGATTAACAGCCGAGTCGATATAGCCATGTCTGTCTGTCCGTCCGCCTATTTGTCTGTGTGAACACGCGGATCTTAGAGACCATAAGAGCTTTGCCTATAATTTGAAGTATAGGTTATTGAATAACCGGCGCAGATCAAGTTGTCTGTTTGTATTGTATGTTTGTATGTTTGTATGTATGTATGTATGTATATGCATGGGTCTCACGCAAGCCTGTTAGGATCACTTGGTTGTTTTTATTCTTCAATACCTGTGTCTGCCAAAAGAAATGATTGCACCTGCAGGCCTGCTCACATTTGGGTGCAAAACTTATTAAAGATAAATTTTCCAACAGCTGGTTTCAGGGAATATCGTAGTCGAGCTCACTTCTTACTTGTTGTGTATTTTTTTCTGTTATGTGCCAAATACAATGAAATCGGTTTGTGAGCTCTGTGGAGACGCATATAAAATGCTTATAAATAGTAGGTTAGTAGCACTTTGAGTTTAGTGTTAGGTACTTTCCAGCATATTTCATTAATGCTTATGCTATTCTCGCATGAAAAACTAAAATTATTACAAGAAAACATGCAAATGCATTTTTAATTTATTAAAATAAGTTCTTGATTTGTGTTTGCAGACAAGAGACAGACATTTAGACATTTGCGATACTGTCCTTGTTATGAGTGCAGATTAAGAGCTCATACAATATGCAGGGTCGCAGATGGCTCACTTCAACACTCAATGAATATAACCTCTGCAAATAGAACATACATAATTCATCAGTTGCTTTAACCCAAAGCTAGAAATGTAACAATTATTCCAGCATTTGTATTTGAATATTATTCAAGACTTTAAAATACTTCTCTTGCTACCAATTGCAGCCATCCATTTGACTGTGAACACTCGCGCATCAAGTGCATTTTGGCCACAAATGCATGCCAGAGAGTGCACTAATAGCCAGCAAAGCGGCACCGAGAGCGATTTGCAATCAAGCTAAATGCATTTGGCTGCCACAAAGTGACCACTAAATGCCAAATGCATTTACTATACTATTCACAAGGAAATATGCACAGGGGTCCAATATAAAATTATCCATGCTCATTTTAGCCATTAAAAAGCATTAATACAATCATTGAATAAGCAACTCTCAATTCGATGCGTTTGTATTTCTAAAAGCTTTAATTTTAATAAAACCTTCCAACACTGAATACAGTATATATACAGTATATACAGAACCTGTCAAACAATTGAATTTAAAAAAACATGCCTAGATTATATTTCTTGTTATCGATAACTCCACATATGCATTCTGGCCGAATGCTCTCGTAATTTTCAGCAGCCTTCTTGTGAATCGAAGGCAATTATTTCTTATACGCGTAATAAACATATAAGCTAGTCATATGGGCAAATCCCTCTGTTATCGATAAATGCACACAAGTATGTTCGTCGTCTGTCGACTTGGGGGAGCCGACCAATATAATTTTCCAGCAAGTTTCACATATTTGTCTCCAGCTTAACGCTTAAATTCAACCAAATTTATGGCCATTCAATACACAGCGGGCGTTTCGTTTAAAATGTCTCCTTTCTTTTCTTTTTCTTTTTCTTTCTCTATCGCTATCTCCTTCTCGCATTCGCAGTGCAGGGCTGTCTCTGTTTGAGACCCTTTGTGCTCGACCACGTGCAGCAGAATTGTAATTTTTGCTCACTTACAGCCGTAATTCGTGTTAACTTTTCGTGTAATGTGCAAATTTATGTAAGCACAGTACCCAATGCGTACACTGGTGTAGCTGAACTGTAACTCTGAAAACGTATCGACATTTTATGACATTCTCATATCGATAGTCGGTTGGATTGGAAGAGCTCTGGCAGCTGTATGTTATTGATCGGTTTCATTAAAGACTTGTAATGAATTTAATTTTTCCCAATCCTACTCATCTAGAACATCTGATTTTATGATGCCATAATGAAAAGATAAGTATTTCTATGGTTCGGTTTTGAGACCTGCTTCAGTACAGACAGTGGCAACTCTGGCTTTTATTGTAACTTATCGAAAGCTCTTTACATCCGTCGAAATATTGTTTGCATTTTCCATGGAGCGAAGTTGCTGAATCCGTATTTTGGGAGCGATTCGCTTTCGCAATCCCAAACTCAAATACATTTTCAGCAAAATGGGCACATGGCAAATATATTCTAAAGCCACAAGCATTTGTGGCCCAAAAATGTCGCTTTAAGTGCACTGTACCACCCCCTCCACCCGACATTGGTCCTCAGTGCTGGGGACCTGACCCGCTGCAGCTCGTACCCCCAAAAGTCAAAGCCATCGTCATTGTTGTTGGCGACTGTGGCCATAATTTACAAGTGGCTGGCGCGTACCAATTGGCTGCAGTGCAACCGACGCCCTCTCTGCGTATGTTTGTGTGTGTGTACGGCAAATGTTCTTTGTCTTTGGCAATGCTGTGGCAATTTATGGTTGCTGGCAATGGCGTCAGTGTAGGAGGTTAATAAAGTTTAATAATTTTGTCAAGTGTTAACTATGGCTGATTTTTGGGAGCGCTCCCTCAAGCCAGCTGGTGGCCCTTAAGCTGCGACGCATACCTTTCAGCGCCCCAAACGCAAACATATCTTAAATATTCAAGCATACTCAAAAACAACGAAAATCAAAAAACATACTTTGGCAAGACTCCATTCTGGATACCGGCTACGGCTGCGGCTCCGGCTGTGGCTCCGGCTGTGGCTCCGGCTTCAGCTCCAGTCAGTTGTTTAGCCTGGGTGCCTTACCAGTGCCGCTGGGTCGTAAAATGAAAGCGTACCAGCTGCCCGAGCGCGAGCGCATCTATCAAAAATTTATTTTTACTACATACAAAAATTAAATTATATAGTCAGTCGCTCAACTTGATGTATAAGTAGCCGTAAAAATTTGAAGTCCGACAGGCAGTGAAGATTGCTGCGCAGTTGAAACAGCCAATTGCCACACGTCAGCATAAAAATCAATCTAATTTCATTAAAGTCAGTCAACATAAAAATGAAAATGGAAAACATCCAACGTTGGCCGCTCCAAGACAATGGTTTTACTGCTGCATTCTGGACACGCCCCCTGTCAGTGGCCACAAATAATTTAATTTTGAATACGCCTTAAGTCGTGTTGGTGGGCGAGTGGTGGTGGTTGGGGGGTTTGTGCGTTGCTTTGATCTCTGCTGAGAGCAGCTTATTTAAACGCAAAAATATGTTGAGCTCATTTTGCTTGTCGAAGTCCTAATACTCTACACTCTACAATTATCTATAAATAACTAAGCAAACGGCTATTACCAAATTCGGCTATTTGCCATTTATTGAATTTCAAAAAGTAAGAAATTTAATAATACGTAAAAGAAAAGCTTCGAAATCCGAATTTTATTTACAAGGTCTTTCATAAATTATAAGATTACAAAAAACAATTTTCATATAATTTTAAATTGTGTAATATATTTTAAGATTAAAGCAAGTTCGAATGCCAGTCTTTGGTAAATATTGAGTAAGCCGATAAATCTGAAAGGTGTTTTGCTAGCAATACCCTTCCAAACTATTTTGAACCACGCCCAAAAAAGCGATGGAAGCCAATATCTCCCGTAATTTAAGAGCTAGAGTTACCAAACTTGGAAGAAATGTTTCTAGGAAACCCTTCCAACAATTTTATCAGCCACACCGAGTGCAGCCCCCAAAATCAGTTTCATTTGATTTTCGAAAATTCAACAAATTATCAAGTGATAAACCAAAAAGATATATGATTTTCATGGTTAATATATAAAATCTGGTTTGTTTGGTTAAGTTTTTCTGATCAAATTGGTCAAATTAACATACATTTCAAATTTTTAAATTTCAGAAAGGACAACTTTTTTGCTATTTGAGACTTGGAAATTCGGAACCGATGGGAAAATTAAAAAAACATCTTAGCATTTTGTGAGCATTTATAGTAATTTTTAAAATCGTCGTCATATATATTAAGAGCAATTAACAAAAGAAAAATTAATCATTAAAAAATGAACTTTTTATAATTATACAAAGCGAATATGCAATGCATATACAGCTTAGGCAAACTGTACTGTTGCTAAAGATATTAATGTGCATATCTTTATGACAAGCTTTTTACAGCATTTTACGGACGGAATCAGTTGTTAATGAAAATCAGCATTTAGCTGCATCATAAAGGCGCTTAATAAGCTGCTATCTAGCAAGCTTCAGTTGGCTTAAGAGCATGCCAGTCTGCAACTCTGTACGCTTCAGTTGATAAAGGAAAATGTGGGGGATGCAATGAAGGGGGGGAGGTGTGTGTGTGTGGAGGGGGGTTGACGCTAATTTCTCAAGCACGACGTTCGCATAATGTAAGTCTCGTGTTGGAGCCCAAACATAACTCACGGCAAACACATGCAATAAAACATTAGCCGTTTCTCTTTTTCTTTTGGGCCCTCTTCAATGCTGCTAATGACACGCCCACGCGACGCACATCCACACACACGCACAAACACTCATGTGTAACAGGGCAGCCATAAATTCAATTCAATTCGACCAGCAGCTGCTGCTGTTGAGCTGAGTTTCGAGTGATTTTCTTAATGCAGTGTTCTAAAGCATATGGAATGAGAAAGGGTTTCCATTTCTTATATATATATATATATATATATATATATATATATATACTTCGAATTTCTTGAGTGCTCGAAGGTGGGGGCTGGATGGGGAGTAATGCATGGGTTGCCCTTCCAACTGCCTGGTCTAATAAATTTTCACCACGCAAAGGCGTCGCCATTTTCAAGGCGGGCCGTAACTGATTTTTGAATAATATTTTACTTGCAGGTGAAATGTATCATGTGTGCGAGTGTGTGTGCGAGTGTGTGATGCTAGGTGGTTGTTGCCACCCAGCCTGCCCGCCCTTCCCTGGCGTAATTGCCTGAAAAATTACCGTGTCTATGTGACACGCACACACGCACGCCTCAGCATTAAATCAAATTTCCCATGGCGTGTAATTAGTTCGCAGAGAGTCGAAAGAGCAGGGACCTAGATGACTGGCAAAAGCGCAGGCCTTGGCTAAGTCATTTGCACCAGACTTAAGGATCATCTTTTTAAATGTGCGCCAGAACATTCTGCCAGAATCGTTACAATTTCACAAAATTTAAAATTAAGATTTCCATTTGTATATACAAAAAGTGTATATCTTCTGTGCATCTGAATAAGGGCAGCGCTAACAACTGAGTGCGACCACTAAGTAGACATTGTATTCTCAATTTATTAAAACTTTAAAGTCTTAGTAGTAAACCTTCTGAATAATGAGGTGAGTAAGCATCCATGAATGGGAATTTTCTGAAATTTTTGTGATTGTTTCAAAGCGATTTTTTACTGGAATATATTTAAATTTAGTTAGCTAAAGTTGCATTCCACGTTTCATTTTAAGTTTGTTTTCACATAAACTAAAGGTAAAACCATTTATAGTTCCTCTTAATCACAATCAGTGTGATGCTGAATTTGCAAAAAAAAGAAGAAAAAACAACAGAAATTCATTTAATGTGGCATCAGCCTCTTCGTGCCAGAGGCGCCTCCGGGCACACTTTTATTTTATCAGATGAAATGAAAAACAATAAAATGCTCTTGTTGCAACGATGGACGAGCTTGTTTGTAATACCCATACGACAGTTGTCAACCGTTTGTCAGGTTTGTCAGGTGGCACTTAACACACTTCTGGTGCCATGCCCAATGCGCGGCGCTGTCATTTCAAATCTCAGCGTTTATTTTATGGTTGATTGAAACTCTGATTAAGTTTCGCTGGCACCGCATCCCGAAGTTCGCACAGCTTCCTGTTGTGTGCCCATATGCACCATGCAACACTCAGCGGCACATATCTCACGTCCCGTTGCCCAATTCGAGCTGGTGTTTATGTCCCCAACGCACAGTATGATAAAATCAACTTTTTCCGGTTGGGGATTTTATTTTTGTTTTTTATTTTTATTTTTTCTGTTCAATACATAGTTAGTAAAAGTAATTTTATGTTACAATATAATGATGCAATATTTAATATTTAACTCACAGCCAGTCGTGGACAGAAAACCCAAATGTAATCGGTATAAATTTAAAGAGTCAGCAGATTGGCTACGGCCTACAAGGCAATGTAACCTTCGGCGCCCCAAAGATAGCCGCTCTTCTTACTATATTATCTCTATTATGTTGTTGGGTCAGCTTGCAATCTTTTTCATCAACATAAGCGATTCATGTGCTGTGTGGTTTCACAGTGCGACAGTTACTCTAATGGCACAACAATACATCGTTTGCCATCCGCACTTCCATCTTGAATGGTTGATTTCCTCCATGCTGATGTTATTGCTGCTGTTGTTGTCAACGCCCTGGCACAGGTGTTACATTCGCCGGGGCTTTCATTTGTAATGAGTACTGAGGCTGTACGTATTACACAAGTAGCGCGCATTGGCAACATGGCTGTATGCTTGGGTGTGTGCACCTTTCGCACCCAAATTCCGCACATGCACACACACAGGTCACACAGGGACAACGGGAAATGTGAACACCGTTACCCCATCAAATCTATCGAAAGTTCTCGACATGCCCTTCTTGAAATCGCAGTGTGTACATCGGCTTTCAGCACTCCCAAAATTGAGATATTTTTGTTTAAGACTTAGCCTTGACTTTATAAAACGATAAGCGAACCAACCAACAAGAGAACCAACGAAACACTTTGAGACGATAAGTAATATCAGCTGACAACTGGTAGCAAAGTACAGTGTGGGTGTAGCCATGAAATACTGTCCAGGTTTGCCTTTCTGCTGCTGTGGATTTTGGGGCCGGAATGGGTGTGGCTGAAAAAATTGTTGGACGACTTTCCTAGTAACATTTCTTCCAAGCTTGGTCACTGTTGCTCTTAAATTATTGTGTGAGATATGTGGTGTTATCGATTTACACTAACGGGTGTATCGGCGGAGGCGGTCTCTTAGGGGAGTTATTAGTAACATACTCTTAAGATGTGGTGACCCTAGCTTACAAATTGTGGAATATATGCGCATATCAGATTTGTATGGTCTAGAAACGCATATGTGGACTTTAGGATGAGGTTAGTAGTAAGTTGCCTTCCCAGTTTGGTGACTCTTTCTTTACAAGTAGCTTTCATTGTTCTTTAGTTTGACTTATTTGATTCGGCTTAGTTTGTAAAAATGTATAAAAGTAAAATATGTTGGGCTTTTGTCTGAATGCAGCAAGCTCTGATTCCGAAAAAGTTAAGCTTCGATTCCAAATTGCAATAATAAGATTTTAAAGTAGTTTCGTAAAGTAATTTCTTGGATAAACTCAGGGAACTAGTTGAATAATTGATCAAATGATTCAAATTGTTTCAATTGGCCAAAGCTTTTGCCTATTTTATGTTTATCAGTCTGCACGTCTCGTTCTTTTGGCTTTTAATTTAGTTGCACCTTCAACACCTTCCTGCTACCCCCACCAACACTATCTACACCCGTCCCATCCTAAAACCAGCCACTTGAGCTGGATGCTAATTTAAGTGACACATTCTGTTGGTGTTGTTTTCTTATAACTTTTACACGGCAGCCGTTGTTTATCCGCTCTTTAGTAACAAGGTGCTGCTTACCTTTTGCTGCTGAATGTTCTGAATATCTCTGAACGTTAAGCGGCCGTCGCCATCATCATTGCTTGAGGTGTTCGATTTTTTTCAAAAGAAATAGTTGTCTTTTTATAATGAAAAAATGCATATTCCTATACATGTCCAGATAACCATCAAATAATAATGCTCCAGCTTTGCAGTTAATTATCGTTTCATTAATTCCGCTTTAACTATTTTCGACGCGCCGTCTAAAATCAACTAACAATAAATTCTCGAATTGTCAGGATAGATTTGAGTGCATAGCATATGCCATCTCATCGACATACTAACAAGGCTTTTACCTATGTCCAAATATGGTCATGTTTTGCATAAGTGTTAAATTTCTGTTATGCATATTGTGGACATGTTCAACAATAACAAATACGTTTTGCCCAATCCAGCGCTCTTCACCAATTGAACATTAACCATTGAGATTGACTTTCACCACGAAAGCACAGCGATTACACCAGCGATGTATGTCAGTCAAAAAGTAAGTAAATAAGAACAACTCAAAGCAGGATTTCATATCTACGATTGTATTTAATTTGATTAAATGCTTGTGGCGGAAAAATAAAATATTTCTTATCTTTCTTAAGTAGAGGACACACAAACTGATAATGATTTTGGAAACTAACAGCTAAAAGATACCATTTTGGTTTATTGTGGTTGGAGGAGCTGCATGTGTCTCAAAATCACAGCAACTGTATGTGGAGTAATGTCTGGGATAACCTTAGCTGACTGACCACATCTTGAGCAACTTATCCATGCCAGCCGGGGTACAGCATAAGGCACATTATCCTTAAAAGCTTGTAAGACGTTGTGGCCATAGCAAAGTTAAAAGCAACTAAAATAGACACCTGGGACAGTGAGGGACATGGCGAGATATTCGGTGGGTTGGGGCAAACTGGCAGCTGCACCGTGCAACAAAATGTGTGTGTGTGTGTCTGCGTGGCGGGAGCGAGATGAGCGGGGCAGGTGGTGTATGTAGTGGCTCAGCGAGTGGATATTCCGGCTAAATAAGTGGAGCTCAGTGCAGCTCGTTGGCCAATCCAGTGCCACAAAATTTATTGACTTTGTCGTCCTCGACATCCTTGGATGCCCTACTCCTTGCCGTTGTCGGTGTCGTTGTCTCTGCGTACAGTCGCAACAAAGCCTGTAAATGTCCGCATGTGTTTGAGTACAGAGTAAAGCTGCCTGCATTTGGCAGAATGCAGCAGGATGTCGCTTACGAGCCTGTCTTAATAATTTGGCATATTGCTAAACTAAAACCAAAGTCACAAAATGCCACTATATAGGATAGATTGTTTTTTTTAAGGGTTGACATTGGAAGTCAGTTACAACTGAATCCATGGAAACTAGCAGAAAACCAACATTAAGCCAGTTTCACGAATTATTTATCTGATAATCTGCCATCTATCAAATTGTGTTTTTTTTTCTTCCGGAAAAATGATTATCAAAATGATTTGATTGCAAGCTGAAAAAAGTAGTAGTAGTATTATATATATTCTGGCGAAATCACAATTTTCTTAGCCACAATAGTCTGGTGTCGGACTTGTGGTTCATTCAAAACTTGTCCATTTCTCTGGCAATAGTAAAAATGTCCTGTGATGAATGCTGTGAA
Organism: Drosophila picticornis; assembly: GCA_035043845.1. Taxonomy (NCBI): domain Eukaryota; kingdom Metazoa; phylum Arthropoda; class Insecta; order Diptera; family Drosophilidae; genus Drosophila; species Drosophila picticornis. The sequence continues at coordinate 23,236,725 of JAWNMR010000492.1, read as the reverse complement.
ATGGATTTCCATTTGCAACTGCAGGTATTATTTTTGCGCCTTAAATAAAGAAATGGGAATTTTAAAATATATATTTAAGCAATATTTGTTTTAGTAATTATTATTTTTAATTTTTTTTCTTGTTCTTTTTGAATGAACATGACAAACATTCAATTTGTTATGAATGTTATTTACGCTTGCTAAACATGAAATAAATTGCGAATGGACATTTGCCAGTCGTGCATACTATCACTCTCTCGACGGGGACATCACTCTTCTTAGCCTTCATTGGCATTTACAACTTGGCCCGTTTGCTGGCATTTATGTTGTTGCTTATGGGCACGTGTAATCACTCGCCAAAACGGCATGGTCCATGAACCACTTCATTGCTGGAGCCACCTGCACTGCATTGTGGCAACTGTGGACGACAGCACCTTCCACCGTCCGCAGGGTTGCTGGCTGGCGAGTCTGGTCAGTCAACGAGGAGGATGTTCGCTTCACTTATTGTTGCCATGGCATGTGAATGTTGGCCATGTCACCGACACTTGGCCACTTCAACTTTGGATGGCTCTGCTGTTGTTGTTTTTCATGCATTATTGTAATTGCAATGGCTTCCGCTTCATTTTGTTGTTGTTATTGTTGTTGTTGTTGTTGTTGTAGCTGAAGTGTCCTCGTTGATGACCATAGAATGCTCTGATGGATGCTGATGCATCAGATACTTTAGTGTTAAGTCATGAAAGCAATGCGAGCGAATTCTATGCAGGTGCTTCTACTGCGTGTCTGTGAGTGAGAATGTTATTTGGCTTCACTCGAAATGTATCACTCGATGCCACTCCATTTGGCTTGTCATAGTCAGGGTCCGATGCAAGTTTGAAGCATCTAATTTTGCTTGTAATTTTCCCAGTTAAAGTTAATGCTAGCCAACAGATTGTTTCAATTTGATCAGAAGTTTAGTTTAATTTGAATAAATAGTTAAAGTTGATGCTAAATTTAAATGTGAGTTAAAATGGGAATTTTCGATGTAGCGTTGACAGCTGAACTTATTTATTTACAAAAAAAAGTAATTTCAGAGTTGGACTAGTGAATTTTTTGTTGGTTTTATTATCGTTTTTTTCCTTTAAGCTCAGATTTTCTTTTTGACTATATTTATGGTTCACATATGTAAAGAATACTTAAAAAAATATATTAAAATGTAAAATTTAATTTTTTAAATTAAAAAAGTAACTTTTCTTACACAATATATATTTTTTGTAATTTAAGTTGAATTGAGGAACACTTCAATTTTTTACTTGCTTCCCATTTGTTCAATGTCTTTGTTAGAGCAGTGGGTAAAATTCAAAAGTACAGTTAATCGTATGCAGTTGGCTTGATTCCTTTATTATGGACGAGACGTTTCAAGGCTCAAAGTCTCACAATGAAGTGAATTTGAAGTGTTTGGCAATGCTTGAAAATTGATTGCATTAGATATAAAACAATTAAATTGATTGCAAGGTACCAGGGGATATTTTCCTGATGCAATCACAAACTTGTGACCCCGAGAAGGTTCCGTTGCAGGCTTTTGAGTGGGCGGCTTGCGCTGAGGGCGTGGCAAGGCACTACTGGTAGCTAGAACTGTTGAGTGGGAATGTGAGGCGGCAAATCTGCTCAGACATATTGAGGCATGCTCACGAAGGGAACACACGCACACAACCAAACGGGCATACATATGTACGTACATACATATGTACATCTGAATGGGCGCATTCCTGGGAATTTTTGTGAATTGCAATTTTTGAAATTTCCCGTCAGTCTGCTAGAGGCCAGACACATTGGAATGCCGTTAATTGTCATCATGCCAGACGACGTTGCCACAGGACACCGGAGTTCGTGCAAGGCGACCAACACGTGTAGTCCTGCAAACAGTTAGAGCTGTCTCCATCTTTCCAGTTCTCTCTCTTTCTCTCTTTCTATTTCTCTCTTGTTCTTTGAGTCTCACTCTTGATCTCTATCCTCTTTCTTTTGTTTTTATGGTGTCGAATTTTATAACAATTATAAATTTTATAAGCAGTGAAAAGAGACATGTGCTTTATCACTGTCTCCAGTTTGAACAGAGCAGGACTTTTGAAAGTCAAACTTTGATTCTCTTTCTCTAAGTCTCTGTCTCTGTATCCGTATCTATCTCTATGTAGCCCTGTCTTTCATGTTGGCCCTTTATTCTTTCTTGTCTGCTTCTCTTCTCGGTTTCTTTCTTTCTTCAATCATACCAAAAATAATAGTTATACTAACAGTATTATTTCTTTCTTCCTCGCTCTCTATTTTTTTTTTTTTTTTGTTGATTATTGAGTATAAGCTTGTGGAATAATATAATAATGATCACGACTTTTGAGAGACCCACTATGTTTCTATCTTTCTTTTTTAATAAAAGAGAATGATATGCCTCCTCTGTCTCTGTCTCTGCCTCTATCTTTCCCTGTAGATCTAGATCTCTATTCAGATTCTTCCTCTCACCAGAGACAACTAGAAGGATCTTAGGCTGTTCCCAAAGAGAGGTAAATGGAATTCAGAAATAGCGCTTGACTCTTTGGGTTGAAGCACCTTTGTTAGCTTACGGGAGCGCAGTGGTAGTCGATATCTATCTCATTCGATTGTCTATTCGATATCTTTATTTATAAGTATTTTTTTTTGTTTTGTCTATTTACTTTTCTTTCTAATAATCTTTCATCCTTTCACTGTCTCTGTCTTCCTATGTCCTCTACCTTTTCATCTGCTTATAAAATAATCGGGTTTCTCCCAGCAGGCTTTGGAAACTACTCAAGGTTGATACATGAAAATAAGATCTTTTCATTTTATCAAGGGTTCAGGAACATTCCGTATATATATTAATTTAATTATAATTTTCTGAAACATTCCGTACTTAAATCTTATTTATTATTTTTTTAATTTTTTTCCACTTGAACTGTTAAGTTCATTAAGTCGACCGCTTCCATAAGAAATTTCACGGCTAGGAATCTGATTGAAGCGAAGCAACGAAAGAAGGGTCAGTCAGTGATTTTTACTGCGATGGAAGGACTCGAACAAAACATAAACATATTCTCCTCATATCTGAAAGGCTCTCGCAAAAGCGGCCGCGGCTGTCACGTAAACGAACTAAACAATTTGAAATCAATTTAATCTGAGTTGAAAACTTTTTTGATTCAGTCGTCCATGGTGAATCAAATATACAACAATTTCTGTGGCTTCTTTGTAGTTTGAAGGTCAAAAAACGGAGTGGACACCGATTCATATTTACATATGTATATGCATACTGTTTTTTTTATAATTGAAATTTCGCCTGTTATCATGAATTCGTTGAGCTTTAAAATGTACCTAACGGAATAGCAGCACACCATTTTAACAGTTTGTATTTATTTGTCTTATGTTATTGGGGGCTGCTACAGCTGTGCTGCTTAACAGTTCGCTGTAAACACAAACAACTGTTGAGCAAGCTTGAGAGCGACAACGCTCTCGCTCTCTCGCACAGTTTGTTTTGTGCAAAAAAAAAAGTTACAACGACAACAAAAGCATAGAACGCGCAACTAACAACAACAAGAGCAACAAGAGCAGCGCGCGTGACAGCTGCGACGTCGACGTAGCCAGGCTACACTGCCTCGACATGTTATACACTCTCTTTCTTATTGGGAAAGAGCAGTTTTTCACCAGCCGTCAAGTCGGGTCCGTGTCGCGGTCGCGTCGCTCATTGTCGTCGTCGTTGTCGTTTTGACTATTTATTCAAATTTTTGTTAATACTCTGTGTATATGAATATAAATATATAGAATATAAATATATATAGTTATTCTTTTTTTTGTGGGTGTGTTTCCTTTTTTGTTATTGTGCGGTGCCTTGTGAAATAAAGCTAACGAAATTAACTGCGCGCGTCTCTAGCAACAACAACAACAAGTGCAGCAGCTGCAGCAGCACAGCAACAACAACACTTACATATGTAGGAAGCGACTTCGACAGCTGTTTACCAGTTGACAAGCATCACAATCGTAATTCAAAAAATAATTTAAAGACAGTTGAAATAAAACAAACGCCAAAACTAAAGCAAAACCAAATTTACCGTTTTTTGTGTGCGCTGTGGGGACAAAACGGGAGAGCCAGAGAGAGAGAGCGAGAGAGAGAAAGAGAGGCGCCTTTCAACTACGTTTACCGCAATAATAATAACAACAGCAACAACAAACGCAGCAAAAAGTGTTTTTCAAATAATATATATATATATTTTTTTTTTTTGCCTGCGCAGTTTGGCGCTCTCACGTGTCTGCGCTGACTGCGACGCCGGCCGCGGCGCGTCGCTGTTTGATAAATGCACAGAAATTCCCATGCGGCCGTTTAGTACATTTTCTACAGCTTATTTTGTGTGCCGCCTACTGTTATATTTCTCCAGACACCACGGCTACTGCTGCGCCGGCAATGTAGTGGGCCATTCAATGACTTCGCCTCTCTACTGACGTCGTCGTTGCTGCAAAGAGAGCGAGAGAGAGCGAGAGTGATAGAGAGACAGAGGTGAGTAATTCTTTTTCGTAGTTAAGATCATCTTCGACGCCCCAACGGTGATGTGATCGATGCGAAGACCGAAAAGATTTACCGACAAATAAGAGATTTTACTTATTTTCAAATTATGGGCAAAAATATCGTTACTAATTAAGGAATTGGAAATTCATGAAAATTTTATATTTATTTGGTTTAAGCTATATTTCCATATTGTGCAACGATATTAGGGAGTTTGGTGGTTTGATGCCTGCTGTTATTTATCCTTGGCTGTTGCATTTTGTTTCAATATCCTCTCATCTCTCATCGCCCCTGTGGGGGCGCCTTACATAGTGGTCTGTGCACAATGCCATCAATAAGTATGTCAACCGAGTCAACAGCATTAGCACAGCATATGTATGTAGGGGGAGGTAAAGGGGTACGAATACACAGACTTTAAGCATTTGTCGTCGATGTCGTCGCTCATTTGCCCAGCCCACACCCCCCCTTGGCCCACCTTAAAAAAAAAAAACAGACGAAAACCGAAAGCAATTGCCTAAAAAGAAAGAAGCAGTAAAAATCCACAATACTAGTGAAAGACAAATCAAGAGAAGAGGCTTTCAGCCCTTTATGCAACACCACCCCACGCGAAAAACCCATTCTTCCCTGTTTCCGAACACATAGTCGCAAACAATACACCAAACAACTCCATTGATTTTTCTTGTGGGAATACGAAAATATAAGTGCCGAGTAGTTGGTAACAGCAGTCCATAGACGTAGGAATAGACATAGACATAGACACAGACACAGACACAGACATAAACATGAACATAGACATGGATATAGACAAGTTCTCCTACCAGTAAACTGCTCCACACCCCTCCCCACTGCCTACAGAGTCCTTTCTTGCACCCTTTGCGGCGGCTGTTCCGTTCGCGTCGTTGAACTTTTTGCAACATGTTTCGTTTTCTTTACCCTGTATCAATAGCGATGTGTTAAATGGGTATACACACACATAGGTATGTACACACATAGATGCAATGCAGAAGTACGAAATTGAATCAAAAAACTTATTTTGTACATTTTTTTTTATTTTTTATTTTCTGTTTTTTTTTTTAATTTTTTAGAATGTAACTTTGAGGATCATTAGATAACATTAGATACAAATTAATATGAGATATGGTGCTACTTCTAGGCTAACCATCTTTTCCGGCTACATTTTTAATTATGACATAAAAAATTGGAAAAAAAAATCAAAAATTGTATATTTTTTGCAACCGCTTTGTCATGTAGGGAATCATCCAAGTGGATCACTGACGCCACCAACGAGTTCTTACTACTTTCTTCTAGAGTGATTTTTTTTTCTACCTTTTGCTTTGGCAACCAACCACACCCCCCACACACCCACACTCACACTCACCCCCCTCACACGCTTGATCTTGACTTGCAAAACGGAATTTATGTTAATTTGGTGCTTCATTCTAGTAACCATGTCCTTTGTCTTTGTTTTGGTTTTTGTTGTGGTTTCCTTTGGTTCGGTTCAGTTCGGTTTCTTTTTTAGTTAGTTCCCTGTTTTTATTTATTTTTTTTTTTTGGGATAGGTTTAGGTTTACGATTAAGTACGCATTCCTCTGTCCCCTGTTCCAGTTTCTCTGCCTCAGTTTGTCTAGTTTGCTTGTCTTAAGTTTTACATTGAGATATTTACGTTGCACTCAAATGTTTCGCATTTCTCTATTTATTTATTCTGCTTTTGGAGCTAGGTTTGGCTAAAAATAGTTATTGTGCTAATAAATATACATAATTATTTCTTATTTATTTATCATTATTTATTTATTCTACAATTCAGTTGAAAGCGGAGTAAATGTATATTTTGCACCATAAACAACTATTTATTCTTTCGACAATTTTGAAGCTCGAGTTGAAATTTCAATACCTACAACTGTAAATTCCGAAAACAGAATTGTAGTAGTAGTCTATTTAAAAGAGATTGGATTAGATTTCCTTCCCGTGAGTCAAACTCTTAATAAATTTTGTGTTTGTCAAATTTAACTTTTTGTTAACGCATATTTGAAGAATTAATGCGAAAGAATTTATTTTCATATTTGTTAAGCCAAAATTGCCATTCTTAGGCCTGCTCAGTGGTACCCATGAATAATGGACGATAATTTTTTTTTTTTTTTTAACGACATTTATTATTATAATGAATAAAGTTATTTTTACTTTCGTAAATAAAGTGCCATTAAGACTATTAATAAAGATTGCAAAGTATTGAACGCAGCATGAAATTGTTTTTGGTCATCAGTCAAAGCACCTAACTACAAAATTTAAAATCGAATGCCAGCTGTCATCTTCGCACGCATTCCGGTAGCAATATAACTGCTTTTTCGCTTTTTCAGTCATAACCCACTAGGGCCTACTAGAAGAGGTGCGTACCTGTTCGTGCCCCTGCACGCATGCTCAAAAGGGCTGCGTTTTTGATTTACGCGCGATGTTGTCGCAGCGCTTGCAAGTGAAATAATGACGTGCGTTTGATGCTCGACATGCAAATCCTTTCAAAATTTTCAATGCGTTGCCTTTTGAGCACATAGGCTCAGAAATACTAGGTTTCTACTGCTCCCCCCTCTTGCTCTCGCTCTCTTTCTTTATTTTTTCTCTCTCTTATCTATGCATCTCTCTTCATTATGTGGTTAAATGAAATCGATACGCTTAATCATTGGTCAATTAGCTGTGCTCAGCACTTAGGTGACAAGTTTTTTTTTGTACTTATAACAAATCGAGTTATGCTACGTCTCCAGCATTATTATATACCCTGTACGCCATCGGTAAATCGTGCATATTCGAATTTTTCATACATGCATATATATTTTGAATTCGTTATGTTTTTCAATAACACATTTTTTTAAATATGTAATTGTATTTTCTACAAAATAAAAATAAATTTGATATTGACAGCAAATAATAATAAATTTTGTCTTTTAATTTGCTTTTTTATAGCTGTAGGTATGTTTTTCAAGATATTAAAATCGTTGTAAAACGTTTGTTTGTTTTATTAACATTTTGAAGGGTATCTGGTAGTTGGCACCGGCCAGCCACCATACGCTTTGTGCATTTCCCTCTATTACTGGGGAATCAGCCTTGTCTTTGTTTTGTGTGTATTTGTTTGTTTGTGTGCAACATTTACCTCCAGATCTTTGACCTTCCATTTTTCTCTCAGCATTGCAAAATTGTTATTACCGACATTTTCATTTAGCATTTTCCATTAAGCTTCGATTCCATTTGCGCTACAAAGAGAAAATTTGTTGAGTCTAACTGGTTTTTACTTTGGGTCAAGAGAGGCTCTGTTGATTAGCGGTATTTTATTTATTTTATTAATTTTGTTTGCAGCTTAGCTGAACTGTAACTTTTAAGTCGTCTATAAAACTATCTAGTCATATAGCTATATACTTGAAATGTCTGATGAATTCTGAAACAAAATTTGCTTCTTAATTTGCATAATCATTGAACCTTAACATTTTTTAACATGATTTGAGGTGTAAACTTTTAACATAAGCTATTGTGGAGTGAAAATAGCTTAACTAAGTGAAGGTAAAGGCAATAAGATCTGGGAGAATATCCTCCCGCCACAACGAGGATTCCTAAAATATTTGTACGAAAATAACACTTTTTTTATTATATAAGAAAGTCTATAAGTTTGCCCAAAGGTTTTAAAAACTAAAAATTTGTAACTTAAATCGGAACGCGTAAATTGCATTCACAGAAATGGGGCGTTTCTTGAAAGCATATAAATATGTATATGGTCCATCAAAAAAATATACCTTTGCGTGATTTGCAAAATATATTCGCTAGTTGCTCAGTGCTAGAATGGTTTCAAATCTGGAGTCTTTCAGATGATATGGTTTTTTTAAGGTTTCAGTTTGGCATCAGCTGGCAGTGCAAAATTCAAGCCTCAAATAGCAATTCCATGAACTGTGCACGCACATGACATATACATAACTTTGCAACAAAATGCAGACACACACACACACACACACACACACACACACACATACACATACACACATACTTACATGAAGGGGGCAATTTTATTTTCGGTTGTGGAGAATTTTTTCGATCAAAGCGTCGACAAGCCAGCCGGCCAAGAAAAATAATAGTCCAGAATAGCTGAAAAACAAGAGAGAATCGTTAAATTTGGCGTGCCGCACATTAAATTCCCTTTATGAAATACTCTGCCTTTTAAAATTACTAAATACAAATCGCATTTGCTGAGTTTGTTGATTCCAAAATGTTACAAGATGCTGCAAATGTTCAAATGTTCTTCAGGAATCACAGAGCCTTAAGTAGCTTAAGTTAATCAATAGATAAATATGTATGTATATATGTAACTGTGACTATGAAATCGATATATCCCATTTCTGTTCGTTTCACAAATTTGCACAACTCTTGTATACCCTTTGTGGCGGAAACTTGAATAAAAACATGTCAAGTGCACTTTTCGTTGAGGCAATGTTTCAGCAGTGTATGAACGCCACCACCTGCTCCACCCACAATCCAACACTCTGCCTGGCCCAGGTTTAGCTGTGGCATGGAGTCGACTCGAGTCGAGTTGTTGTCTCTGCTGGCCACCTATTGCTGTCCACCCGCTGCGTATTTTGTTGTTTTTTTTTTTGACTTGACCAAGTTTATTGCCAGCCATATGCAATTGCCTTAGGTTATTTCGGGCTGTGGCAACGTCAACAACGCTGACGCTGACGCCGATGTCGACATGGCAAAGGCGTTAGCGCCGCCGCCTCACCGCAAAAGCGAATATTGCGCACAGATTTGATGCCCACTGCAATACACTGCAACAAAAAATAATCAACCGAAAGATGTTTTGCGCAGAAGCCAAGAAAACAGAAATATATTTACCGGTTTCTTATAATCAAATTTCTTGGCCACACCAAGCCCGCCTCCAAAAAGTCAAGAAAGCCATTATCCCTTGCAATTTCTGAGCTACTTTGCTCCAAAGTTGCACTTTGAAAAGTGCTCACTTCCTTAAATATTGTTTATCTCCTTCATTGCGTGGCACATTATTTTCCTTTCTCTGTAGGAAATGACTTGACTCCTCCCCAACCTTATTTAATGCACACCTCATTCAATTGTGCTGTTGGCATAGGGGGCTCTACGTGACGTTGCCCAACTTGCCCAATTTTGGACACGCGGCCAGCTTTGAGAGCGCCACTTGAAGAGCAGGTACCATGCACGGCTTGGTAAGTGGCAAGTGGCCCCCTGGCAATTGGGGCAAGTGGGGAAAGTGGTGCAAGCCGCGCAATGAAACCACGCAAAGACACGCAATGCATGCAAATTCTAGTTGCGTTTCGGTGTCAAGTGCAGCTGTGTGCTCTTCTAGGCCGAAGCTAATGGGGCTAACTAAATGCAAAACGATTCCTATTTTGAGAACTCCTTAACTCAAAATTAAAAACTTCGCGATCTAGTTGAGTTAATTTTCAGGGGAACTGCTTCCAAGGCGATTAAACTTTGAGTCTGACTTAAAATAATAAACAAAAAAATTATCTGTTTTAGTGAGTTAAAATCGCTTTGAGCTAGTTCGTTCATTTCGGAACCATTTTAAGTCTATTCTTCAATCTTTCCCAAATCTGTGCATGAGATGACTAAGCAGCATGTTATTAGCCTGATAAGGGTTCCCGGTCATCAGGACATTGAAGGCAACTGTAAGGCTGATGAGCTAGCTAAGAAAGGAACTCTAAAACCCTTCCTCACAGATAAGGAAGGTATATGTATGTCTCTAGTCAACTGCAAGCTCAATCTCAATGCACAAAGTAGATGCAGGTCAAATGATAACCGGCAAAACGCAAACTGCGGTTGCATATCACACAAAACGTGGCCCAATATTAACACAAAACACAGTAGAGAGAGAGATAGCAACAGGATACTTGTTAGTCAGCATTCATAGCAACAGACTTCAGGTGCCTTATAATGACTTCGGCAGAAGTTGTATAGATGAGGAAGACGGAGAATCTCCGGAACACTTCTTCTGCTGCTGCCCGGAACGTGGCAATCCTGGGAAGCCGGTTCCTAACTAGTTTATCAAAACTAGCAAACAAGAGACCAGCCATGATTGATTAGATTTGTATGTTTTTACTACACGAGTGTAGGAGACATCCAACCTAGATTCCATGCGTTATCACAACGGGCCAAACATGGCCTATGTGTGTCAACCTTCGGGTTGACAACCGTTTTAACCTAACCTAAAGCTATTATTCTATATGCATTCTATAGATTAAAACTGCATCCTAATCTAGTAAAATTAGAAATTGCAAGAGAAATTAAGTGAACCAGCTCAGATTAAACTGTTGCCCAAACAAAAATTTGATATTTTGCATTGGAAATATTTGAAAAGCAAAGTTAGTTAATTTGAAGCCAAGCCTGAAACAAAGCTTAGCCGATTCTTTTAACTTTCATCGCTCACTTGGGAAACTACTTTTGACCATGATTAAGATGAAAATGTTTTCTTCGTCAAAATTATTTCACTTGCGATCCTTTTTTTTATCTTTTCTATGTAGCAATTATATTTGAAACATTAATCAACCTATTCAAAGGCCATAAAACATTGATTTGTAAATGAATGAATAATAACAGTGAACCACAATCTATTGCATAAACATAGAACAGGTTTTAACTGATATTAAATAACATCAATTATTACATATGTAGCACATTAATTAATTAATTTAACGCCCTACAGTCCAGAGATCGCTAGTGTGGAGTCGCTTCAACCTCCTGCGCATTATACTTGATACCGACTTGTATGTCGGTTATTTTGCTGACTGACTGTCGGTAGTCCGAAGTCGTTGTGCAGCGTCCTGTTGCTCACATATGGTGGAGCATCAGAGATGTCTCTGAGCACCTTGTTCTGCAAGACTTGAATTTGATTTATCCAAGATTTTGCAGCTGTGCCCCAAAATGGAATTCCACAGGTCCATGTAGGCACAATGATACTTCTGTACGCCAGCAGCTTATTACTCAAGCTAAGTTTGCTAGATGGCTTCAGCAACCAGTTGAGTTTCGTTTTTTTTGGATCTACACGCTGCTGCCGTGATCTGGATGTGTTTGCGCCAGGTAAGTTTCCTGTCCAGAAACATACCCAGGTAGCGAACATGGTTCCCCCGAGGTATGACCATGTTGTTGAGTCGGACAGTTGGACAGTTACCATTCCTGAGCGCAAACGTGCAGTGCTGAGACTTACTTCCATTCTGTCAAGATAATTTTGAATGTGAAACGGATCATGAAACGAACTCACTCACGAATCACTTTCGTTACCACTTTCGGCAACTAGTTAATGGGCTTACGGATGATTCAACTGACTGATTGGATCGTTTATTTGAACTTTAACAGTTTGCACTTTGGTTTTTGTGATTTTATTTACTACTTGACGCCAAGGATTCCAGTGTGAATGAGTAACTCGAAATTCACTTCACCATTCGCATTCATTCAGACATTCACATTCATTCAAGCATTCATGCATCGCCATTTAAATTGCCATTCAGCTAAACGAAGTGGTTTTCTAACCTGGCCCAATGAACGGTCTGTGAGCGTCTAACTGCGATGGAAAGCAACCGCCCCTTCCCTCACTAAGCCTTCAGTTGTACCTAGTGGCTGCATCGTGAGGGGCCAAAACTGTTGTACATTTAATTAATTATTTATACAAGAAAAGGTAAACGTGCAACGTGCCTTTGGCTCGACGTTGTATGCCCCAAAAGCACGCAAGAAACAAACCAAAGTTAACAGCCAAACAGCTAGTCAAGGGATGAACATTATGGGGCGAGGTGTGGTATGTGGTTGGAAGAGCGGTGGTATGGTTTGGAAATAGTAGCTGCATAAAGAAATACTGTGGCAACTGTAGTCGTGGCCAAAACATTTCACGGATACATCGTTCGCTGTCGCTGTCGACGTCGTTTTTTGCATAATTGATTAAATGACTGGGCATATAACGAGCACACAGCATTCAAATTGTGTTGCCTTGCAGCATGCCACGCCAATACCCTCTACGCCAGCTCCCCTCCGCCACACCCTCTGCTACTAAAAACATCACTTGCAGCAGCCCTACAACTGGTGAATTTACGGCTTCAAGAAACTTAAGCAGCTACTCACCTACAGAGCCTCTGTGTGTGTGTGGGTGTGTGTAGCTGTGTGTTGGAGTATGTGCTGAGTGCTGTGTGTTAAAGGCTTGTCATGGCATCTGTTAAGTGTTGTGATTATTGGCTAAATGTAAAACGAAAAAAAAATCCGCGAAGTTAAATGCATCGTTTTTTTCATTTTTGTTTGTTTAAATGTTCATTGGAAACTAATCGTAGTTCACAAACTTCAAAAAATTACAATTGAAAATTAAAATTATTGGGCCTAGCTTACTCCCGCCCCGCTCTTTTCGGCCTGGACGGTAAATATATCATATCAGCCAAATTTAATTATTGTTTTATAATTATTTTTTCCGATTATTTATTTATTCTTGTACACATTTTTTATTCATTTTATTTCCATGTCCTGAATGTAACTGCTTAGAGTGTTTAAGAATGTGTGTGTGCGTGTGTGTGTGCATGGGTGTGTTGCTGGCCCCAGTTGGTGCTTGAACTTTGAACTTTTTGCCAAGCCTTGGGCCGAGTCCTTGTGGCTCCACTTTGCCTATGCGGGCCCAATATAAAACACCCATTCACACTGTGTTAGTTGTTGTCGGTGTAGGGAAAACGGCAAGCACTCTTAAGGGAATCCCCCCTATATACACCATATGCTAATGCCAGTTGTGTGTATTCGTGTGCTTATGTGTGTGTGTGTGTGTCAAGTGTATATCCTTTTGGCAAAGCGAGTGCATTTTCTTGTCAACGCTGACATTTCCTGCACTTCGGCCTTGTTTTTCTTTATTTTAACCCACACCGCCTTCCCCAACCCCGCCCTTCTTCTCAAACAGTGAACACAGTTGTCGCTTTCTTCTTCTTGCCTATTTTGCTGTTGTCATTTCTTACGTTTAATGAGCATTTTCCCGTTTGTTCTTTTTGTTCCGTTTGTCCTGGTTGTTGTGTTCCACGGTGAAAGCAAAGAGCTATGATTGCTCCACATTTTTTGTTAGTCTGCTGAATGGCAGTTCCAAAAAATGTGCACATCGTTTCTTATGCTGTGTGGTATGAAAAGAGATACCAAATATGGGGCATATTGAGAACATGTCGGGTAAATACACAAATATAATATTGCAGATCTTAGTTCTCTTTCAATGAAATGGAATCATTTTGTAATATAAATTTATTCATATGGAAACATACCGAGTATTTATGCCATATTCTCTATTTTTATTTTATCGATACCTGCCTCCGTTTCTCAAATATCGATACACTTGCTTAATTGTTCGAGCGTGTTTGCGCTGTGTGTACCGTTACTAACGATTGCCTATTCGTATATATGTATGTTTGTATGTATGTATGTATATGAATGCGTTTCTTGCAAGCCTGTGAGGATCAGTTCAGGCTTTTGAAACAAAAGACGCTGCATTCGATTTTGCTTACTCTCCAATACCTTGCAGACCTGGTCACATTTAAGTGCAAGACTTTTTAAATTTTCAAATAAAACTATTAAATGTTTAAGAACTGGGTTCAGGGTATATCTCAATTGAGCTCACTCGACTAAAGATTCTTTTTTATTTTCTTACATTTTAAATCATTCCGCCAGGAATTCTTTTAAAATCGTTATGCGTTCGAAAATATTGTAAAATCGTTGCCCGGTTTTCACATAGATCTCAGAAAAAATAAATTATGTACAACTTTTTCACCATTTAAGCCAGATTTTGTTAAAAATTTTACAAAAGTCCAAGCAAAGAGTTTGCTTTTATATTTGATTAATAATTCAATTAGATTATAATGCTACAAACAGAATACATTTATGTGAAATATATTTATGATAATTGATTTTTGCAACAGTTTCTGTCTGAATAATTGCGAGACGCCTCTGGCAGTAAGCCCATTGCACACCCCCCTGCCTACATACGCATACACACATAACAAGGTCGGGGTCATCTTCATCGCCAACTATATTTATATAAATACACAAGTACGTAGTGCATATTTACCCCACATTTTCAAAACAAATCTCTTTGTTTAATCGATGGCGTCAATTACATACCACTGGAGCCTCAACTCATTTGATTTTGGTGCATCAGAATCTACATACATATATAAATATTTACTACGCCATGCACCTGAATAGGAACAAACATTTTTAAATCAATTTACACAATTTCAGCTACAAAAAAATCATTCGAAATCTATACATGCATATTTTTGGTTATTATTCAGTGTTTTGCTATATCTTAACGAAATAAAAATATTGAACTAAGTCAACGTGTTTTACATATGTATATATAAAAAATATATATTATGTTTCACAAGTTTAAGGCTACAGATCGGCGTACGTCACGCCAACCACCTACACTCAAATAAAACCTAGAAATCTAGAAATTTGTTTTCCATAATTTGTAAGCTAGGGTCACCAAATTTTGAAACAATATTACTGGTAACTCTCCTGGGTTAGGTTTAAGTTGGGTTAATACGGTTGTCAACCTGAAGATTGACACACATTGACCATGTTTGGTCCGTTGTGATAAAAACTTAATATGAAAGATTTGGCCAGCCAGTTGCGTTTGTAAATTTCGCTATCCTGGCTGGTTCCATGTTTGCTAGCTCTGATAACCTAGGTAAAGAGTGGCTTCCCAAGGTTGCACATCCTGGCAAGTGCCGGGCAGAAGCAGAAGAAGTGTTCCGGAGATTCTCCGTCTTCCTTTTCTATACAACTTCTGCTGAAGTCATTATAAGGCACCTAAAGTCTATTGCTATGAATGCTGACTAACAAGTATCCTGTTGCTCTCTCTCTCTACTGTATTTTGTGTTAATATTGGGCCATGTTTTGTGTGATATGCAACCGCAGTTTGCGTTTTGCCAGTTATCATTTGACCTGCATCTACTTTCTTCATTGAGATTGATCTTGCAGTTGAATAGAGGCATACATATACCTTCCTGTGAGGAGGGGTTTTATCAGGCTAATAACATGCTGAGAGATTTGCGACAGCTTGTTGCCATTATCGAATTCGACGATATCAAGATAATAGATTTGGTTGCCGCCTGGAAATCAATATATGTCCACATAGCCGTGGCTGACTTTGAGCCTTTTTAGGCCATCTAGTTCTTATTTTATAGCAATTACCTCAGCCAGAAAAACACCACCAGAAGACTGAAGGATAGCTGTATATTGAGTTGCTCAGAGCAGACACCTCCGCCTGCGCGATTGTCTAGCGTTGAGTCATCTGTGAAGAAGGTCACAGCTGCCGATGGTCCGGGAGTACCATTGGTCCATTCCTTCCTTGGGGGAAGTATATACTGAAGGGTGTTTCTAGTTGTACTATTGGCACACAGTAGTCTGTTTTCGAAGGTGTGTTGTTGTTTGGATGTTTTGTTTTTTTAAGCAAGGCCAGCATACCACGACCTCATACTGAAGTATTGATCTGACAACAAATGTGTAAAACCATCGGACAATATTTGGGAACATACCCCATTTGAGCCCAACCGGTTTTTTACATGTGTTTAAAGCTACTGTTGCCTTCTTCACTTATACTTGGGTGTTAAGGTGCAAGTCCAGTTTCCTATCCAATTTGAATCCTAGGAAGTTGGCACTGTTACTGGAGGAGAGAGTTAAGTTATTTAGTATGTAGGTATTAGTATTTAGGGGTAAGAGGTGGAATTTTGTAATTTCTTGTGAAAAGAATATGTTCCGTATTATTTAATCCACCCTTATATGCCCAAGATGACTGTATTTTTAGTTTACTAGTTATTAGGTCACATAGAGTTTGGGGGTACTTTCTTCTGAAAATTACCACAACGTCATCTGCATATGCATCAGTTTGGCAGTTAAAAAGTAAAAGTTATGGCTGACTTTTCCGAAAATTCCGTGTAGCCAGTTTAAGGCTGTTGTGTCCGTCAAGGCCTGCAGATTTAAACAGCTTGAAGCTGTTTATTGCCTATTTTATGTTCTCTTTATGTAAAAGAGGTTTTATTTATGTAATCTCTTCGCAAGTTATTTGTGCGTATATCGAAGTCAGCTCAGTGCAGCCTGGGAAGTGTGTCTTAAGGAGGATGTCCAGTGACTTTTCTCTGAATACCGACAATGAATTATTATCTTTCTTATAACCTAGTTTGGTGGTGATTTTAGATAGAACTTAGCTAAGCCTCGCAGCATCGCTAGTTGAATCTATATCTGTGCAGAAATCTCTTCAAGATTTCACTAGTTTTGCTCCAGACTTACTGCTGTATTATCGTCGCTGTTAAAATTGTGGAGCAGAAAAATACTGAGGTGTTTTTTCGCAAGATGTTTTTTTCACAAATTTAAGGATAGTCACATAATTTGGTTATTAGGTTGTAGTCGATGTTCTTCTAAGATTGGCAATTGAAACGTCTTCCGCCACTCCCAGGCCCCACACTCATAAAAATTTGAAATGACTATATCCTCCACAGTTTTTGAGTTAAAACCGTTAGGTAGCCGCCTTTAAGAATCGATAAAAAATTGGTATGGCCAAAGCCGGTATTTCTGAAAGTGTACATCGATCAGTCCGCATATCTCCCACAATATTAAAGATAGAGTTATAAAAATGGAAGGAAACCTCCTTCAAATAATGGCATAAACATTTTTAGACCACGCCTAAACCCGCCGCCCAATAGAACTTCGTCCTAGAAATTTGAAACTATGTTACTGGTAACTCACTTGAAAGGTAGATAAAAAATTGGATAGCCGCCTCCCAAAACCGGTATACCTCTGTAATTGATATCTCACACAATTTTAAAGCTAAAGTCAACAATTTTAAAAGGTATTTTGCTAGTAACACCCTTCAAAAATTCGAAAAATGTTGAACCACGTCCACTCCTTCGAAAAACATGATGTAACTTTAAGATTGCAAGAAACTTTCTTTAAATTTTTTTTATCAGCCGCGTCCAGTCCAGCCCCAATCTCTCTACATCTACCGAAAATTTTTGGATACACCCACCTGTTATCAGCTGGTATTACTTATGGTGTCAAAGTATTTCTTGGTCAGGCCCGACTTCAGCGTTCTCCCTTGTTTTGCATGTACGAGACAACAACTAAAAAATTTTTGTAGATTTGTTTTTCCTCTTTTTTTCTTACACTTAAACTTATTTAATACCATTTAATAATTCGTAGTACCATTAAATTATTTCGGCAAGGGAATCATATAGAGACTTTAAATATAATTTAAAACTGTTTCGTTTCCTCCTTTTTTCTTTTCGTATGATCAACCCCAAACACTAAATCTCGATTATATTGAGAATTATATTGAATCCAGACTTTGACTTCTCAAACTGTGTGCTGTCTTAAAATGCTATTCGTGTCAGGAAAAGGATTAATCAAGCAAATTGCTTTGACGCTTGTCCATATTGAAGTGGATTGTGGTGTATGCTGTGTGAATATTTGGGATCCCAGTGCCAGCATAGAAGAATGTGTTTATGTAGCAGGCAAAATAGGAGTTGCGAAAATAATGAAATGAAATAACAGCGCAGACCACTTAACGTAAATAAACAAATAAACTTAAGCTTGCTTTATATGCTCTCGCTGTTGTGTATTGTGGAAGCGTGCGCCTTTTGCTGCCGCAGCAGAAGCACATGCATCCCACAGCGACAACCACACCCACACCAATACCTACCGCCTACCTGGCGGCACACGCTCATTTAGTTTGCATTATGCAAAAACAAACAAATGACAACAGTAACAAAAAGAATAAGGAACAATAGTTTGCAAGCCGCCTGCACTGTTTGCTGTAAAGCAAAAACAGCAGAGGTCTGTTAAGTGCTAACAGCGGCGCAGCAGCGCTTTTTGATGTAACTGAACTACTAAATGCAGAGAGCACTAGCAGAGAAAGAGAGAGAGAGAGAGAGAGAGAGAGAGAGAGAGTGAGTGAGAGAGCGTCGACTGAGCGAGTGGGGGAGCAGTGCAGTCATTGCTTATAATGTGCGACTGTTGTTTTTGTTCATTTTCTTTTCTTTTTTGTAAATGAGCATTTGACGTTGACGTTTTGACTGCTGTTGCTGTTGCTCCGACTGCAACTGCTGCAGCCAGTTGGTATGCTTGTAGTTTGTTGTTGTTTTTGCAGTCCATTGACTTTTTCAGTTTGCTCAGTTTCTTTTGTTGCTGTTGGCGCTTTGCGCAGTTGTCACAGTTGCTGCTTCTGTTGTTGTTGTTGCTGCTGTTGTTATTGTTATTGTTATTGTTATGGCCATTATATTGTATAGATTTGTCTTCTTACTTTTGCATGGTTTGCTTGTACTTTATTCATACGCATGCATAAGCCTGTTTTGTTAGACTCAGGCTGACTACTAAGCACACACACACACAAACAAACATTTGCATTTATGTATGTCAATATCAGCATAGTTTCTGACTGGCTGCTTGCTGTTGTAGTTATAATGTAATATAATAAACAATAATATAATATAATATAGTATTATAATGGAAACAAACTGTGCAATTTAGTTAGGGAATTCATGGCCTCTATCTGAAAAATTTTGAAAAGCAATTTGATAAATAAAAATCGAATCGAATATAATATACAACAGTAACATACCCATAACTATCACTTGCCTGCATCTCAAAAATATAATATAATCATCAAATTAGGCATGTCCTAAATCGCATTTTACATATGAATATATATATAAATATATTGAAAACTGATCCCCAATATTCAGTCATGCTCTTAAATTATGAATGCGTCGTTTTGAAATGATGATGATGAAATATAAATGAAATAGAATATAATAACTGTAAGATCATCCAACTATTATTCCAAGGAGTGGGGTAACGCATAGAAACCCCATTCGGACCAAATAATATATAAATGGTTTAATATATATGTACATAATAATATCAAAAATAATATATTAATAAAATTAGAATTATTAATACAAGAGCACCAGCGAGTAAAGAAATTCATTAAGTTAAGTATAGGGCATTTTAAAGCCAACCACTTTTCTCATGGAGAGGCTCTTTATATTAATAGTGGTGTTGCATTTGTAAAAAGATAATTTCACTTTGTGACAGAGCACTCATATCCACACACACACATACACACACACACAATGCATGTATGCATATCAGTCATTGTCCAAAGTTCGTTGTGGGCCGTTTATAAATAAATTGAAGTTAAGGAGTAGGCGGGAATTATGGGCGAATTGCAAGTCAGTCGTCACCAGCTAATCGCCGATTAATCCAGACCTAATATTATTGTCATGCATGTGCATAACAGTAAACACTTGCTCGAGTAAGAATAATATATAAAGTAACGGCAGTTTTCTCTTTTTTAGTTTATCACACTTGTCGAGGAGGTTATTATAATTTTTTGCAGACATGTTGGGCGCACTGAAGGAAACCTCCCCCAGCTCATAGATTAATTCAATGTATATATATTTTTGATTAGCATCATTAGGCATCTGCATCTGTTCTCCTTTGATCACCACTATATCATATAGCTATCATATTGTCAATCAGCTGAAAGCTGAGTTTTAAGTTGTTGGATCTGAATTCTGAATTCGCTGCCAACCGTAAAAATCAAGGCATATGAATCAAATTTGAAAACGTGCCTGTTCAAATTATAGTACACTTAATAATAGCGTATAATTATTTTTAAAAAGCGAAGAAAATTGTAAGAAAAAAGTCTTTAATATTTTTAAAATTTGGAGTATGTAATAATGTAATTGGCTGCGAGAAATTATATGCGCTTTGCTTTTGGCCTGACAACTGCAATCGTTGGGCTGGTTAAGCGCGGTGCCTTGAACTCACCTACTCCTCTCCCTTCCCCGCTCTTTCGCCCTCCTACTAGCTGTTTGTCTCTGTCTTGCCACAAGTTTAATTGACTTTAATTAAATGCAAGCTGTAAAGTCAAATGTGTGGCACGGCCGCACAGTCGCATTCTCGGGGAGCGGGCCTTACAATTTAATTAAAGCGAATGCGAATGCGAATCATAAATATTATAATACCAGCGCAGCAGCTGTAAAACCCAATTGTCAAATAACAGGCCGTGCAAACGATGTCGACTACAACTCGTGCTCCCCAACTCCACTTCCAACTTCAACTCGATGCGGTCATAGACACGGTTATCAGAAAGTGGGTCAACTAGACTTTAGCTTACTGCTAACCGCTAACAGCTCCAGCTAGGAAGGGGTTATTTTCCTGTTCCTGTATCGGTTTGAGAATCCTATGCCACGAGCAACATAGACATGTCTGTATTTTTCTGTTCCGAATATAGACTATTTGATACATGCAAATAGATCTTATTACACCCTGAATTCTTTAACGAAAGGGGGATAACGATGAAAAACCCAAATCCGATCCCATAAAGTATATTGAAGATCAGCATTAAATTTCGTTTCAAAGTAGTCTTGAGCGTCTGTCTGTCTTTTTGGCTGTTTGAATTAGCCGATATCAGATTCTACAAGAGACAGAGACTATAACTTTGGGATAAAAGTTCTCGCATACCATAGACACAACACGTTCATTTTATTCTTTTGGAAGATCTATACAAATCGATTTCCAATTGGAATATGAAAACAATTGTAATTACAGCCTATCAATTTATGAATAATTTAACTAGATCATAAGCATTTAATTTTATTGATAGCTGACCCCGAAGACTGATACAAATCGATTTTCGATAGCAATACGAGACACAACTGTTTTGTTACTGCTTTCCACTTAATATATAATATATAAAAACATATTATAAATAAACATTAAGTTCGGATGAGGACAGATTTTGTCAACATCACATCTGTCATACGCCTTCCAGGGTATTTCATGTTCGGCAGTCGTTTCTCTAATATGTGTATGTGTCTATGTACCGTATTTATGTGAATGTATATATATGTATGTATTTATGTATGTGTGTATGTATGTGTTTTGGGGCTTTGCCAACTTGTGTTGACTTTAAGCCGCAAACTGCAAACAGGTCCAAGCGAAGGTCGTTGCTTGTTTGTTTCTCTGGGTTGGATTGGGTTGGGCTAGGCTGGGTTTCGCTTTGGACTTGGATTCGGATTTGGTTAGGAGGTCTGACTCTGGCCAGCGACATGTCTCTTAATTAGCTGCTTATTTTTGCTATTTTGCTGGCACTTTGTCGTTGCTGCCGTGGTTGTCGTCTCATTAGCGGCGACGCTTTTTGAGCGGGTGGCCAAGATTTTGTTGACAAAAACAGCAAAACCGGTTTTTTCTAGAGCCACTGAAACTTGATATGACTTTCCTATAAGCTCGACACACTTGAGTTGACTTCACGTTTAGGATATTCCGTAGAGTGTTCTAGCTAAAAATCTAGTTATTTAATAAAGTTTTAATAGAATGCTAGCTATTAATATGTGCGTTGAAGTTTTCATTTTGTACATCGGTTCAGTTTGGTATTTAAGTTTTGGTAAGCTTAACTAACTTTACTTCTCTTTTGGCATGCCTTTTACGAACTAGCGAATTGAAATTGATCTAGTTTCGAAAGAGTTTTTTGTGTACGAGTATCTTTTATGCTTAAAAGTCTATTGTAATTATTACAGAGTGCTCGAAAAGGTTAATGAAAAGAATAGAATATAACAATGATTAGGAGAAAGGAAACATCAACGCGGATGAGTCCATTTACCTACTTCATAGTTGATTTACAAAAATCACACCTAGCACAGTCTGAGGGTTAGTTAGTGTGGGGAGCTCAATAGCAAGTGGTCTATCGGTTAATGGAGGAAATACACACCGGTCACAGCGACAGAGTGCAAACAATAAGCCTTTCTTCTTTAGATGATACACAAGATCTGTATTCCACAACTGGACGTACAAGGGAAGTGTAGAGTCTCCTGACTGTAGAAGAATCGCCAAGTTGTTTGACGAACGCTTGAAAAATGAAATTAATTGTATTACTTTGTGGACAGTTAAATAGGAAAAAGAAAACCGAAATATATCAAAAGATTTTGTTTGCAAAAAGTAAGATTTTAATATACAGTGATTGTAACTTTACAGAGCTATCAAACAATATTAAATAGATCGAGAACATCAAAAGAGAAGACATGTTCGGCAGCACTGACATCAAGGAAATAATGTGGAGATCGTCATTACAAATGCATAAAAGTCAGCAAAAATAAGCATTGAAACGCATCATTTTTGAGCATTTTAGCTTTTTAGCTGGATCGCTACTCCGCCCTCTCATTTCGGTGAGCTGAGCGACTGCATTCAGTCTTCTAACAGTCACGTGGGACACAGACGGACAAACCTTCAACCATCCACAAGTGCAACTGCAACAACAATTACAACAGCATCAAGAGCAATCATTTTACAGCTAAACCGCAGCGCAGACAGTAAGGTCTCAGCCGCCCCACCCTCTACCTCCCAACCGTCTCCAACTACTCCCCCTCCTCCTCTTCTTCAGTTTTGCCTTTGCTGCGTGTGGCTCTGCTGCATGCGGCGAGGGGCAGCATAGTTAGAGGGCGCGGAGTTACCAATTAAAATGCGCGACATCACATGTGCACGAGCATTTATTATAAATTATTCGCTGGAATTGACTGAAAAATAGTTGGTTAACAAAAAACCTAAAAAGAGTAGAAAAAGTGACAAATAAAAAAATCAAAAAGGGAGAGAAAAAAAGCGCATAAAGAGCATGCCGGAAAGCGGATGGGTGAGGAGAAGCAATGGCTGCGTTGGTAAGCAGCGCAGTGGAGGGGGTAGAGAGGGGATGGGGGCTGCGTTGCTGTTGCCAACATTGCCCTGCCCTAGAGCAGCACATGCTCCGTTCAAGCTCCTCTCACTCTATGCTTTGTGCATGTTACAATGTTGTTAATATGACGCTTAGTAGTTGTCACACACACACACACACACACACACACACACACGCATGCAGACCAAATATGCATTGACAATGTTTTTCAAATTGCCGACGTATTACAAGAGTGTGGGTGAGAGAGGAACAAAGTGATAAAGTGATAGAGAGACTGTCAGAAGGAGCGACAGATAGCGAGAGAGTGAGAGAGAGGGTTAGAGAGGTGTGGCAGCTTGCGTGCTTGGGTGCAAGTTGAAAGTGAAGCGCTGTAAAATTATTGGCATGCGAACGATGCTGCAACGTTTATTAAATTTTTGAAGTGCCACAAACAGGGTGAAGTATTGTCATGGGGGAAGTAGGGTGCGCGCACAGACAATGTGTGTATGTAAAATGCATTTACATACACCGAAAAAAATAAACGACTAGCATCTATATTTGCTGCACTATTCCAATTTGATTTTTGCCAGAAAAATGCATCCAATTTGTAAAACAACTAAAGTTCTGTGAGTATGAAAATCTTAAAAAAACAACAACGAATAAATCCAACTGGACTTAAACCAAGTTTATTGATTAATTTAAATGCGCACACTATTATCGAAACTCTAGATTAGAACTATTATTTGAGTCGCCAAAAATAGGAGGTGAGATAATTTATAATGTTCAAGCGTGGCTTACTTCCTAAACGATATACGAATAAAACATAGCTTTGCCAATGCATGCTGCTTTTCAGTTTTTCAGTGTATAAAATTTATATGTACATTTACGCTGGCAATAGCTTTTAGTATGTGTGTGTATGACATCTGATGTTGTATTAATTTTACAGCATGCAATTTGTAGCTTACAATATGGGCATCATATACTATTATGGCCAGCTAGCCAAATACACTTTATTTGCAACGAATGATGATGGTGCTGGTTGGTGTCTGTTTGTGTGCTCGCGTGTTGGTCTATGATTTGCAGGCGCATTGGTTTATGTAAAAACAAGTGCTGTTAATTTGGCATCGAGTTGATTGAATTCAAACATTATCAGAATTTTTTTATTAATTGTATTTCATTACACAATATGCTGTCAACTTTCACATATTGACTAACTATACACTCCGCGAAATTCGATTAAAGGCACTCGTGTTCATGGTGATAAAAACTGTACCAAGCCAAACGAGACCTTGCTTACGCATTTTATAATAATGCTTCTTTCAGTGGAATGAAGATCTGTTCAATGTTTTGCATGTTTGTTTCTTTATACTTCGATACCCATGGTATCATAGTATATTGGTTATGTGCAAAGTCCCTCTTGCTGTCCATCCGTCTGTATGAACAGAAAATCTTCCGACACCCTTAGAGACAGAGACGTGGAACTTATACTGGTCTATGCCGGCGTTAGACAAAGTCTACAAATTGGAGTGCTACGTTCACTAGAGGGCTGGGAAATCGATAAAGTCGATATCCGAAAATCGATGAAGCCACATATCTCCCACAATTTTAGTTGGTTGGTTGTTGGCAATCTCCGTTAAACAGTGCCCTTAACATTTGAAATGGCGCTATCTTTCACAGTTGTTGAGTTCGATTCGTCAAATTAAGTAGGTATGTTACTCGTAGCCGCCTTTAAGAACCGATAACAAATTTGTAGAGCCACGCCTACACCTGCATCCTTAATCGCCTAATAAGATATTTCGGAAAGTGTAAATCGATAAATCCGCATATCTCCCACAATTTTTAAGATAGAGTGACTAAACTTGAAAGGCAACTTGCTGGTAACCTCCGCCAAGGATCGCTCATGCCTAAACCAGCCGCCCGCAGAAACGTCGGCCCTAGACACCTGAAACGTGCATATCTTCCACAATTTCTAAGCTAGAGTCACCAAAGTAATTCTGGTAATTCTGTAGATTAATAAAAAATTAGATAGCCGAGCCCAACCGGCCTCTCTAAACTGATACACCTGTTAGTGAAAATCAATAAGACTAAATACTTCTCACAGGATTTGAAAGCTAAAGTCGCCAAGTCTGAAAGGTATATTGCTTGTAACATCTTTTAACAAGGCGGAAAAAAATGTTGAGCCCCGCACACCCCCAAAAACAGTAAAAGCCTATATCTCCTGCAATTTGAGAGCTATATTTAGCAGACGTGGAAGGAAGATTGCAAATATCGTACCCCAAATAAGTTTTTGGCCACATCAACTCCAGCCTCTAAAATTACCAGAAGCAGTTTACCGCAGTTTAGTAGTTACAGCTACCAATCTAGGAAGGAAAATTACTAGGAACCTTCTTTATTCATTTTTTCGGCCACGCCCACTCCTGCCCCACACGATATTATTTTATATCTACCGCAATTTGAAAGGTTCCCTGCTACCTGTTATCAGCTGGTATTGCACAAGGTATCAAAGTATTTCACGTTCTCAACGTTCTCTCTTGTTTTTAGCTAGTTTGGGTGGGGAACTCCATTAAAGGCAGTCAGTTTCTAGCCTTCGGCGTTATATTGAATTTCTTTGAATGGAATAATAAAGTTTACATATTTGTTTTATATTTTATAAATAAAAATAGATTAGTTGCAAACAAAAATTTGGAATGGGAAGTGAAAAACATGCTATCCTTAGGAGATATCTAAGATGCTTACTTGCAAGGATGCTGGATTCAGCACTGGCAAATATCATTTAAATTAAGTCGATCGGCATCAGCAATTTGATTTAAGGTTACAAATATCGAAACATTATGTTGAACAAATAAGTCTTACTCGAAACTGTGGACGCCGATTTGTGAAATTTTATGCCGTTAGAGCTGGGAGGTCTATATAAACTTGGACGAAGTTTTGGTGGACTCCATGGAGCAACCAGACCCAAGTGCCTTATTCCAATACATGTATAGCGGAACTGTTGTGGGTGGCTTCGGAGTAAGGACATTAAGCCTTTAGCGTGGCCAGCAAAACCACCCGACTTGAATCTATGGAGAACATGTGGATACACCTGTTTCGTCGAGTTTAAGTATGTAATCGACAGTTTGAGACAGTTGAGCAGCATTGAAGGCTGTTGTTAAAGAATGGGTTAAAATCGCAAAATCGGAGTTCTAATATATTATTGATGATTCGATGTCAAATCGAATTTTGTTATTTTCATGTAATTTTTACATATTATATTGACTTTATTGGCAGTGCGCTTAATCGCACCTTAATCTCAAAAAAACGTATTAACCTCAATAATAAGAATTAAAAATGTTCTGTTAATTTTCCAAATATAGTTCCTTTTTTATTTGACATGTATTTAAAACAGTCAACTTTTTTGGACCAAAACAAAATGTAATACATTTTATGTTCAATTTTATAATGAAAACATTAAATGCCTTCAACGAATTTCACAGAGTGTTTGATGCCATTCAGATTCTATTTGACAAGCAACTTTGATTCAACTAGAAGGTTGTTAGGTGGACTGTTTTCACATCAGCTTTCAGCTCAAATGAGTTTTGGCTGTTGTGTATATGTTACACGAGATGCAAGGCATCTCCGGTGCAGACACATGTATCTGATAATGCATAAATACATTGTCTAATATTGCCAAAGCTCTGAAGCGAAGCGAGGAGCAGCTTAACTGTCGTTCGGAGGTGCGGTGGTTTGGAGTCTCAAATTTGCTTATGGCTTTTGCTTTTGGTTTTCATGCTGCAACAACAAGCAACATGCCGCACTCCATTGCAACTAAACAAGTTTTCTAACTGTTTGAGTGAGTTTTCATGCGTCGTTGCCGACGCCGACGCAGACGTTCTTATATTTATTTGGGTTTCCATCTACACATGTGTATGTGCGTGTGTGTGTGTGCATGTGTGCATTAGCGAGTTGTTGCAAACCGTAAAGCTAAGCAAGCCAAAGAGCAAACAAAAGACAGTGAAGTCGCAATATGAACTGCACTTATCCAATCCACTTCTTGTCTCTCTCAGTGCAAATTTGTGTAACTCCATATTAAGCCGAGTCACAAACATGAATAGTTACTGCAACATACTTAGTAACTGTATTTTGTCAGTTACATATTGGTAAGCAGCTTATGATTTGAAAGCTTTAAAGTGCTGTCAGGGCTAATGAGTTCATTCAACTTTTTCGCAAAGTGATAAAAATGCATTATGCACGGTTGCCAACCTTCGGCTGTTGTGCATTGTTGCCAAAGTTGTCACATTGTCAAACTGCAATTGGAAAAAAATATTTTTCAACAAATTTTTAACATTTGCTTTTTTTTTCTTTCTGTCTCTATTACCATTGTTGCCATACATATTTCAGACCTAGAAATAATTAACCATTGCACACTGTTCTAGATTGCCCTTTTGTTTTTAATACAAGTTCGAAAATGTTATTTTTAAATAAATTGTTATTTTACTTACCTATTTTGAAAAGTCATAATTCAAATATGTAAGGAATATATAATACAATATGAATCCATAAGAAAAATATATATTTTTTTTTAAACCTGAAATTGCAGTACATCTCCAAAATTAGATTTTCGTTCTGTTCATTTCGGTGGACAACTTTTGTGCAACTTTGTGATGAAACCCGAAGTTTTAGTCATATAACTTGTGCCACCATGCAATTATTGGGAATTGTAATCCAAAGTGTGCTTAATGTTGCAATAATTATAGTTTTTGCAAGCCAGGCCCGTTACGATACCGTTTGGGATTTCACCCCATTTCTGGGCACTTGTGTGAGCTTAGATTAGAGGGTGATCCAGCCAGTTGCATTAATTCTGCAATTCTGGTCGGTAGTAAGCTCTCTAACTGTGATAGACTTTGTTAAAAGTAGCTTCCAGGGTAGCGAGTCTTTTCCTGGCCAGTGCAGATCAGAAAAAGAAGAAGTTTTCCGGAGATGCTTCCTCCTCTTCTTCTCTGCGGCTTCTGCTGAAATCATTATAAGGAGCTTGGAGCATGATTGCCCAATAGTCAGTGGCTGGTTATAGCATGGAATATTGTAGAGTAGTTAGTGCGGCTTATTTTAGGCAGATCTCACTAGAATAGAGGCATGATCTTTCATCTGAGTCTTCCAGACTAAGGATCCTCTTAGTCTGATGGTCGAATATGTTGCATGTTCTACTCCTTATGTTTCCAGACATGGAATATCTAATGTCTAATGTCTCATTTAGAGTGGTGCGAAGGGCCCCCGAGATACAGAGTTCAACCATGCCCTAAACCTTGCCCTAAGCTGATGTTATTTCATGTTATTGCCTCTGGCTTAGAGAAATAAGTTATTAAAGTCTATGGAGTCATTAAGGCATAGACTTATGACTCGGTCTGGAGTTCTTTGGCATGTAGGAAGATAGACTTATGGGTCAAAAGACAATAAACTGTGTATATTGTCCATTTTAAATTTCCTTTGTTTAGAAAAGCCTATACAATTTTGGGTGGGAAATGTGTATTTAGGATGATATCCAGTGATGCTTGACTTGAGTTAGACTATGAGTTATCATCGCTTTTCAGATAACCTAGTGTGGGATGGCTTTGTATAGAATTATTTTCTCAATGATTTCCTCTTAGCCTGTCTGGTGTTTTTTGTGGTGAGACCAATGAAAGTTATCGTTGTGCGATTTCGCAGCGTTGAAGGGAGACCTACAATTTTGGCGAAGAGCGCTAAGGCCACCATTCCGTTTCTTTTTGGCATGGGCATGCTAAACAGGTAGGTTGCCTTACCATACAAATGTCTGTAAGATCACAGACATATTCTAAGGAGTCTAGGCCTATCGGCGGATGTTCCGAAAGGATTCGATTATGTTTGCTTTTATAAATTTACAAATTCACCTTCTTCTGATTTGATAAGTGGACCGGTGCTGTGAGGCTTAAGAAAATCTCAAATTCAATGTACCTATGATCAGAGAAAGAGTGTAAGTCAGAAACTCTCCACTCTTTTAACTGTTTGGTATTGGTATGTGAACCAGTGGTCAGGTTTATAACATCTTTACGGGTCTTAATAATAAAATTGGGGTGTTTCCTGTATTGCATATCAAAAGATTAGTAGTATGGATGAAGGTTAAAAGTGGCTCATCCCTCGTATTTGTATCCGAGCTACCCCACTGGAAGTGGTGAACGTTGGCATCATAGAATATGACTATGTCAATTTTGCGATTTGCGTCTTCCGAGACGAGAGATTTTATGTTTTTCTCTGATGGTGGTCCAAAGCTACATCTGACATGTATGCGTAGAGTAACCGTACTGGGACGGGTTATAGCTCCGAGCTTACTGCCGTGTTGTCGCCGTTGCTAAAATGATGGAGCAGGAAAATATTAAGATGTTTTTTTGCGATAATGCAGGTTCCTATTTCACCTTTAGTTTAGGATTATTTTGTGGATCCACAGTGCGAGTTGCGGAGAAAGCAGGTCCGCCTGCACAGAGATTCGCAATATGCAGGTAAGGCTTACTAGTGTCGGACGTTGCCAAGTATGCGACGTGCTCCATGAGCGACTGGTCTATTTACGGGCCCCCAGCCAGTCTGACCGTCGGCACGGGTCGCATTACACCTAGAACATTGAATTGATCCTCTTCTAAGAGCATGACTATGAGACAGACTATGTCCGAAGTACAGGGTACAGATCTTAACTAGCATCGGTATCTTACGGAGCACTGTGATGCTATTACCAGCCGGCACCCTTCTGAAAGGTTCAGATGAGGAAATTTTTGCCAACCAAGTTCAGTTTTTACTAAGAGGAACTTACATTCTGTTATATGAAATAGTGATTGATATTTTTTTCCCCAATGTGAGTTGTAAAATATTAGATAATTAAACGATTTTTTGAGATTCCTTTCTAAATTCAATTTCTGTGTGGTTAAACCTTAAAAACTTTTAAATTGCATCGCTGAACATTAAATCAGCCATTTTGCTTGTCATTCGTCAAAGGAGCGGACGTCAGCTAGGGCACTCTAGTTGAGCTTAGTGCCGATAATTGCTGACCAGCTGCACTCAAAGAGCCTCTCAGGACTTCAATTAGAAACAATTAGCTGTAAAGTGCAGTTGAGCAGAGCAGAGCAGAGCAGAGCAGGGTAGAACTTGAAAATGACGCCCCAAGTGTACATTTTGTCAAATCAAGAACGGAATTTGAATTTCAATCAAGTTGATTTTAATCAAAATTTATTTTATGAAGTACAGTCAAACACAGAGAGAAAGGGAGAGGAAGGACAACAGAGAGAGAAAATCACATACGCACAAATATTTGAGGACACAGTCGATGACTGGAACTAAAAACCCTTAACTTCAATTCCAATTTCATGGGCAAGTGCCAGTTGCCGTCCTTGTTAGCCTTGTCGTCTCTTATAATATATAATTCTCATGAACGTCCCAAGAGTTGTGGTGCATTCTGCTCGTACAATGGGGCTGCTGTACCACCCTTCGTCAACAACAACAGCTGTAGCATTAGCAATTCCGAGCTGAAGCTGAAGGCTTTTAGACACAAAAATTCACAGCAAAGAAATGTCGACAAATGCATTGGCTTGCTGTTGTTGATGTTGTTGTTGTTGTTGTAACCTGCATATGCTCCAAAAGCCATCAGCAAAAGGCCAACAGCCATTAACCGTCTGTCGTTTGTAGTTGTCTGTGTTGCGTCGGTTTTTTGGTCCAGACAATTTTCTGACATTTCTTGGGGCTTGGGCAAAAACCGCACAAAAGATGAAAGACCAACTCTTTCTTCGTTTGACTATTGAACTGCCGTTCTTCGCCTCTAAACCAAACCATTCCCTGCCTATATCTCGCTTGCTCTCATTCTCTCTCTCTCTCTCTCTCTCGTTCGTTTGCCAAGTGCTTTCACAAGTTTCATGGCACATTCACTTTGCTATAGTTGGCCCTGCAGCTTGAACATAATTGCTAGGACAGTCAAAAGAAGTAAAAAAAAATAATTACGTCCCAGATTCGAGCACCTGTTGTTGCCCAGCAAAAAAAAAATTTTAGGACGCAATTGAAAATAACATCATCCTAGGTGTGTCACTGGATCATATTCACTTAGATCTTTTACTTGAATCTTGAATCTTGGATCTTGGAATATTACCTTCCATAGCACTATTAATTCATGCATCAATAATTTTTCTGACAGTATCATTTTCATCATCTGCAGTGTCTTACAGCTTATTTCAGACAGTGTCTAGCTAAAATTTTGATTGCCTTCCATAAACTAATCATACGTTATTTTTCAAAAATTCCAAAGACCGATGCCAAGTACATAAATTAACCATCAAAGTGAATATATGATCCCAATAAACTGGGGTTTCCTCACCTGCTAGGTCGGGTTATGTAAAAAGTACCTTAATTTATGGTCACAGATTATTTACAACAGTGGCATTATGGACACCTGGATGCCATAAAACACAAATTTTTTACGTCAGATTGATTATTTTCGGTATAAATAGACCAATCCTTCGTAGTCAGTTTAGTTATATCCTGTACCTCGGGTGAAACCAGCCAACAAAGACTAAGGGCAAACGGACCACCATTGAACAAGGGAATCTCTTCCTCGAACACTTCAAAAGCGGATATTCACATCGCGAAATAGCTGAAATGGTAAATCTAACCAAGTCAACTCTATACAACATCATTCGGCGCTTGGTCGACCATAATCGGATAGGGGGCAAGGGCAGCATGGCACCAAACAAAATTTTCACCGAACAGGAAGAGCGGAGGATCATCTATCGGCTCCAAAACTGACTCAATAGGTGCAGGATGAGATGGAGAACCAAGACCTTAATGCCCGAGTACCACGGATGCGCAAAAAATAAAGGAAGTAGGATGACGTTCGTCAAAACACACTTGGACAAGGATTTGAAGTTTTGGAACACAGTCATATTTGAAGATGAGTCCAAATTACACATTTTTGGCTCGGACTGTCTGAAATAAACTGTGTGACTGTATATGCAACTTGTGTTTATTTTATGTGACATAAAAAAAATTTACTGTAGTCATCATCTTTTTAGACGCTTCAGTTATTTTCTTGGTCTAACCTAAACTCATCTCATGCATTTCAAGCAACAAAAACGTTGCGGTTGGCAGCAGTTTAGAGAGGGTTTAATTTTCCTTCCCTCCCATGTGATATTTTGCTCTTCGTATTTGAATTGTATATGCTATTCGACTAAACTACAATTAAATATTAAGAAACTAGAATTAAATCGATTAAATTGGCTTGCAAACAGAATAAAACATAATTAAATTTAATAATATTATTTTTCTATTATCAATATTGATTATCTTCGGTATGAATCGTACTTGAATTTGTTCACATAATCGACTAAACTTGCTTTATTTATTTGAATCTTACAGCTGCCTCCGTTCGCATAAATGTCTGACGAAGTGCCTTTGGGTCGCTTATCGCAAATTTTTGATACGCTTACCACCTTACAACAACAGCAACAACAACAGCAGCAGCAACATCATCAATTGCAGCTGCAGAGTCAGCCAGCGGCAGCTGCAGCAGAGGAGCGTCGTCGTTCTGCCTCGTCATCGCCATCGCCGTCGGCGAGTGCCTCGGCGGCGACATCCGGCCGTGCCACGCCCTCCCATTTGGTGGGCGTGGCCGGCACACAGACGCTCTACTACACACACACGCACAATTACTTCGTGCGGCCGCAAGATGGCGCCAGTTACATGCACACGTTTCCACAGCATTCCACGCATTATTTTCAGCAGCAGCATCAGCAACAGCTGCAGCAATTTCAATTCCAACAGCAGCAGCAACCGCCTTCGCTGCCTGGACGTCTGTCGGGCTCCGGTCCGGGTTCTGGTTCCGGATCTGGCTCACAATCGCTGCATGCCTCGCCGCTGCTGGCGAAGCGAGCCACCTCGTTTAGCGGCCAGATGCCGTTGACGCGTGCCGCACAGCTGCACGACGCACGTCTGGTTGTCGCCTCAACGCCAAATAGTCCACGCCTCATGCCCCGACGCCAGCCACGCCCCCCGCCCATACCAGCAAAGCCGTCTGCCAAGGAGCTGCAGCCAAATACCACAGCTGCTTCCGCTTCCGCTCCCGCTCCTGTTCCCGCTTCCGCTCCCGGCCCGCAAGCGCCACCACCGCAGAATCCTATGCTAGCCGCTTTGGATGCTCCGGATGCACCCTGGCCGCACTTCTCCACTCTGACCGAGCATCTGAACGTGCATCAGGTAAACAACTATGGACAGGCATTGCCAGAGGTGGGTTCAACGCAGGTCTTCATCCAATAAAAGGACTGATTTAATAATAATAATCATTTTCCCCTTTCCCGTTTTGCTCTGGTGCAGATCAACTGGCAGGAACGCTGTTTGGAGTTGCAATTAGAGCTGCATCGCTCCAAGAATCAAGCGGGTCGCATTCGGGATATGCTGCGCGAAAAGGTAAGATCGAACTATAACAACTAAAACAGTGACAATTTAAAGTGCGGCCAAAAAAATGTTGGAGCACGATTTGAGTAATCTTCCTTCCAAATCTCCCAACTATAGCTCTTAAAATGTGGGAAATATGGGATTTTATTGAATTTTGGGTCAGAAGACCGCGTGGCTTAAAACTTTTTTGCAGGTCTTTGAAGGGTGTTACTAGCAATATACCTGTCAAATTTGTTAACTGTAGCCTACAAATTGTGGAAGTAATTGGCACTTCGGATTTCTAGGGACGAAGTTCCTGGGGAGGCGGCTTTATCGATGTATTTGACGATTATGGGCGCAGTTGTGGGCGTAGCCATACACATTTGTTGACGGCTTATAAAAGCAGCTATCGGTAATATATTAAATTTGGGGCGACGAAGGTGGGCGTGGTTTGAGAATGTACAGTGTCTCACAGCTTATTTCCGACAGTGTCTAGCAAAGTTCTATAAAGTTCAAACAAGGAAACAAACGCAAACTGTTTTAATGCCAATTTGTTTCATGCTATATCACGTTTGAAAAATAAACTTTAGTTTTATTAAAATATTAATTAATTAATTTAAATAAGTCAAAAACTGAAAACTTAGCCAAAATACATGTTAACTCTTATTTCAGACAGTGTTAAAAAAGTAACATATTTGCCGTATAAAAGCCTAAATTAGGACGTTAATACTTAGTATGATTCCTTCAGCCTTAATAACTTCCCTTAATCTATTATTCATGGAAGATATCAGCTTCCGGGTAATTTGTGCACTAATTTTGCTCCACTCATCCAGCAGAGCATTTTTTCCGGATGTTATTTTCCAGCAGAGCGCACCAATTTTCAATAACATTTTAATCTGGAGACTGGGTTGGTGGAATTATCATGTGAGGGTAGTTCCAGAAAGGCCAGGACTGTACTAATCCGGACTTGTGCTTGGATGTTGTCCTGGTCGTTGTTCTGGTAGAACCGGAAAGTACGTCGGATTCCTATCTTCTCGGCACTTTTACGTAAATTTTCCCTCAATATATTGAGGTACACATCCTGTTCAGCTACCGAGATACATGCCCATAGAAGTGTCATGTTCTTCCGCCATGCTTGACTGTTGCCTTTAGCTTTTTGTGGTTTGGCTCAGTATTGGACTCTCGCCACACAGAATTCCGTCCGTTCGAAACAAAAATTTTAAATTTGGACTCATCTTCAAATATGACTGTGTTCCAGGCATTAAAGTCATGGTTGCGCAAAACCCGGCGCACAGTTTCCACACTGCACATTTTCCCCCATTTCATCCTCCACCTGTTGACTCAGTTTTGGAGCCGATAGATTGGGATTTTCCCTTATTTTTCCATTGTTCAACGATAGTCCGTTTGCCCATAGTCCTTGTTGGCTGGTTGCAACCGAGGTACAGGATATAACTAAACTGACTACGAAGGATTGGTCTATTTATACCGAAAATAATCAATCTGACGTAAAAAATTTGTGTTTCATGGCACCAATAATCTGTGACCATAAATTAAGGTACTTTTTACATAACCCGACCTGGCAGGTGGCGAAACCCCAGTTTATTGGGATCATATATTCATTTTGATGGTTAATTTATGTAATTTATGTTATTATAGCATCGGTCTTTGGAATTTTTGAAAAATAACGTATGATTAGGCAATTAAAATTTTTGCTAGACACTGTCGGAAATAAGCTGCAAGACACTGTATATGCCGATCTTTGAAGGACATTGCCAACAAACTACCAACCAAATTCAGTGATCAAAGTACGAAAACAAAGTTGAACCGGTTCAAAGTTTCTGTTTTTTATCGAGTTAATAAGGCTTTAAGCGTTTTTTGCCATAAAGCACAACATAGCTATATAAATGGACACTAAGCCAAAAACTAGAAATAAAGTTGAACTGGTTCACAGTTCACACTTGCGGTTTTTTTATTTTGTTCATAAAGAACTATGAACTAAATTCGACGGCGCTGGGGGACTTGTTGATTAGCGTAAATGAGTTAATAAATGAGAATAAAGAAGAGGACGATAAGTAACAAAAAAAAAACATAGCCAGAGTGACGCACAGACACATTAATTACACACACACACACACATACAAACTCACACGCACACACACACGCTCAGAGAGAAACTAATGCACATCTTGTGCTTAATGATGATTTATGGGGCCCATGGTTAAAACATTTTTATGACGGCCCCTTACAATTATCAGGCCAAAAAGTAATCTACTAGGCACAGGAGGAGACAGACCCACCCTCTGGCTAATTTGTAGCGGAAATAGTGCAGCTGTCTGTTGACATCCTCCACATTCACGTATGTGTGTGTGTGCGCGAGTCCTTTTATGATTAGGCTAATTTAGTCATTAGGCATTTGGCCAAAATGGCACAGCGAGACCTCGAAGCGATGATGCTCCACAGCATCGTCATTAAGCTTATTGGCAGCGCCGTCTACCGGCGCATTAATGCAAAAACTATATAAATTATTAAAATGTGACACTAAAGCGAGCTGCTGCAAATGTGTGTGTGTGTGTGTGTGTGTGTGCATCTGTGTGTGTCTGAGTGAGTGAATATTGCTTTCATTTCTCCACACACATGGCACATTGTATATCGTATGTAGTTATGAGTCATGACATAAATTAATTACACTTCAATGATTTTCGACCCATGAATTATGCATGAGTTAAGCGCTCCCCATCAGCCAATTGCCCATTTGTGTATATATAGTACGGACAGACCGCCTCGCATCTTGTCGAGTTTCGTTATAATCATATAATAATTTGTTAAATGTGCGTCTCAATATAAATGGTAATGAATGCACATATATGTGGACAAAGTGCGCGTATTTTTCACATTTGTTTCTACATTTTTTCTTGTCATTGATTATCATATAGTTCTAATAAATGTACTTGAAATCAATTTTTAAATAATAAATTGGTAAGCAAAAGTTTAATTTTAAACGAGAACCTGGCGGGAAAACATTTAGTTTATTTCTGTATAAGAACACATAATGTTTAATTTAGATGTACTTACAATTAATCTTCCAATAATCATATGGTCCGCCCGAAATGTATTGGCGTCACTAAGCTCAAATTAATTTATTGATGGACCTTATGAAGATTTATGAATTCCACACGTAAGAATCTTTGCTTCAGTAAAGTAGATTTTTTCAAACTTAATAATGATATTCCTGCACCACGACCATAATCTTACATTTGAATGCTTGTGTGAAGGCTAATAGGCCTCCCTAGTTTCCGCAGGAATTAGCCTAGATGAAAGAGTTTAAGTATTGTTAAAAGTTAAAGATATGAAGTGATCCTTTTGATTCTGTGGACATAAAAAATTCACTTCTTGGCGATGTACTCGTATACTCAATCAAGCCTGGGTATTCCTCAGGTCCAGATGAAGTTCCAAGATGTGTACTAAAGTAGTGTTCTGACTCTCTTTTCAAACCTTTACTTAAATTATTTACTTTGTCTGTTGATACTTGTTCTTTCCCCGCTATTTCGAAGGAGTTTTTTTTTAATTCCTCGCCATAAAAATGGCTCAAAGATGTAAAAAACTACAGGGTGTTTCCAAATTGTTCGCAATACGTTAGCTATTTGAGAAATTAGTAACAACTTAACTGCAACACTTACTTATGTAAGTCTATTATTTCACCATTCCAGTGTGGTCTTGGGAAATGTAGGTCTACTACCACTAACATTCTTGAATTCACTTCTCTTGTAATCAAATGAATTTAGTAAGGCCTTTGATTCAGTTTCATTAACGAAACTTTATAGGATTTTCTACTTTCTTACATGGATTTCTGAGCATCTGAGTAATAGAACTCAAACAGTTGTATTCAGAACATTACTTTCTAAACCTATCCTAGTTACCTCTGGGGTACCCTACAGTAGTTATCTGTGTCCAGTGCTTTTTAATCTATTTATTAATGACCTTCCTTGTATAATGTTGTATTCTAATATACTAATGTATGACGACCTCAAGTTGTGCCTGACGTAGGCGGACTTACTTTCATTTTTGTTATGTGTAAAATAAATTTGCTCCGAGTGAACTCTAATTGTAAGTTCAAGCCATCTTATCATACATCTCCTCATGTTGTTAGTTACACGCTCGATGGGATGCCACTTGGCAGACTGAATGAAGTAAATGATTTAGGTTTACTTCTTGATCATAAATTAAAATTCGATAGTCATATTAAATTGACTGTCAACAAAGCCTTTTAAGTTATTGGTTTTCTGAGGCGTTGGTCAAAGGAATTTGATGACCCTTATACGGCCAAGATACTTTTTACTTCTCTTGTACGTCTAATTTTGGAGTATGGATCTTGCGTGTGCTCTCCACAATATCATATTCCATAGAGTATTTTGGAATCTGTGCAGAACAGATTCTTATTTTTTTAATTTATATATAGTTTAAATTGTTTTTTATGAAATTTTTTACTTTTGTATTTTTTGTGTGACTGACTTGAGTTAAAATTAAATAAATAAATAAATAAATATTTTTTCTTCAGAATATTTTTTGAAAATATTACCGATCCTCGAAATCAATTGAAAGTACCACTTTTCTCTCTATAGGTTTTTTTTACACACTTAACCCATTAAAAATGTTGAAGTTGTGCAAAAAGTGAAATGTACTTCGTGTTTGTGGATGTATTTGTATGCGCTGCCTTTGTTTTTTATTTTAAACTCCTTAATATCTGTGCCGGCTACATAAAATGATAGCGCTTCCAATCATTAAATTTTTCGTGTGCAACATTTTGCAACATGAAGGCAAATGTGGCAATAAAAGTCGAATATTTTCAACAGCTAGGTTCAGGTTATTTCGAACTTGAGCTCACTCGAATATAGCATTCTATCTTGATTAACTGTATTCCCTTTCTGATTTCCTTTAAGCTCGACAGTTTCCTAATTTTAGATTCTACTGTCGAGACTTTATATAGGTCAGGGCTTCAAGTGCTACTGAAGCTGTTAGCTGTTGCTATTGGATTTTTTATTAGATCAATTTTTTTTTTACAATTTGAAGCACAACAAACTAAGTCAAGAATGAAATCACAGTTATATGAGAATTTAATGAGCAACTCGAAATGGTATCTTCAAAAGTTATTCAACTACAAAGCACTGCATTGTTATTTTCATTACAGTAGCCTGCACATCTACGCCTTTTACTATGCAATGTAAAATTTTGCAGACTATTGTTGATTTTTGCCATTTTAGTGCGAGTAGTGGACTTGAATGCGTTAACTTTATTCGTTTACTTTGTGCATTCTCGCATGATGTTTTTAATGAAAAAATACGAAGAAAAAAAAGAGAATCTTTAAACTGAAAAGGTTAAATTCCCTTTAAAAAGAGCATTTAGATTTTACGGCGCACGAAGACTGTTCTAAAATTATACTTTTGCTGCATTTGTCAATATTTAATTGACAGGAGATTTTGCGAGAGCAGCCGCCAAAAAAATGTATGAATAAGTGCTTATTACGCATTCAAGCAGAAACAACATACAAGTGCTGCTCGAATAGTAGTTACCCTGTAAACAACTGGAGATGGGATCTAAAGAAATCTTTGCTCAATTAAGAAATCCTTTACCTCATACTGTGTAACCCCGATGGTCAAAACCGATCAAACACTAGTTTCCCTATCAAATCAAGTGTATGCGGAATTTCTAGGATCGAGGAAATCTTATAGTCGCTGTAAAGATAGAGACTTCAAATTTGAAATATCACTTATTTCCTCTGTTGTATGTTTGATTTTTTTTACGAGCAGTTCAAAATAAAAATAATGTTCAACATTTAGCTCGAATCAGTTCCATTGAAGCTTGATCTTAAAGGGTATTCAGAGTGAACAGATCCAAACAGGACAACGAAACGCATAACAGACATGAAATGAGAAATTTAGCAACTCGAATGACTAAAAGTATGCAATGAATATTTTATGTTTGTTTTATGCTTTTGCCTCTTCCCGCTTCCAAATATTTGTTACTGGCTTTTGCCTTGCCACTTTTTGCTGCAATAGCAGTAGCTTGTCGTTGAAGTGCAGCATATTTTTGTCATCATAAATTTTAAATTAGATCCAGCAAACTGCCAACTTGACTGTTCGTTGACTATTATTATTATTTAAAATTTACAAAGTTCGTTTAAAATCTTAGAACATTTTTTCAGTTGACCCAAGATTGCGCTTGTCGCACACTATTTATAATGTCAAAGCAAAATGTACTTGCAACAGAAGAAAAAGAAGAAGCTGCAGATAAAGATGATGTAGGTGTGGTGGGGCAGGTAGGTAGGAAGGTAGGGAGGACCCAAAACAGCAATCAAAAGAGGCGTTAAGCTAAAACCACAGAATCGGCTGGGGTTCCAAATGTTTTTTGGCAACAATGTGCAAGACGAGAAATTATGGCCAAGCATATTGCAACATTCTTGTCCGACAATAAAATTCAAGTTTATTACCGGGCAGTCAGCGAATAACAAGCTCAAAACTCAAACTCAAACCCTTGGCAAGCAACTGGCCAACCATGCGAAGAAATGTGCCGAAAAGAACACCGAATGTATAAAGTTTTACGGAGCTGGGCACACAATATCGTGTATGTCGTATACAGCAAAGTGTTTACGGTTGCCACGATGCCAAATTTCAGTTTTAACACTAAGCAAAAGGCGGTCGATTCCAGTTTGATTCTACAACATGGATTCCCATACTCATTTTCGTTTTTCTTATTCGTGATCGCTTTTATATTTACTTATACTTTAAAATTGTTCTTTGTTTAGCATAGGGTTTTTAAATAAAAAATCTGTAAGTAAAAAGTCTGTATATTTGTACGCATACATTTTAGTATAAACGGTTTTACCTAAGCTATAAAGAAATTTCGTGTTTGTCTTGTGTGGATTAAAATTTAAATGTTTTCATATAACATTGATTCCTTCTCTCTCAATCTTATTAAAGATTAAATTTCAAATAATCGCTCCTGCACTGATGTAAAATTTCACACTATTATTATAAATAAATGTAAACATTTTCCGTTTCCAACTCGGCAGTATTAATGAACAGTTCGGTAATTAGTTGGCAACGTTGCCGAGTTTCGCAAAATCGTTTAAAACTTTTCATTGGCAATTAATTTCGTTCTGCCTATGCTGCGTTGTCAAACTTCTAAATTGAGGAAAATTCAATTTGATTCCTTTACATATTCAAGATCCCAGCTTACACACTGTACACACTCCGATTTTATTGTTCTGGCAAATTTGCACAGAAGTTCGGAAGCTTGTTAAGAATTGAAGTGCTCTTATGTGCTGTGCTGTGCTGTGCTGCGGGTTTGGCTTTCAACGGCTTTCTAGTGTTAAGGCAACGCTTTTAAGCAGTCGCTGGGCATTGCCAAGCCACGTTTTGGCCCACTCAAGTGGCATTGGTTATTCTTCAATTCGTGTGCGCACATTGTTATGAAATTTGGTTTGTCAATTGCCAATGGTTTCGTCTTGTGACTTCTAAAGCGGACTTCCCGTTCCTGTCCCACTCTCTCTTGCTCTTCCTTTCTATCTATTTGTTTCTCTCTCTCCCTCTCGCTCTCTATCTATCCCTCTACCGTCTCTGTCCGCCTCTCTCGTTTGTCGGCTGTATTTTATGGGACCGCCATGGCCATAAATGGGCCTCATAAATCCGCAAAAGCCAGCGGCCCAGTTGTTGGTGATTGCACATTGGACACAACCGTCAGCAGCAAAAGTGGCCACATTAGTGCCATAAGCCATAAGTGATGTGCGTGCGTGTGTATGTGTGTGTGTGTGCTCTGCGCGTTAACGCGTTGAAAGCCGCGCTTAGAGGCATTGCATGCCCATTTCAATTTCCCCAATTGGTCCGCCAAAGCCCACCAAATATGCCGAATGTTGACAAAAGTTTGCGTTCATCCGGATACAGTAGAAAATGCATGGCAGAAACAAAGAAAAATATGCTTGCTCGACTTTAAAATTCCCTGTGCCAGAAAAAAAACAAAGGAAAAGAAAAACTGCAAAAGCAAAACAGCATAGAGCAGCTAAAGAAAGCAGCAACAAATTCGTCCGAAAATGAAGCTCAACAACAGCAACTGAGTAAAGGCCGTGTTGTTGTTCAGCGGTGCACGTTTTCAATTTGGTCGAAAAGGTGTCATCTTCTGAGCAGATCAGCCCTCATTTTAGTTACTCTTCGCTCGCACCCTGCAATAATTTAGGACTAAAATTCGTTCAGGTATGTTTTAGATTTGAATATCTAAGCCTAATGACGAGGTTTGTTTTATTTTAAAACACATAAAATATGTATCTAGTTGGCTTATGCTTGCGTGCATATACCCATTGCCAATAACTTATGGGGTATGGACTATCATCAACAATAATGGACGCACGTAGCCCGGTGCAACAGTCGCATCTGACAAAACTCTCATTTGGTTGTTGGCTGCGTTTGGTCGTTGACTGCTGCGTTTTGCTTTTCAAATGGGCAACGTCTGTGTGCAACAATGCCGCATCCGCCAGCGAGACAGATAGACGCCTATAAGGCGTACAATGCGCTGATTTCCACACAAATGATCACACACACACGCACAGTCAGACAGAAGCAGTCATTGTGTTCAGTTTGCATTGCAGAAGGCGTGGCCCTTACTTATGCGCGCCATGCAGTGGGAAATTGAAAATGTTGTGCCGCATTTGCAGCTGAGCCGGAAGGCTGTGTCTCATGTGCTCTATTATTTTAAGACAGTTGTAATGTATTGACGTGTCGGAACAGAGCTCTCGACGTAATCTAATCAATGCTTTTCTTACAGCTGTGCTCAGTGCACTGTATTTAATGTAAGTTAAAATAAAAGGTTTTCAATCTAAATGGTCTAGTTGTGTGCTCAAATAGGACTGCAGTTCTTTCAGATACTGTACATGTGAATTATTGAATCCTTAATGAAATAAAGAGATATATTCATCTGTTATATTACGCACCCATTTGGATGTTGTAAAGCTTCTGCAAAAAAATCACTTTTTACTTGAGATGGCGCTGATGAGTGAAACACTCTTATTTTGAAGGATGGAGAATATTAATTGCAAAGAATATTATTTATTTTGAGACCAGTGCAAAGCAACTTGAATCCTTATTTACAAAAAGCAAAACAGAATTGAAAGGCATTGGAAACCCTAATTAAACGGAACTGTCTTTAACTTTGAGCTCAATTTTATGGTGTGCCCACAAATTTGCTTTTAATACAGCCCCCTCGAGAAATGAAAATGGGTGTGTATGTGGGGGGGTGTTTGAAAATTACTTGAGGACACTTTTGCAGCGTTAATTAAAAATTTTGGACAGCTTCGTGTCTGAGCATAAATTGCGCATCAATGCTGTCAATGCGCAGTGACCCAAACGCAAAATTTGCCCAAGTATTTAAGCAATTAGACGAGGCTCGACTAAAATGGGGACGATTGAGTGCTGGATGTGTGTACGGGATTGGGATGGGGAGAGGGGAGAGGGGGCGGGGGTCTTGCTGTGCTATCCATATAGCATTTGCGAATAATTAATTACTGGTGTGCATTGCATTCTTTTGGGCGCCGATGAGTTAGGAGGTGCTCTCTTCTCTGACTTTGTCTGCCTCTTTTCTTCCGTCTGCTCTTGGCATATTCTCATGTCCATTCGAGTTTGAGAGTTGGCTGTGATATGAGGGGTTTTTGCTTATGACAACTTTTAAATATGCACACACGCACGCACACACAATCAGACATACACACATTACACACTCACATTACACATTAGACATATGCTGGGAGCAACATGTGCTGCCTACTTTTCAGCGTCGTCTGTCTGGCAACTTGGTAGGCAGGCGACAAACATTGGAGGCAAACTAACTGCCAAGCGACTGTGGCCTGCAAAATTAATGGCCATCAGTCGCATAATAAATGAAGCGATGTCTTTGCCCATTTCCATGCCCACGCCCACGCCCACGCCCACAACAATGCCAAAAAGTTCTAAAGTTTTGTGTCTAAAGCCGCTGCTTTTGGACGGAGGCAGGGCAGATACGCGTGGACATCTCTGTGTATGTGAGTGTGTCTGTTTTCTACTGGGGCATAGTATGTGTGCGTGCTGGGGGAAGGGAAGGTGGTGTAGAGGGTTATGGCACCGTCTCTGCAAGACAAGGACAACTCATTTTGTGTATGCAGGGCACACATATTGGCCACGCTCGTTTATTCATTTGAATTATTCCCAAAAGCACATTTAATTTTAATTATGCGTGACAATGCCTCATACAGCATATAGCGATGCCCTAGGCTCGCCCACCCCACCGCCCCATCCTGCTACCTCCACCTACATGCTGCACGCGAATAAAGTATGCGTCCATTGCTGACAAGATTAAAGCCAACCGCTCATCATGGCATCGTTTACGAAACTAAACAAAAGAGCAGGTCCTTTTCCAGTTTATAATTCTTTTGTTTGAAGTTCCAAAAGGCTGCGATACTTGCTGCAAAATAGTAGCATTACTCTCAGTTCTTTAAAAACGCTGGCTATGAATGGTTTTATTTGGATCATGCCTGAGCGAAATGTAATCCAGCAAAGCGATGAAAATGTGGCACACAACCGCATAAAATAAAAAACAAACAAAATAAAACAGAACAATGAGGAATAACCAGGACAACGAGAGCATCATAATAATAAAACAAAAGAGGAATATGAAGAAAAAATTAGAAATGCAGAACTGGCAATTACCCTGCGCCAAATTTAAAATTATTCTGCACAGATTTATTTATAATATAATATTAAAACTTCTACCGTCTGCATCAAAATTATGAATATCAGAATATTATTTTTCCATAAAAGTTTAAATTTTTGACAGTTAAACTATGACTCTAGGTTTTTACCCATCATCCAAAATTCGAAACAAGTCTTCAATAAATAATACGTTATTTTCACACTTTGCCAATCTTTAAACAACTC
The DNA here is from genome assembly GCA_035043845.1 of Drosophila picticornis. Classification (NCBI taxonomy): domain Eukaryota; kingdom Metazoa; phylum Arthropoda; class Insecta; order Diptera; family Drosophilidae; genus Drosophila; species Drosophila picticornis. The sequence continues at coordinate 23,192,168 of JAWNMR010000492.1, read as the reverse complement.
GAACAATTTATACCAGTTCAGTTGAACATACAAACATATGAATGTAGACACCCCTTGGACGTGTGCAGGAGCAGGATATAAGATTTAAATAAATATTTCAAGGCAAAATTGTTTTGCTGTTGCTGTTTATTTATTTATTTATTTTTTTGTTTTTTCCTTACTCTTGTCCTTTTTTTCTTATCATGCTTCACTCATCCGTCCAGTTTTGTTTGAGCAGCTGAAAGTGAGTTGATTTGATTTGTTAGCCATGCCTGACGCAGGCATGTATATGTTTGGGTGTGTGTTTGTGTGTTTATATGTTGATAACAACATTTGAATGTGGAGCAATCTGGCTGAATTTGTTCTGATAATCCAACCAAAATGCTGTCACAAGGGCAATGAAAATGTTACGATTGTGATTGAATTTTTTTGCTCAACAAGATATTTATTATAATATTTAAATATTGCATGCATAAATATTCAAAGTGGATAATCAATGGCCAATTAAAAGGGACGTTAATAAAGCTTGGCAGTTTAATTTCAACGCTTGACGTAGTTGGTATGCAGTATGTAAGATCTTGACTGGCTCTGGTTTGTTTTTCTTTTCTTATCGATGTATGGCTTGGGTTATGACAAGCGACTGTATTCTGTTTGCTCCTTAATGGATTTGCTCTTATATGTATTATCTTGACCGGTTTTGAGCTCAATGGTTGCCCGAATTGCTCACTGCAGTCTGACCTCGGCTTTGTTGTAAGCTTTTAGGCTCATGGCTAAGGCATGTCGTAGATTTTCAAATGCGTGAACAAAAACGCCATAACTGAAATAAAACTCAAAACAAAAGTAAAACAATTGAAAAGGGCGAGCGAAGCTGCGTTCGCTTATAACTGTGACCGACTGAAGTTAAAGGGAAACGGCTCTTTGGTTTAGTAGTTGGCCAGAAACGAATACGTTGCTTTTAATGTGTTCTGCGGTGTGGTCGAAGCATAAAACATGATTATGTATGGTTGTTGGGGAAACAATCTCCTAACATGTGCCTGCAATTAAAGCCGCGAATAGCTTGCAACCTGTTTCCCGACTTCTCCGCTTTCCCCCATAACATCCACTCTACTCCGTACTCCGTACAAACCACCGCACTAAAGATGAGTGTTAAGCGGCTTTTGGCTGCGCATTTAAGCTGTTAACATTGTGTAGTGTAACTGCGAAATACGAACGAGTCTCTCTCGCACACAAACAGACTCAAACCTACACCATACACCACTACGAGACATTTGAACACACATATATGGGAACGGTATTTCATACTCATGGCCAAGGGCCGTATGTCAGCTGCAGTGTGCGACATTGCCAGGATCAGCTGAGGGGTTAACAAAAAGCAAGAAGCACAAGAAGACGACAACGCAAGCGCTAGACTCAAAGTGATGCCGAAAAATGATATTAAGCGGATTGCTCGGCGACAAAGGAGATGGCTGGATGGAGAGGCGAGGAAGATAGACTGCTTCGCAACTAGACCAGCTGAGTACATAGTCGTCTCAAATTTATGAAAAACTATGTGAAGGGCCAAACCTAACACCAACAACAACAATAAGCTCGACAGCTACAACTACAAAAGGCAAACAGCAAACACCAAACACCAATAATACTTACGGCCACACACACTTCCGCTGCTTTTAAATGGGCGCGTATGGATTGCGGTTACTGGGAAGGTAGTTTCAATGTTAGTCTAGGGACTCGCATGTGTATGTTATGGCAACGGGATTAAAAAGGATATTAGCCAGTTGTCGCTTGTGCTCCAGCTGAACAAGTGTTAAAAATAGCCATAAAGCTAACTTCAACGCGCCAGGCGACAAAAGCTGAACGAAACAATATTGCCAACAAGCGATATATATGCATATTAATATGTATATTAATATAAATATCTTAATGCATATGTTTTTGTTATGATATAACAAATGATGTAAGACCAGCTGAACAAAATTTGTGGCTAATAGATAGGCTTATGCCATTTTTGGTGGCGGGATCGAGCGTGGTCCGAACAATCTTTTCGGCTCTTTGAAGGGTGTTCCTAGCAATGTAAATTTTTAATTTGGTAACTCTCGCATTCAAATTGGGTGGGATTTACTATGGTCTCGATTTACACTTTCAAATATATCGAATTTTCCGATTATGGGGGCAGGAGAGGGCATGGCCGTAACATTTTTCTTATCGATACGATAAGGTAGTTAGCGGTAATTATCTTCTTAATTTGGTGACTCTAGCTGTAAACCTGTGGAAGATATAGCGGCATAAAATTTTTTTGTGGCGTGGTCCGATGATAATTCTAGAAAAACTTTGTGGTGGACATTTGGCTTTACCGATTTGCAATTATCGCTTAATTGTTGTCGGTTATTCGGTTGGTGAATAAAGTTGCGGTCATTCGAACTGGCGAACTGGCCTAAGGAACATTACGCAAAACCAATTTTCTCTTGCACCTTCGGTATCAGAGTATAAAACGATAGGGTAAATTAATTGATTTTTGAGATTATGTTACGCAAATTACTTAACTGCTGAATAATGGATGCGACTGTTAGTATTGATAAAGTAAAAGAGTATAATTATAATAGATCTCCCTTTCTCTCTCTGTCTCTGATTGGTCTATTAGCACTTCAAGTGATTCTTGTTATACATCATGCTTATGTCGATCTCCCACTTATCTTTTCTACTTTAACTCTTAAAGTACAACCCTTCAGCACATTGATAAAACTTTGGCGAATAGAGTCTGGCAGACTTCATAGCCAGCAGTAAGCTTTTGGCAACAAAATGAAATGTTTCACATTATTTATTAAATCTGAAAACAATCACATATTTAATTACATTTTGAACAGCGCAAATATTTGTCTGTTCAAATTTAGCGCCTGATAATGTCCCACGGGATGCATACAATACACACAAACACACACATGCATGTATTGCCTTATGTGTGTGTTTATATTCATTTGAAGTTTACATACATTCACAGAGCAGGCAGCTGGGCTCTTTGCCTGTTTTGGCTGCCTGGCGCTTTAACCGTTTGCTTAATTGCTCAACCAGTTGGCGTCAAGCGGCGCTGCCAGACCCTAATCCTAAAAAAAATACAATTTAGCATTCAATTCATTCCGACCACCAGCCAGGCTCTGTGACATATGCGGCACACGGATGCACAACATGCCACGCTGCTGACAGCTGTATAAGTGTGTGTGTGTGTGTGTGTGTGTGTGGGTGTGTGTTTGTGTGCAGCAGGTGTGGATTTGTGCGGCAATCTGGTGGAGCTACAAGTAAAATAGTCTCCGCATGATGCTGTTCGTGATGCTGATGCGTTACTGACAAGACTTAAGTCCAACATTGTCCCTGTGCCTCGCTAATTGACTGGCCAATAACAAAATCGTTATTGGGCCAAAGGTCAGAGCAGAAATCAATAGCATTTGTCGCTTAGCTGCCAGACCGTCACCGCTGACATGACATGTTATCATCCGCCTTGAGTCAGTAGCAGGAAGCACGCTACTTCCACAATGCCACATTGCTCATTATGCGCCATTTTCCAGCATCGTCATCATTTAAAATTCAAATGCGAACTTATTTTAGCAGCAAACAGGTCGTCCAACTGCTGGCCAAAGTCATTAAAATTCGCAGGCGGCCTGACAAATGTTTGCGTCGCACTTGCCCCCTTTAGGATAAGTTTGACTTTAAGGCACACACACAATCAGCGCACGAAAGAACACTACACGCATTTATAAATGCCAGGATGTAAAAAAATGGGCAGCTGCAACACTAACTCAACATTTGTTCACCACACCACACCAAAAGCCAAAATGTCCTCTGCTGCTGCTGGGTATACGCCAGAAAATAGCGGGAAATTTACATAAAAATGTCGCTTTCTTCGGGCAGTTCCCAGTTTCTTTTTCGCCCCGTATTCAGTCACTTTGTGTTTCCATGCTCAAGCAGCAGATTATCTGAGAAATAATAACCAATTAGCAATAACCATTAAAGCAACGATAAAAATCCATGAATAATTGAACTTTTCTGTTGACCTGAGAGTTGTTAATTTTTTAAGGCCAAATTAATTATACATAACCAGACCAAATTCATTAGTTTCGAGTTTTACTATGCTCCCGTCGTGTTGGCAAAAATTATCAACATCGGAGTACAATATAATAAAATTGGTTTCCGTGTAGTCGGTCGATTTTATTTATTATTTAATTATGAAATAATTATGAGAACCTGCTGCTTTTCTGCTCTTTTTCTCTTTCTTGTTGTTTATATAGTACACAGTCTGAAGTAAGATTTTGTACTCTCGAAAATATTTTTATAAGCTATAAAAATATTCAAGAAGTTTATCTTCGAGCTTTCAGGCTTAAATAATAATTCAAATAATTTATATTTATTTATTGTTGACAGAATAACTTGACCTGAGTTCAAAACATAGTTCTAACCCGACCGGATGGGATCATTATATCACTTATATAGCTATCTTGGAAACAATCGGATGAAAGATAATTTAAGTTTTGGGATCCAAATACTCGTAAAAAAAAAAATTAAAAATTAATAAATGTCGTAACCTGGACTAAGATTGAAATGTCAGCAGATTAACTTCCATCTGCAAGGGTATGCAATCTTCGACGTGGCTAGGATTGCCTTTCTTGACCCAAAAGCTCAATTGTAGTTTTAATAGTCAATATTAATTATCTCAACCAGTGTCGTTTAAATGGCTCAAAATGCATTTACAGCTTATTTGGCTGCATGTGCATGTAAACTATTGTTATTGATTTCTCATGTAACCTTTTTTTATATCCAAATACAGCATTGATTAATGTTCGTGTAATACCTTGAAATGAAGCCAGCTGTTTCTCCCATTTAATCTCACAACAAAACCCAGTATTTCACTTATCCCAGCCAAGTGGTTGATTTCGGGGAAATTTCGCTCACCACGCTATGTGCGATACTCTTTCAACACTCTCACACACATACCAGCAGTAAGTACAGCTGTGGCGTGTGCGCATGTGTGTGTGTGTGTGCGCATGTGTGTGAGTGTGTGTGTAAGTGTATGTGTGTTTCGTTTAGTTCGTGTGTCGTTTCCTTGTTGTGCTACTGACTCCGGCACTGACTGGGACGCTTGTCGGTTGTTGGTTGTCGGTTGTCGGTAAATCACAACCATGGCACGGCACACGGCAATCAGTTTGTGTTTGGCTGTGTAACGCGTAACGCAAGCTTTCACACGGCCTCGCTCGTCATTTTCGGTGCAGTTCAGCTCGACAATTTCTACGCAACTTTGTCGAATTTAGACCAAAGGAAACAATCACGAAAAAAAATCAAAAAGTGCAGCTACGACATATTGTGTGATTTGCGCGGAAAAGTGAAAGGCGACAACAATTTCTATTTACTTTATTTTTTTCAAGTGTGTGCCTGTGTTTTTGTTTTTGTATTGCTTACCGCTAAGGTAGAAAGCTCAACTATATTTTGAATTCAGATAATTATATCAATTAAAATGGTTTTTGTTTTGTGTGTGGCAAAGCAATTGTTGACTTCTTCTAGGCAGAATATTATAGTATTCATAATGTCTTGACAGCAGCTTCGATGGCAAAAAGGGGACTGGAAGGATGGGTGTGGGGGTGTCAGCTTAGCTGTTGCCAAGGCCAACACAACAGCAGACGCACTGGCGCCATTTTCGAGCTTGCCTTTTTTATGTGCCCAACAGATATAATATAAAATAAAATAATATATATATAAATATATATGACATGTAAACCGAGCCAGCAGTTCTTTTTTTTGGCGATCGAATTGTGTTTGCTTTTCGTTTTTCTTTGGTGTTATTCTTGTTGTTTTTGTAATGCTCTTTATTTTGCTTATTATTTTGCGACTGCTCTTGAGTGGGGTATTATAATTTGAACGCGAAATACGAAACACTTTGAAAAATACATCAATGCGGTTCCAACAAATATTTGTGTGTACGGGAGCTGGTGACTACTGTTAAATATCCAGAAATAGTCAAGGCAGAAATTAGCTAAGATTTTGCCTGATTGAAAATCTATAAATTACAGTCTTCGCAACAATCGAAAAAAGAGAAATCGAGAAAGAATTTAAAACTTGGGGCAAACGCTAATGACTTTAAATGAATCTCCATGCAATTTAGTTATGTTTTTGACATGTAGCTAAATTATCGAAATTCTTGTTATTTTATTTAGTTTTCTTTTTATCAAAAACCCATTGTACATTTTCCAAGTTGAATCTATTTTGGTAAAGCTATTTAACTTGTATATTTTGCCAGCATTGGAGAGCATTCCATCTTCGGCAGTCTGAAGACAGACGTTTTTTTTGTTTTTCATTTTGGAAGCATAATTTTTGGCGCAGTGAAGCAGATACACGAGCATATTTGATGAATTCCACTGCCAAAAAAATGCGTAAGTGTTATGAAGGTGTGTGTGTGTGTGTGTGTGTGTACTCGCCATAAATATTTGATGAGCATTTGAAATGCGGAAAAAATATCAACAAAGTGTAGCATACTTTTTTGTGATGCCAACAGCAATAGCAGTGCTGCAATAAATTCAAGTTGCCTGCAAATTCCATATCCGCATATGAAGAAAAAAACGCTTGACATTTACAAAAAAAATTGCATTACACGCGTTGCACAGCTTTAATATCCTTCTTGTGCAAGTTGCAAGTCAGGCAGCGTGTCATTAATATGCGTGTGTTCCTGTTCTTGTTGTAGCTGTTGCTGTTGCTGTTTTTGTTTTTGTTTTTGTTTTTGTTGTTCTTGTTGTGCGTGCACGCAAGGCAATTGCATAACGCTGCTGTCTCTTCGTAGTGTATATAAGTCCCCTGCTTTAAGCAGGCAGGCAGGTAGCCAGCCAGACATATGTATATTATCTCTAGTGAATTATGGCCTGGCCATATAGTTTCCAAAACGGCTCGTCCTTGCAGCAACAGCCATAGCAACTGCTGGCCAATGTCTCCTACTCACACACATAAACACACACACACACACACACACACACACACATTCAACCACACACAGATGCTAAACATGCACTTTTTTCTACACACCGCAAAAAGAAAGTTTGTTCAACTTGATTTAGTATTTCCATTTTCCAAGCGCTTTGTAATTTCAAGTTTTTACTTATATTTTCTGTTTGTATTATTGTAAAAATTATTTTAATACTTTAGAAGAATTGTAACTTGTTATTTGAGTCACAGTTAATGAAGTTAAATTGTTCCTATAAATAAAACCCAGTTTGAATTACATTAATTTAAATTTTTTCTCTGTGTATGGGTCTTGGCACTGCCCCCACTAGTACACTGTCAGGCTGTGTGTGTGAGTGTGTGTATCATCATCGTACATTGTTAAATGGACGATACAAAACTCCAACTCTCAGTCATGGCAATAGCAACAGCAACAAACACAACAACAACAACTGCTACATATGGGGCATGGGGCAACATGTCCGGCTGCCTGGCAAACATGTCGCCTGCCACTTTGGTGTCCTCCACTGTCTGCTGCTCCTGCTCCTGCTCCTGATCCTGCTGCTGTTGCTGCTCCTGTGTCGAATTACTCGACTCTCGCTCTGCTGCAACTTGAAATTAGATCTCGATACACTAGATGCCATCCATAACTCGTCCCTCCAGTGCAGCCCTGCCAGGCGTCGCACATCCGGGCATATTAAATCAGGCACATTACGTAAGCGCAATAAGCTTCTACGTCCCATACTAATTGGCAGCAGCAGGGCCCCAATGTTTTTATCCAAATACCATATTCCATATTCAAACTTACGACAACAACAACAATAACAACAACTGTTTCCAGCTCCAGTCAGGCAGCTGTTCTTCACTTGACTTCAGCCCTTTGCTAATTTATTAATAGCAGGCAGCTGAAGCAGCCGCAGCATCAGTGCCACCAGTCAGTGGCTAATGCTGAAAATTGAGTTATTTGTGCTTCAAAATTGATTGCTGTTTGTTGCAAATTGCACGCACCACCCCCTTCGACCTCTGGTCACGCAAGTCAAGCGGACGCCAGTACGGTAAATAACAACAACTCATGTTGCTTGTTTATTTGCACATTTCGTCACCGCTTCGCTGCAAAGTATGCTACGATTTTTAAGTGGGGTGTAGGATTTTTCAGTTTCATCATGAGCGACGTCGCCGACAACATAAAGTGTATTATTATTATTAATCTGCATTATTAGCCCACTCGATGTAGCCATGTTTCTCTTCTAACAGCAATTTTATTTGAAATTGGTTAAGCTCGTTCAGCTCGTTCAGTAAACCAGATTAGACTTTTCTAAATCATATAGCTGTCAAACGAAGTCGGTATATCAATTTGTCACGTTTAAAATGCAATAACTACACAAATGTGTCATATTCAATTCACAGCCAGCATAATAATATTTCGTACTCCAGAGTAAAATCTAAATATTACTAAATATGTGCAGTCGATGAATTTTTCCCGCTTGCCCAGCATCGATCTAAATCGGTTAATGCCAATAGCAAAACCTATGAGCTATTTCAAAACTAAATCGCTTTCAGAAAGCGAAAGGTGGAGAAAGGTGCAGTCATAATAAATTGAAGCATAACTTAGAAAGCCACAGAGTAAATTACTTTCAATACACAGCTTGAAAAGCCTTTTACACACCCAATGCCGAACACATTTTTAGGTCCGTATTGCTTGCGAAGGCTGTCGAAGGTATGTGTAACCATAAACAATGTCAAATAATTTGTACCTCCTCGGTCGATAAATATTATCAGGTGTTGAGTCTGCAGACTTCTCCACTCAATAATCAAGTCAGGCTAGCTGCATTTCATAGGATGTCTTTCATAGGATATCTCGTGCATATTTTGTTTTTGATATACATTGTTTAAATAGGTTTTGTTGTTTTTTATATTTGTTGCCTACTTTGTGGAGTTTGTCGTTTCGATTTTCGCCCATCAAATGCAAATTGCAAATGACAACAATCAGTTTTCAGTTTCAGTTTCAGTTACTGCAGCGCATTTGTGGTTAAAAACAAACCAACCTTAAGCCCCAATTTACCCCTGGCCCCTGCCCCCTGCTTTACACTCGTCCGCACTGCAGCTGAGTTCCCCGGGTAACCATTAATCATGTGGGTGACGCCTAAAAGTGCAGCAACTGCTGTGGCATGCAGCATGCGGCATGCAATTAAAAAGCAAACAAACGGAACAGCAACATAAATTTACAACCAGACAGACAGACGCACATAGGAAGAGAGACGGGGGAGATAGAGCAAGACAGAGAGGGCAACCGAATGCAACAAATTATTTGCCACGCCCGTACACACTCACAACTCTGTATTCAAATTTAGCGTTGCATTATTTGAGGCGTCGAGTGTTCAATAAGTGACAAAAAGAAGAAAAAAAAACAAAAATAAGAACAAAATGCTGCCCTAATCGCTAATGGAAACGCCTAAGTCAGTCAGTGTCACCAGAGAGAGAGAGCGAGCGAGACAGCATTTGTTAGAACATATAAGCACACGCACACACTCGATCTTAAAGTGGAGTCCCACATGGATGTTGCGGGTACGACGCTGATGCTGGTCGATGCATCACCGACGGAAATGCATCATTCGCATCCACATCCGCATCACAGCCATCCGCGGCACTTGCAACGCCAGAGCGTTGAGTTGAGCGGCCAGTCGTCAAATTCAGAGCTCAGTAGCACAACAAACGGTTCCAGCCAAAACAAGGAACTATGTGCCCCATCGGCTGCGCCTGCTGTTGCTGAAACTGGCAACGGTACCGGCACTGGTAACGGCTCCGCCTCCGGCTCCGCCAGCTCAAATGCAGTCTTAACGGAGACAGCGGGCACCTCGAACAGCTCGTCGGGTAACAGTTCGCCCGCCAAGGCCTATGTGCAACATCACCATCTGCATCATGGCTCACATTCGCATTCGCATACGTTGCACCATCATCATCACTCGCTGCAGCTGCACCACACAGCGCCACCCTCGCCACTCGCCTCGATGCGTCATCAGCAACAGCAACAACAAGCAATATCGGGCGCCTCGCCTCCCCCCGGCGGCTGTCTGGCTGTCTGCTGCAGTTCGTCGTCTGCCTCGTCGCATCACCATCTGACCATGGGTCATGTGCCGCATTTGGCTGCACATCATACGCTCTACCCGCTAATGGCTGCCGCCCAGCTGGGCTACGTGAGCTCCAGTGGGCCCAGCTCGCTGGTCAACTCGCCCGCTTTGGGACGGCGCAAGCGGTACACGAGCACCTCGTCTAATTGCTCCAGTCAGTTCAACAACAACTATGCAGGACTCGATGTGGACTCGCTGGATGACATGTTGCGAAAGGTAAGACATGAGGCATTCCCGCTGACGCTGAAACTATTCAAGAGCATCTGAAAAATGTTCAGCATTTTCCTTTTTTCTATTAAATTAAATTGCCAGATTATCAACAAAAAAGTGGTGTTAATATCAAACTTAATATTAATATTGACAAAACTGTATAAGAATGCAGGTTGAGAACAATAATCAGATGGAGTCTCAAAAATTTTACAGTAGCACACAGCTGGCATCCCTTAAGAGTGCATTCAAAGATAATACCCCTTAAAGTCAATCGCACGCAATAAGCAGTATCTCTAGCACATTTGGCGACATTGGAAAATATCCTTGAACTTTACTGTACAATGCACAATCTGCTTTCAGCTTGTCGTTGGGGGCAATGCCATTGAGGCAATAGAGAAATGGAGAGCTCCCCTCGCTCTCTCTGTATCAGTCTCTCTTGTTCCGACGCTGCATCTACTACTCGCCGTCCATTATTCGTCCTTTTATGTCTGTCTGGGTTGTCTGCTGTCTGTCTGTCTTTCCGCCATAGCCATAAATCTCGGGCCTAGTCCGGCGGCACAGCGAATGGCATGGCTGTTGCAGCAAGACGTGCACCGTGTATCCGCAAAAAAAAAGAAAGAATATTTATACATGCAACGCTTTTTACGTGTTGAACATTTTTAAGTGCGGAGGCGACCCATAAATAATATGCAAAAACAAAAAAATTAATTTTTTTCTTTATTTTCTTTTTATGAATGGCTTTGTTTGTTATTAATTTTTTTTTTTTGTTGCGCAGCGGCATGCAAACAATTTAAATTTGTAATGCACCTCGAACGAAGTATGCCTAATAAGTAATAGAAGGGAGGGGGCTGCCACAATGCTGCTGACCATCCTGGTAACGCAGGCAGCGTAACCATTTCAGCCAATGGACGCATATATTTACATTACGTATACGTTTATATATCGCTCCGTTTACGTATCGGAACGACTATTTGGGGCGCTTGCATTTTATTAGCGATAATGAACTCCACGTGCGGCAGCGCGAAACGATGTGAAACTAAACGAAACCGTTGCATACCTTGTGGTATGTGGTCCAACTCTCCTCGTCCCCCTTACACCCTGTACTGTAAGCCTGAAACCGGCTAGGCACGCACACAAGGATATAACAGACTACTACGCAAACGAATGTTTGTCGGAATTGACGAAAATCAAAGATTTTACATTCTTTGATTTTCAATAGAATATGATAGAAAAACTTTATTAATTATCGCATCCATTTCGTTGACATAATTTGTTACCCACTTGGATTAGCATCAGATGCACATAATTTAGGGTATCAGGTCGTCTAGCTCACTCTGCGCTTAGATCAGTCTGAGTTGTTTCTATTGTAAAGTGTCGCATTGCCACAGGATTGCAGTCGTGCCATGGGTCGATGTTTGATGTTGGTATCGTTGGTATTGGTTAACATTGGTGGTGCCAACACTCTTAGCTGCCGTTCTGCTCCTGCATTGCATTTGTGGCCGCCATAATGGGTTGACGGGTTGCTGGTAACGCGCCTGTGAATTGCGGCATGGCTGTTGCAATTGCCATTTGCTATTTGTTGTTCGCGAATGCGATTCCAATTTTGTTGTGGCATACTTTTAAGCCGGGCGCGTGCATAATAGCAATTTGAATAATGTGCCAAAATATGCAGATATTTTTATTGTTTGCAGCTGCGCTCCGCTGCTCCACACTCCCGTCTCCGTCTATCCGTCTTCTTGTAAACTAGGCCACTTGCTGACAATCGAAGCTTCGCTTTGACGTTTGTCATAGGCACTGCCTGGAAATTGCATAGAATTGGGCACAAAAACTTTGCGGCAATAGACGAATTGACGAGGTCAAAGGCAAAACGGCAATACACAGCGACAGGGACAGAAACAAAGAGAGAAAGAGAGATAGAGAGGGAGGGAGAGAGCGAGAGGGAGAGAGCGAGAGGGAGAGAGGCATGCAGAACTTAAATCGAATCGGAGAACTAAATAACAAAACCAACAGCGGCAACAATAACACAAACAACAACAAACGAGTCCAAAGTTGTTATCGAGTTGCGGCTCAAGTTTGAAGCATTTTTTGTAACACATTCAACGAACTTTGTGGGCTGCCCTTTTCAAGTGATTGACGTAAAACCAATCCGAAAATACATTCAATACTTGTTTTCGTTTTATTAGAAAATTACTTAGAACGCACACAGTGTGGCCAGCTCTAATAAAAGTTGCCTCAAGGCTAGGCATAGTCTTTGACAGCAGTGTGACCAGCTGCATTTTCAAGTAGTAAATATATAGAATTCTTTAATGTTTTCTCACTCCAATGTGTATTAGCAAAGCATCAAACACATTAGTTGACTTGCGAACTAATTTGCTTGCCACTGGTCACATTGGCCAATATATTGATTTTTGAATCAGCTGCAATTAAATTCAATTCAAAGCACATGAACAAATGATACCTTTAAAATCTCAATAATCGATACGTATCATTATATCTCTGCGTCCATTGGAATGAATTAAATAATGGTCTAAAAACCTCAATATGTATAATGAAACTCTCATAGTTAAGCAGGTAAGTCTCTGCTCTCTATTATGTGGTTAAAGCAGAATCAGCATGAAACATTTGTGTTGGACCTACAATAACTATTAGGTATATTTCGTGTAGGTGTAGTTGTCTACCCTGTCGCATACCCTGAACCCATAAGAAATTGTTTAATTGTGGAAAAGTATTTTTTCGATAACAGTCCGCGATTTCTGGTAGCAATAAAATATACAAGTTAAAAGGTACAGTCTTTCAAATAACTTATAATATACATTGATGAACTCCACAAATCAGCTGGGCTTGTGGATCTGTATGAGCATTGCCTTAGTTTTGTTTACCCTTCAGTGCCTTGGCTGGTCATAAGAAATACAAGCATGCCTCTATTAACAGCTGGGTTCTGGGTATATCGTAATCGAGCCACTTCTGCTCGGCAACAGCTTTCTTACATGTTTTTGTTTACGTTCGCGCTTATTGGCCTTATCAATGGCATTTTTATGGTCCGAGAACGCAGACCAGCAGCTCACAATTATTTAATCTGTGCGGCACCGAAACAAAAATGCCTGACTAAAGATTGTGCACACCAAAATATAATTACGCTCGTACATGTGTATGTATTTATTTATGTGCAAGAAAAGGGGGGCGAGTCATGCCTTCTCATTGGCATTGGGTTAGATATGTTTGTATATGCCCCAGCCGCTCGTTAGCCGCCATGAAATGCCTTCGTTCTGGGAGCTGTGGCAGGCGACAAATGAGCAGCCGCCCGCATGGCCCCAAAACTGCCACACAATACACATCTCAAGCAAATACACACACAAATAAACAAACAAAGAAAAAGCACACCAACACACACACACACACAGCACAGTCACACACCTTCAACACCTCCATTGTGAAATAATGTTTTTATAAGCCACCTTTATGTAATGACAATGGGGAATCATTAAATGTTTATATGCGCTTTTTTTAATACCCTCTTTCAACAAAAGGGCTAAGTAATGGGTATAAGAAACGAACTACCAAATTCAACATATATACTTGGCTATATTTTGATATTTGGCTATAATATAGCTGCCATAGCTGCCTGTGGAAAGATGAGTTCTTGGACAAAAAACATACCTTTTGTTTTCCAGGGTATTCCGACCATACTTAGTCCTTTCGAGTGTTACCGAAAAAATATCAGGTTTTCTGGAAAATGTTGTTTTCCTTTATCCGCTATAAATCTTATATAGCAATGTGCTGTTGTCAATCGACTTAAATGTATTGCAATTATGAACTTCTTTCTCTTCTTTCGCTTTCTCAAAGCTAATTTTAAAGCTTACAAATAAGAGTGGGAAAGAGAGAGATAGATAGATCTATCCCTGTCTCTTGTAAGCTTTAAAGTCTGATGCCGATAAGAATTGGGAATCATTTTCGTTTCGCATATCGTGTAAATCTATGAGCAAAGCTAACAGCTAACGGGACTTGAGTATAATGCGGGTATATGTGGGAATAAAGGGGAATGGAGGAGGGGGGATTGATAGACGTAGCTAATTTTGAGAAGGCGCGCATTTATCTTGCGCCACATGTTGGCAATTCTGCCAACACACACACACACACACACATGCAACCCTTCACATGAGAGTTCCTTAAGCGCTACTTCTCAGAATAAGCCAAAAAAAAACAGAAGAGAAAGACGAAAAGCAGTAAAAAGCCAACAGAAAAACAAACACACACACACACACAACGCGTCATAAAATAGCAAAACTAACGATCTCGGGCAGCACAACAGCCCCAGAGTAGCACAACAAAAAATAGTAAGAATGTGCTAGTCTAAACTGCCTGACTTGGAGATACCATTTACCCGGCTCTAAGATATCTAAATTGACTGGCAAACTTTCAATTGAAAGCCTTTGCAATATCAAATTTAAGCAGATAGTTATGCGATTACTAATTGAAAGGATGCTCTGAAAAATGGTGGTTAATAAAAATTAAACCGAAATCGATTCGAAGCGATATGAGGGAAGCGTGGGAGTTTGGCAATCGAACAAAGTGTGAACTTATTAATTTTGACTTTCTCAAGTTGAATAACTAGATTGACTGTGCTAATATCCTTCACTCTGCCGGTTTGCACATTTTACCAATATTCCCGTTCACCCACTTAAGTGGATACAAGGTATAAAAAGGGTTACCGCTTAACCGCTCCCTTGCCTCCCTCCCTAAACCGATCCCTTTAGCTATGTGCGTGTCCATCAAGGGATTTCCCTTCAATTAGGATTAATACTCAAGATACCAAAAACAACAAGCAACAAAAAAGAAAAAGGAAAGAAAACAAAACAAATAAAAAAAACGTTGCAATCGGTCGCGACCGACTATCAAATACTTTGATATCATAAGTAATACCAGCTGATAAGAAGTCGAAAAGTATGCAGCCAAGGAATACCGTCCAGGTTTGTCTTTGAAATTGTGGTAGATTGATATTGATAGATAACCTTGCTTCTAAGTTGGGTAACTGTAGCTCTTAATAATATGGGCTTTTGGAAATGTTGGGGGGCGGAAGTGGGCGCGGCCAAAAAAATGTTGGATCACAATCTGAGTAATCTTCCTTCCAAGTTTCCCAACAATAGCTCTTAAATTGCGGGAAATATGGTCTTTTATTGATTTTGGGGGCGGAAGTCGGCGTGGTTTCAAACTTTTTTCTAGATCTTTGAAGGGTGTTACTAGCAATATACCTGTCAAATTTTTTTACTGTAGCCTACAAATTCTAGAAGATATGCGCATTTCGGATTTCTAAGACCAAAGTTCCTGGGGGAGGCGGGTCGTTTGAGCCTGGTTTAGAATATATATTCCGATCTCTGAAGGAGGTCACCAGCAAGATACCTTCTATGTTTGGTGACTCAGTAATTAAAATTGTGGGAGATATACGATTTTCTCGATGTGCACTTTTAGAAAAATAGGCCATACGAATTTGTTATCGGTTTCTAAAAACAGCTACCAGTAATATACTAAATACACCAGCGGCTCTAACTCACTAACTAACTCACTAACTGCGGAAAACATAGTCAATAAAAATTTCTAGGAAAGGGGGTGGTGACGTGGTTGGGCGGGGCTTGGGAATAAATATGCCGATCCTTGAAAGACATTGCCAACAATCTACCAACCAAATTTAGTAACTGTGATTGGAATTGTGGATGTATGTGCCTTTATCGATTTACGAATAGAGGACGTAGTACTCAAATTTTCACATTTTCTCTGATGCAGGCACATACCACCATATACGTATACATATACACATATATATACATATACATATACATATACACATATATATATTTGTGTCCTGCCCAGAATCCCAAAAAAATAAACCCGACCAATCCAGAGCCGGACCCTATGCCACAAAGCTGGAGAAGAACTCAGCCTTCAATATTGCGAACAATTGAGGCATTATTAGTAAAGTAGTTTTACGTATCTTGGGAGCAATGCAGGAAAGTAGCATGCTCGACTTTTAGGTGCCCTGCAAATAGGAAAATACACAATGTTTTAGCCAAGGGCATTCATTGATTTAGGATTCTGGATTCTGCTTTAGGATTCTGGATTATTTAGAAACACGTAAAGTGTTCTCGACATCTGAATGCCAGGTACTTAAAAAGTGTAATCAAAAAAAAGAACAATAATCAAATCAACAGCAAGCACAGACTTACAGGGTATCCAATGCGGGTTGTTGTCCGGCCAGGGGGACAACCTTTTTCTATTCTTTTTTTTGTTTTGTATCTTGACACGAACTTTGAAGAGGGACCGTTCTGTTTCGGTTTGCTTTGCCTTAACTTTTGCTCCTTTTTGTTTATATATATATATATATATATATATATATATATATATATATATATATGCTATATATATATATGCTGTTTTTTGGGTTTAAATTGCTTAAAAGTACAATTTATCACAATTGGTAATTGGATTATATTGTGCTTGTGAGTGCCTTATCATCGAGCCTGGCAAACAACTTAGCCGAGTTTCCAACTATGTCTGCCCAGAAACTGGCTCGTCCAGTGTCTCTCCTGATCACAGAGTCAAAATGAGTTTTCTTCTCATGGCCTTTGTCATTTCATGTGCAATACAATTGCAATTATTATTCCGCCGCTTGCCCCACTACGGGCACACTTAGTGTGTAGTCTTAGAGACAAGGGTCATTTCAACTATTGTTTGAACATTTGAAGATTTATTACAAGTACTTAAACAATGTACCGATAATTGAACAGAAAATAGACAGCAATTGAGCTATTGAAATTTTTCATATATAAGGATTGTCCTATAAAATAAATACGATTCTCTATAAAACTATATGTAGCAATCCAAACTAAATTATATTTCTTTGTCAGTCACGTCTGCTGCAATACGGCCAACCTGACAGTGAGATTGTCCTCTTTCTGAGATATACGTTTAGAGCTTATAATGTTTCTTGTTTTGTTTATATTTATACTTTACATAATTTATTTTAATTTGACATTTTAACAGTTGAGCTTAAACTTATACTGTACTTATTTATTTCATAATCTTATTATATATTAAGACCTGAAAGTCTTCTTAATTGCATTTTACATTTTGTCTCTCTGGCACACAACACAATAATCTTTTGTCAACCCCATTGCTCATTTCAATCAACTTAAAATCACCCTTTTCCAACGATTTTCTAATATTTTAAACCCTTTCATATTTTGCTTTGCACAACACTTAATTGGTATAAAAACTATTTGCTTCAAGTATGATAATCTTACTACAAATAATGCATCTGCATATTGCATCTGCTTGCCGGCACTTTGCACTAATTCATAATCGAATTCCTGCAGCTCTAATGCTCATTTTGCAGTCCTAGGGTTGACATCAATCTAGGGTCAAAGAGTTATAATCTGCCACTATTTTGAAGCGCCTTCTCCGTACATTTTCTACATTTAGTAATCGCATAAATAATAGCCAGAGTTTCCAGCTCGAAACTGTTGTATTTTGCTTCTGCTGTAGTACGCTTTGAGGAAAACAAAATGAGGCGCCGCTTTGCATCTTGTTTCTTCTGCAATAATACTACCCCAAATCAAATTGCATTTGAAAAGCAATTTCTGAATACTTCTTCTAAACTTGTCGTTTGTTATCAAGATGGCAGCCGTTTTCTGTCCAATGGGCATTAGTAGGAAGTCAAATTGTGCCAAAGGCGTTACGAAGTGATTAGAGATTCCTCTTCGATAAAGGCATAAAAATATCCATTATTCAGGTCTGGTTTGGTAATGACAAACGATCGATTAAATGGTTAATTATCGTTATCTTGTTTAGTCTTCTGAAATGCTCGATGCTCATTCTTAAGTCCATAGATTTTTTCTTAACCAGAACAACTGCTGATTCATATTCAGAACTTGGTCGAATAATGCCATCCTTCCAACATTCGTCTGACATCTCCTGTAACTTTTCTTTCCCTGTACACGACAACTTTATAGGCGAACAGCTAAATGGTTTAGCTTCTTCGACCAAACTCTTCAAATCGCACCTTATTTGGTCTTATGACTTTAATGTATGTAGTTTCTAGCATTTGTATAAACTCTTCTCTAAAATTATACCCTAACTGCCCTTCAATTTTGGCATTATAACCTCTTATTTCAGTGTCTAGAATGTTTATCCGCAACGTGAAATTCTGAAAACTATGTTCTAAAACTTCGTGTTACCAATCCCCTTTCAACGTTCTGCTATCGAACATATCTATTTTATTTGGCTCAAGCCATGACTTGTTCCGGAAGCAACACCTCTGCTTGGATAATCGAAATTATTTTCATTCTGGATTCACTGAATTAGGTCATCTAAGAACTCATCGTGGTCCATGTCCAGTTCTTGGGCCATCAGCGTCTGGCGCTCCACATGCAATCCTCAAACTTGCGTCGTAGTTCTGCCTTAGTCATCCTCTGCCAAATGCAATCATTAAGTTCTCCAGCAACTCGATAAATGGTTTGACGATGCGTGTCGGTTCTGCGTGCAGCCATTGTAATGCATCGCAATCTAACTTGGCTAAGTATAACAATCGGCGCTGTGTCTCAGTCAATTGCAATTGGTACAATTCGCAACATTCTGCAATTGAATGGTCCAATTACACTCTGAAAAATTACCGTCGAAATTCAGTACGACTTCTTTTGACAACTGGAATGCCGCCGTCGACAATGCGCCGTTACTTTTTGCCACGCCTTCGTTGAATTTCACAACGGCCGTTTTCGCTGGCGACAACTTGCCGGCGGCCGCCCTCGCGGATGTTGCCGTTCTTCCTTCCTCCGCTTCATCCGCACATTCGCCGTTACTTTAAACTGTCTGTCGCTGATAGGCGCCGATGCAGACGCTTTGCCAGCGCAGCTGCTCGAGTACATTTCTTCCTGAGGCTATTTCACCACGCATATTTTCGATGGCCTTGGCGCCCTTGAAAATTTCGTTACGTTCCACTACAAATTTTGCCTCGGAATGTTGGGCCACTGCTCGATCGCTGTTATTTTGCTACGTCACTAGTATGTATGTATGTGTGAGAGTCGGTTGTTTGTGCTTTCATTTGGCTTGGCATTAATTTCTTATCGACTGTGCCTAAGGACTACATTTACTGATAACAGTTAATGATATGTGCTTAGCAAACTAAGGCAGTTTGCAGCAGCAGCTGCTAAACACTCAAGCTAAACAAAATATGCAAATCTAATACGATTTTAATTTAGGCCAACAACAACAACAACACACACACACCCACTTACAGAGGGGGAGGGATGGGTACTTTTATCATTTGTGTGGCTGCATAAGCATTCTCCTTGGCGGCAGTCAAACTATTGAGCAAAAAAAAGATTCTCGTCGCACGGCTTTTTGATTCGCTTTCTTTTGCATACTTTTGTGCGCGTCTGCATTCAGTTTCTGTATGCGTTTCAGATTCCCAGATACCAGTTGCCAGCCACCGATTCTGTTTCTCCTCTTATGTGTGCCTGCCTGTGCCTGTGCTTGTGTGAGTGGGTGTGGGTGTGGGTGTGGGTGTGTGTGTGTGTGTGTGTGCTGGTTCGCGTGTTCACGTGTAGATTTTATTAAACATATGAATTCATTATGCAAATACGAGAACATGGACCGACACCAACGACAGCAACGAGCAAACCAACGAACGAATGAAGGAGATTGTATGAAAATCGCCTTTTGTTGCCTGCCCCATTTCCATTTCCATTTCCCCTTCCCACACCCCCTCCTCCATGCGCCGGCACTTCGTAAGTAGTTTGAGCAACGTGGGGTTAATGGGTTATGCGCTGTGATTTTCAAAGAGAGTGCTCGCCTTTTGTTGAATTTTATGTAAAGTGCAAATTGATTTGCCATTGGGAGTAAAAGCAGGGAAAGCAGTAGCAGCAGTAGCAGCAGCGGGGCAAGCAACAGGGAGCAACCATAAGAAATTATTAAAATTTCCATGCAACAAAAGGTTCTGCTGCTGCTGTGGCTTTTTATACGAGCATTGTTGCTCTTTGTTGCTGGTTGTTGCCGGTTGTTGCCGGTTGTTGCCGGTTGTTGCATAATTGAATTCGAATTGTGTCCAATGCGTGGAATGCAGCACAGCGCTTACAATTACCGAGCAGGCAGCAGGCAGCAGGCAGCCATTACCTGATCGACGGGAACAGTGTGAAAAGTATCTTGAGGAGCACAAATCACAGTTGTGATTTTCACCCAACTGTCCAACTGTCTGTCATTTGTTGTTGTTGTTGTTGTTCACACACAATTAACACTAAAACAGGGCCTCAACACGAGGGGACTTGAATTGAAGCTAGGTGGAGGATGTATGCCACACAAGCCGTGTGCCACTTGCCACGTCCCGAGCACCCACACACAGCCACACAAAAGCATACAGCGAATAACATGCCACTTAATTTTATTTCTTTTCGTTTTGGCAAAAATGCGGCGCACATTGGACCAAATTGTGCCAGCAATTCTGAATCGTATTAGTATTAAAGTGATCAAGATTAATGTTTTTCTTCTTTTAATTATCAATATTTAATAAGCATTTAAGGCTCAATTTTCATATATATGTTTTATTTTGTTAGTATTGCTGTTTTTAAATCACAAATTCGATAGTTTAACTTGTACTTTTTAAATAAATGTGTAAAAGGCTAATAGAGGTTAATCCAATATGGTCTAAGGTCAAAGGCGTTAAACCTTTATGAAGTCATAATATTCTATATTTATAATACTTGAATATTTGTCAATGATATTTTGTAAGATGCTATGAAAATAGGTGACAACTGTTTTTTTTTACTTCTTTATTGAATACTTCAAGCATTTGATTTTCCTCTAGTTTGAAATGAGTCCCATAAAGTCAGCTAAAAACTTGAACGGCAATCAGTTTTGACTTACTGTTTGTCCTTTGGATTACTGTTTCGTTTGTTGGCAGTAAACACACTTTTTGGCTTTTATCTCGTTCATAAAATGAGAAGTTCTTCGATCACTCGACCTCAAATATGATCGTTGACTTCAACTCGAAAGTAATCAAACTGAAATTAAATGATATCTGTTGCACTCGTGCTAAGAGCCCACTGTGCACTGATTGTTGTTACTGCTACCTTCATTGTTGGTGGTGTTGTTGCTGCTGTTTTCCTTTGTCATAAAGCGGCGTGAATGTAATCAAGGCGGCTATTATTCTTAGATTTGAGGCGCAAATGAAAACGTCGGGAAGAAAGGACGAGAACTGCCAACAGCCAAAGACAGCAGCTCCACCCAAATATGTAATGTCGGGTTGAGGTTCAATACGAAACAATAGCCATGTGTGATGTGTGTGAATGTGTGTGTGTGCGTGTGTGTGCGTGTGTGTGCGTGTGTGTGTGTGAAAGTGTCTGCCACAGAAGCAGAACGAAGCAGAAAAAAAGGCAAACGCTCTGTCGCATACAAAAGCCTCATTGTTTGAGTCCGTGGTCGACGCAGCTGCGTGTTTGGAAAACGATGCGAAGATGATGATGACGCGTGGCAGGGTGGAAGGGGGACAGGTTATAGAGTGGCAGGTGGTAGGGAGTGCTGCAGACATGTAAGTGTTGCGGCTCATGAGCTTAAATATGCACATGAGAGCGTGTTAGTGAGTATGGATTTTTGAGTAACTTAGTCCAATATCGAGTGGAGACCGTGTCGTGTCACGAGCACGCATGAAAATAGTAAAGATAAACACGAAACATATTCCAAACAACTAATAATGCTGTAACCGAGTGAGCTCGACTACGATTTACCTTGAACCCAGCTGTTATTTATACAAGAGTTGTATTGGTAAACTTTGGTAAACTATAAAGAGTCTTGCATCCAAATGTGAGCAGGTCTGACCAGGTCACTAATTTCTTATAGCAGGCACAGGCACGAATGCAGCGAATGTTTTTATTCACGAGCCCGAACTAATCCTAATCGGATTGCGACAATCGCAAACATATACTTCAGCTGGCCCCTTATAATTTAATTTCGTGAACAACATTTATATCGATATCGATCGATATCGATCGATATCAATGTTCTGATCACCAACTCAAAGAAGAAGAAGAGATCAAAGGCGATGTGTAAAGGAAAGTAAACAGACGCGATTAGGAAAGAAATTTAATTTGGTTTTCACTGCTACAAATATCGGAGCTGAGATAAAAAACTCGACGTAATGGAAATTAAATTGAACTCATGGTAGCGCTCCAGAGTGAGATGAGTTCATAAATGAAGAGCGATCGAGCAGTGGCCCAACATTCCGAGTCAAAATTTTGAAAGTGCAACGTAACGAAAATTTCAAGGGCGCCAAGGCCATCGAAAATATGCGTGGTGAAATAGCCTCAGGGAAAAGTGTACTCGAGCAGCTGCGCTGGCAAAGCGTCTGCATCGGCGCCTATCAGCGACAGACAGTTTAAAGTAACGGCGAATGTGCGGAGGATGCGGAGGAAGGAAGAACGGCAACATCCGCGACGGCGGCCGCCGGCAAGTTGTCGCCAGCGAAAACGGCCGTTGTGAAATTCAACGAAGGCGTGGCAAAAAGTAACGGCGCATTGTCGACGGTGGCATTCCAGTTGTCAAAAGAAGTCGTACTGAATTTCGACGGTAATTTTTCAGAGTGTAATTGGACCATTCAATTGGAGAATGTTGCGAATTGTACCAATTGCAATTGACTGAGACGCAGCGCCGATTGTTATGTTTAGCCAAGTTAGATTGCGATGCATTGCAATGGCTGCACGCAGAACCGACACGCATAGTCAAACCATTTATCGAGTTGCTGGAGAACTTAATGATTGCATTTGGCAGAGGATGACTGAGGCAGAACTACGACGCAAGTTTGAGGATTGCATGTGGAGCGCAAGACGCTGATGGCCCAAGAACTGGACATGGACCACGATGAGTTCCTAGATGACCTAATTCAGTGAATCTAGAATGAAAATTAATTCCGGTAATCCAAGCAGAGGTGTTGCTTTCGGAACAAGTCATGGCTAGAGCCAAATAAAATAGATTTGTTCGATAGCTGAACTTTGGAAGGGGGATTGGTTAAACGAAGTTTTAGAACACAGTTTTCAGAATTTCACGTTGCGGATAAACATTCTAGACACTGAAATAAGAGGTTATCATGACAACATTGAAGGGCAGTTAGGGTATAATTTTAGAGAAGAGTTTATACAATTGCAAGAAACTATATACATTAAAGTCATAAGACCGAATAAGGAACGATATAAAGGATTCGGTCGAAAAAGCTAAACCATTTAGCTGTTCGCCTATAAAGTTGTCGTACACAGGGTAAAAAAAGTTACAGGACATGTCAGATGAATGTTGGAAGGATGGCATTATTAGACCAAGTTGTTCTGAATATGAATCAGCAGTTATTCTGGTTAAGGAAAAAACTGGTGACTTAAGAATGGGCATCGACTTCAGAAGACTAAACAAGATAACCATAATTATCCATTAAATAGATGATTGGTTTGTCATTACCAAACCTGACCTGAATAATGGATTTTGATGTCTTTGTCGAAGAGGAATCTCTAATCACTTTGTAACGCCTTTAGCCCAATTTAAGTTCCTTCTAATGCCCATTGGACAGAAAACGGCTGCCATCTTGATAACAAACGACAAGTTTAGAAGAAGTATTCAGAAATTGCTTTTCAAATGCAATATGATTAGGGGCAAGTTTAGAAGAAGTATTCAGAAATTGCTTCTCAAATGCAATATGATTTGGGGCAGTATTATTGCAGAAGAAACAAGATGCAAAGCTGCGCCTTATTTTGTATTCCTCAAAACGTACTACAGCAGAAGCAAAACACCACAGTTTCGAGCTGGAAACTCTGGCTATTACTTATGCGATAACTTCATTTAGAAAATGTACAGAGAAGGCGCTTCAAAATAGTGGCAGACTATAACTCTTTGACCCTAGATAGATGTCAACCCTAGGACTGCAAGATGGGCATTGGATCTGCAGGAATTCGAATATGAATCAGTGCACAGTGCCGGCAAGCAGATGCATTATCCTGTAGTAAGACTATCATACTTGAAGCAAATAGTTTTTATACCAATTTAGTGTTTTGCAAAACAAAAGATGAAAGGGTTTAAAATATTAGAAAATCGTTGGAAAAAGGTGATTTTAAGTTGATTGAAATGAGCAATGGGGTTGACAAAAGATTATTGTATTATGTGCCAGAGAGATAAAATGTTAAGTGCAATTAGGAAGACCTACAGGTCTCCCGGAATGAATATCAAAGCAACGGACCACATAGAAAACTGTTTAAAGTGCATAGCAAATTCACCATAGACAGGAAAAGATTGCGGAGTCGTACATAGCATTCCTATGGGTTACAAGCTTTTTGAAGTTATCCACATAGATCATTGGGGACCAGTGGGTAAGGATGGATGGCCAAGAAGTATATAATTGCAGTTATGGATGGTTGCACAAATCTTGCCAGGCTATAAACGACGACGAAAAGGCTATTTTTGCATCATATCTGATTGATGAAGTCTTACATCAGGTGAGTTTGATGAGGCTATGAATGTTACAGGCTCCCCGCAAGCCAATGGCCTAATAGAGCGCATAAATAGAACTTTACGATCTGTGATAGCGAAGCTTACCGAGCCGGTAATTGTACTGCATTGGGACGTTTCGATCGATAAATTAGAATGCACCTTAGACAATTCTCAATATCATTGCACAAAGCAATTGCTCTTCACTATGTTGTTTGGTCTAGCGCAAAAAGGGGCAACCAGCTACCTAAAAGACATGGTAAAGGAAACAATAAAGGTAGATACAACTGAGGACATAAGAAAAAATACGGACAAAGTCAGTCATCCGTTCATACAAGCTAGCAATGAAAAATATTATAATGAGAAGAGGAAAACCCCAGGCAAGTATAGCCCAGGAGATTAGTCGATGGTAAAAAATGTTGAGAGTACGGCAGGAAAGTCTTGAAAACTAACTCGCAAAACCAAAGGCCAATATGTAATAGGCAATATGTTGAAAAATTATAGGTATTTGCTGAATGATACTGATGGCTTTCAGTAATCTCGAAGTTCACATCGATTGGAGTGCAGCGAATATCAGACATTGGATGAAAAGATAAAATATATAATAAGATTATGAAATAAATAAGTACAGTATAAGTTTAAGCTCAATCGACAAAATTTAAATTTAAAATAAATTATGTATAGGATAAGTATCAACAAAAAGAAGAAACATTGTAGGCTCTAAGTGTATATCCGAGTTAGAGGTTCAGACAGCTGTGGAGTTGGAACATATTTGTTTCACTGATATTATAGTCACCAAAGTAATAAAATGAAAAATAAAATACTTCTGAATTGGTTTTCAATGCAATGCGAATTAAATGAATAAATCTCGTATCACACTCGGACTGCACTCAGCTGCATTTCTTAGAGGTCTTTTCAAAATTCGGCTTCAATTGGGTTCAAGAGGTCAGCAACGTAAGTGTCAAGCTGTCTGTGGAGCCATTCTTTTAAAGAGACCCAATGATTATAGTGTATTTGTGTGTGTCTGTGTTGGTTTGTTTGTCTGTGTGTGTTGCAGCTCCAATTTGGTCGAATGCTCACAGTCTTGTGCCATGTTGCCAAACAATTGCATTGTGATTTTTCGGCCATTGCTGCTGTTTCTGCTTCTGTTAACCTTAACTGCAGTTTTGCCGGGCATTTTTTTCTTTTGTGAACAGTCGATGCCAATGCCACAAAAGTCACTCGAAATATGCTGGCTGCCCTTGCATTGGTGTGCGGTTATCTGCTGCATGTGTGTGTGTGTGTGTGTGTCTGTGTGTGAGCTAACAGAATTATTGAAGCGAGCCGACCAAAAAATTGCAAGCCATATATGAAGGGCATCAGCCCTTTGACCAGCCATTTTTTATGCACGCCCCCAAATTGCATTATTGTCCCAACATCCGCATCACTTTGTGCAACATGGTCGTCATGTGCAACGTTGTCGCAGCAGTCGTTGCGCCTGTGGCTTGTGGGTCACTGTAAAAGAATTAAATGACAGCGTGCGTTTCAAAGGACTTGCAGGCTCTTTGATTGCCTGCTTGCCTCTCTGGCTGGCTGTGGCCAGTGATGTGGGTTACGTCGACACAATCTCAACGTATTTTCAATTTTCTTATCAAAGCCTCCATCTGACACCCAATTCGTCAAACTATTATTAAACTATTTTGTTGGTTCTGCAGTGACAACGATTACGTATAGCTTTTGAATATCCAGTAGGAAATACACTGTTTGGTCTACGGGACTGAAACACAGTGCAGAAATTGTAATGTTAATATTTTTGGTACGGTTCACATTTTTATATTTAATAAACACTCTTTTAAACTTGTTGGGAAGTTATTAAAAATAAATAGAAAACTGTGTATCATGCTGAAAAATGTGTACCTCCAATAATTAATTAGTCCTGGATCAAAACCTGAGATCATCTTCGTTAATTTTTATTAAGTGCCATTGAATTAAGCTGCGTTTGGTTGTTTTCATTTTTAAATTAAATTAATTACATAAAGGTAAAGCAGTACTTTCTAAAGTGCACAAATTCTTGCATTGTACGATTTATTCCTGTTCCAGAATATTTACGAATTTGTACCTGAAATTTTCAAAACGGCCTTATGGTGATGAAGTCTTTGAATGCCAGAGAGAGAGAGAGAGAGAGAGAATAAGAATATCATCAAATAACCGGCAACAAACCCCCTCCCCTTCCACCTCTACGAGTGTAGAACGAACCCCCTTTGTTGTTCTGTTGGGCCCGTTGGCATTTGGCAATGTCAATAGGCGCTTGTTGTGGACCAATTTTTGTACCTCAACTTTTGACTGCTCAGGCAGCAAATCATATTGCCTTATAGCCCCGTCTCTCTCTCTCTCTCTCTCAAACGAGCACTTGCGCTGGCTCAGTCACAGCTCAAACTTTGTCAACAATGTTGAATAATTAAAATGCTCCCTCGACAACAAGTCTGTGCAAAGACTAGAGCAACTTGGGCCCAGCTTCATTCTCCTCAGTCTGTCTTAGCTCCAGCTTCAGCTTCAGCCTCGGCAAGTGTGCCAGTTGCTTGCAGTGACTTCACAATTTATAGAGGGCTACAGCATTGGTGGGGATACGGGGAGAGGGGCAACTGTGTCTTAGCGGGCCTGCCTGTCATTGTCGTCGTCGTTGTAGGCAGTCAGGCAGCAGGTAGACAGGCAGCGAAGCTCATCAGCAATTCTCAATTGCTATTACAATATTTTTTGCTTTTCGTTGTGCTCGTCGGTTTAGTAAACACCTGATACGATGGCAGCAATGGGTCGTCTGGCGATGGGGGTGTTGTGGGCACGGGGGATGCCTCTGTCTCTCTCTGTGTGAGCGTGGCAAGTTTTGCTTAATGCGCAGTCCCCATGCAGCGACCACGTTTGTCGGGCTAAAAATTCATCAACTTTGTTGCATAATATTTCAATAAAGCCGCTCGTGTTGGAGTGTGAGGTCTGTGCAGGGAGCTCCACAACAACCGATGCATAAGTGAGAGTAAGACGGCGATTTCCTGCCATCAACAAATTAAAGCATGCCACACCCCACATTCAAAACAACCACACCCCTCCCTCACTTCCTTATCTTCATTTGCTGCGACTCGACAATAGTGCACTGGGGAGTGTTTTAGCTTTTGTGCAGCCTGTAAAAACGCTATTGCAATGACAGGCTTACAGGGCACTTGGCAAAGGGCAAAGGGCAAGGGACAACAACAGGCAATAGAACAGGGAGCAGTTCTCCTAGGGCATCAGACAGTCAAATTAGTTGGCTGCATAATGACAGCTTGTCTTACATCATTGGCCTAATAGAATTTTCTATTTGGCTGCTCTGATCCCAAAAGCAGGCAGTGATTTCTTGCAAATATTTAAATACAGTGGAAATCAAGACAGAACGTTGATAGCAAAAGTAAAGCCAGCTGATAACAGGTAGCGAGTAACAGGGTGGGTGTAGACAAGAAATTGTGGTGGATATAGGCTTTTGTGAATTTTGGGACGGGAGGGATTGTAGCCGAAAAAATTGGTGGAAGAGTTTCATAGTAACCTTCCTTCCCAGTTTGGTAACTGTATCCCTTAAATTACGGGAGATGTGGGCCTTGGAAAATTTGGGAGCGGGAGTGGGTGTGGCTGAAAAAAATTATTAGAAAAGGTTCTTAGTAATCTTCCTTTCATGTTTGGAAACTGTAGGTCACAAATTACGGGAAAAAAGGCTTTTATCGTTTTTGAGGCGGGAGTGGGTGTGGTCCAAATTTACAAGTGTTTGAAGGTTGTTACTAGCAATATGTCTTTTAAATTTGGTGACTCTAGCTTTAAGATTGTGTGAGATACATGATCTTATCGATTTACACTAACAGTTTCGGGAGGCCGGGTGGGCGTGGCCATTCTTTATCGATCTCTTAGGAGATCGGTGGGTGTATGCGTGGTCTGAAAATGTATAGGCTCAACGTTTGATGGAGTTACCAGTAAGATACCATCGAAGTTTGGTCACTGTATCTATTATGTATGCCAATCGCTGAACAACAACCTACCAACCAAATTTGGTGACTGCAGCCTTAAAATTGTGGGAGTGGACGTATCACTCCAATTTTCACCTTTCGACATTGGCACAGACCAGTATATGTTCCAAGTTTCAAGTCTCTATCGCTTAGCTGTCGTTGTTGCGTTCATACAGATGGACAGCATGACGGACATTGCACAAAACCAATGTACTATGATATCTTCGGTATGAAAGTATACCACAGTAATACAACAGATATAATTAAGTAACGAGCATTAAGAGTTACCCTTTAGTCAAATAATTGACATCCACTAAAGACTCCTTCAATATATTTCCGTGCACTGATGAAAACGAAGTGTGCTCGACTAGTCCATACCTTATACTTATGGTTGTGTTGTCATAGTCACTCTGACAATTCAAAATTCAATGATCTTAAATGTTTTCCATTTTTCTCTCTTTAGCAGGCTGATTTTCGCTCTCTTTGAGAACAAATTAATTGTATTTCATTTTTCAAAATTATTTTTGTTGCATATGTCCTGGATACTCTCCATCTTGCTCTGCCACTCCCTCGGTGTCCTTCTTCTCCCTCTCTTCCTCTCCGTTCTTTGTTTACATCTGTATGCCTTGCAGATTGTGTATAATTTTGTATAATTTTCATCCAATTAAACTTAATTAACTAGTGTGCGTGTATGTGTGAGTCTCTGTGCGAGTCTCTGTGTGTGTGCATGTGTGAGTGTGTGTGTGGAGTTCGCCGCATCGTAACTGTAAACCAGTCGACAGTTGCTGGGCCATTGTGACCTTTACCCGGCCGGTGCGAGAAGTTCGGCGGAAGCAGTCAGATTCGTAATTATTACCACTTACGGCTAAATACTGAAGTTTCAAGCGCACCACCAACAGCTGCACATGTGTGTGTGTCTCTATCGCACTCTCTCTCTCTCTCTCTCTCTCTCTCTGCCTCTCTCGCTCCTCTCTCTCCGAGTTTGTGTGCGGGCAACGAAAAGTTTTACTAGCCACAAAAAATTTCCGTATCATGCAACCGCAACAACAACAATAAGACCTTTGAAAAGTTTTAGCCGAAAAAAGCAATGGCAAGAGTTTTTGTAGGGATAAACTTTTTGCCTTAATACTTTCGTTGTGGTTGCCCTATTTGTTGCTGTTGTTGTTGCTGTTTGGCTTCGTTTCTGCTTCCGTTTCTTCTTCTTCTTCTTCTTGATTTTTGGCTTCTTTTGGGTGAGTTTGGTCCGCTTTGGAGCGCATTAAATTTATACTTGCACCTTTGGACGAGTCATAAATCGTTTTTATACCTTTTGCATTGTTTTGACTACAAAATCACAACGGCAGCCTCTTTCCGGCCTTGGTAATTATTTTGGACATTTCACTTTTTGTTGTTTGTTTGCTTGTTTTGTTTCTTGTTCTTAGCTGTGTTTGATTTTTTTCCTCTGTTTTTCTGGCTTATGATTTTGTGCATTTGATATTTCAGTTTTAATTAATGCTGCCCAACTGGCCTTCAGCTATCTGCACAAACCCTCAATTAACATGACTTTGTAATGAGTTTTAATGGCTTTGTGGCGTTTTATGCATGGCACCAAGTTTGCAGGACATTAATTATTTC
Organism: Drosophila picticornis; assembly: GCA_035043845.1. Lineage (NCBI taxonomy): Eukaryota > Metazoa > Arthropoda > Insecta > Diptera > Drosophilidae > Drosophila > Drosophila picticornis. Next base: position 23,161,765 of record JAWNMR010000492.1, on the reverse strand, counting down.
CCCAACTCAACCAAAATTCTTGACAAACCAATGCTTCGGGCTTATTTTCCAGCTTAAGAGCAGAGCAAAACTTGAAAGCATTTTATTTTGAATATAAATTCGTATATATAGGGGAAGTGTTCCCGTAGTCAAGGAGCGCATATATATGACAATCTCGATTATTTTTTTCTGTAACTACAACTAACCGCTAATCAATCAATCAACTTGTCAGTTTTAAAATGGGGCATTTACCATGGAAATGCTTCCTGGAATTTACCGCTGGTTCCACTTTCTACATTTCTCCTTCAGCTCGCTACCCTCTGGTTCTGTTTGACTCACGCAATGGTGTGCTAAAAGTTGTGTTAAGCCATTGAAAAGCTGCTTGGGCTTAAGTAATTCAATTTCCGTTTCCGTTTCACCATTTCCGTTTGCATGTTTGCATTAATAGGCGTTTGATTGTCTTGAGAGTTTTAAGTTTACATGGCGAGTCGTATCGCCCCACTTAGCATTCCCCTCCCTCAAAACCCTTACCTTATCTCACTGCACTGTTGTCACTTCATGTTGCCCCAAAAGCTGTAACACGAAAGAGAACATGTAGCAACAAATGCAACAGCAGGCGAACAATAAGCGAACCAACACAGAACACGACACACACACGTCTTGCTGCCTGACATTAAATTATTTATCGATAACAATTAGCAGTGATGCATGAAATGCGATAATATTTATTAGCCCCTGCTCAGGCCCCACAACAACAGAGATACACCAATTGGTGCCTGGTGGTCTTCGTTGTGCTATATAAAGCACAAAGCGGCCCTTTGCCTGTGGGACTTGCCGCACGCTACTTCGGCGCTTGTCTAGAAAATTGATTAGCAGAACTTTGGCAATCATAACAATAATAATAAATATTCAAAGTGCATTGCTGCTTGCCTCGGTGTGTATTTGTGTGAGTGTGTTTGTTCTATATATTATTATTAATTTCTTCTAACTGAATTTCTTCCAACAAATAACAGTTATACAATGTACTGTGGGAAATCTTCAAGTTTCCCATACCCCTGTATTCCTAATCAGCATTACTAGCCAAGTCGATAAAGCTGATCTAGTCCGTCTGAATGTCTATGCTCATCTTTAAAGCCAGATGGGCTTAAGCTTGGCATTTTCGATTTGCTGTGGTTACCGGACCTGACCTGGACCTCACCCGACTGCATACCACACAGCTGCCATCTGAACAATCCGTCGAAAGATATGGGGTCTAGGTAGGCGTAGACAAACATTTCTTCCTCTCCGATACAGGCAAACTACATAAATGTGGAACACTCCGTTTCACAGGCGTGAAACGATAAACACATAAACAACATTTGCTTAAAGCGTACAGAAACATAATAATATTTCGAGCTAACGACTAAATTTGACAGCAGGTTAACTCCAGTCCACAAGAGTATGCAATCTTCGGCATACGAACAAGATAAATGTTTCTCTTGTTTTGTTTGGCTTTTGACACGAAATTCTTTAACTTTAAACCAATTTCCATGCTCAAATAACTGATGCTCGCTTGATTGTAAGGAACATTTGGAAAGTGCGCGATGCGTAGGAGCATAGTGGGAGACACACAGTGGAATGACACAAATACGCCACGACAGATGCCACTTACTGAGCACACTGAGCAGAGAGGTGGGGAAATGGAAGTGGAACGTAGGGGGTATGACGTACAGTGCCTAGCCAAGTTGGCAGCCATGTCAACACTTATCTTTATGAGTTTCCGCTTTCTGTAAAGTCATTGACATGTATTCCTCCCGCTTGCCGACTGCCGCTGCATGCTTACAGGCGCGGTGCTATGCCAAAAATAAACGCACAGCTGCTGTGAGAGATGGGGACGAACATGTATGGAGTGAACAGCAAGAGAGAGAGAGAGAAAGGGAGGGGAAGCGAGAATGAATGAGAAGAGAGGTGGGGAGAGAGCGAAAGACGTCAACAGTCAAGCAGCTCGTAATATTCGCGCGTGTTTATTTGCTTGTTGTGTGTACACTGTATGTGTGTGTGTGTGTGTGTGTGTGTGCCTGTAGGTGTGTTTGTGTGTTTGTCAGTCTTGCCTACTTTTCGGCATCATTTGAAAATCTTACAATAAGAGCCGCTGTGTGACATCGACAGAACTTATTGCAAACAACTGCGTCATGGAGCTTTACCAGTTTCAGCTTAACTCATCTTCACCAAGCTGGTGTGCCAGCATTTTGGGTGGGGTTGGCATGGGTACCTTCCATGAGCTGCTATCTGTCGCGACACTGACGTAAATTATTGAAATCACAAGGGTGCTCCTACGCATTAATGCTTTAAATTGCTATTCGAATAGCAGAAGAAAGTAGAAACTCGTCGGAAATGTACGAACTAGGTTGAAGGGGAAGTAGAAGTTGGAAGTATTGTACAAACAACATGTCTGTGCTAACACCGTAAAAGATCGTAGTAGATCTTACTTGATATGGATTTGAAAATATCACTCTGTAAAAATAAATCTTGTTTGACAGAAAGTTTTCTTAAAGCATAAAACGTTGAGTGTACTGTTTTCCAAAATCCAACTAATTACGTCATTTACAAATTTAAGGCTACTGCAAGCAACAATTCACAAAACAAATGATTAATATGCTTCTGAGTAAGCTTCTCGAGTCTGTCGGCTATTATCTTAATATTTGGTGCTCGAAATGAAATTCCAATATAATTGTGCATTAATTATTAAAAAAACTAAGCACACACAGATCCATAAATGGTTTGTGGTCGCTTGCGTTGCCAGCAAGAAGAACAAAGTGCTCGAAATTCGACATTAAATTCAAGCTGTAGCTTTAAGGACCACAGCTTGAAGAGCGTTCAGGCTTTTCACTTTTATTATCCTTTAGGTGCGATTTCACACCTTCAATTGTGCATAAACATACACATATACACACAGAGTGCGAGGTGTAAGACAGAAAATAAGATGCCACACGTAGCAGCAAATCAAAATCTTGAATTTATTCCACATCCGAAGCGCATGAATTTCAAATTACTGTGGGAACAGCGCACGAAACAGAACCAGTTCCAGTGCGGGAGGTGTTTCTTTTTTATGGTGCTGCTGTTGTTGGTGGCACGGTCTGCGTTGGGAGGGAGGCAGTGTGCTACGTAGATTGTCCAAAAGCCTGCACAAAGACGTGTGAACACTGACCCGGCACACACACACACACACACTCACACACACACACACAAGTCGACTGTCTAAGTCACTCACTCTCTAGTGGCATTCTCATGTTTACTTCCATTTCCATTGCGAGTCACTCTTTGACTGGCAGCCGAAACGTGTGCAACACGTAAGATGTGCCACACAAGCAGAGAGACAAACTGAGCGAGAGAAAGAGAGAGAGAGAGAGAGCGCAGAGTGTGTATGGGTGGAGGGGGTGAGGGGGGAAGAGCTGGCATAGCTCTAATGAATGCGCTGGTCGTATCTTAACATTTTTCTTAAACCTTTTCCTCTCATATGCCTTTCGGTATTATTTGGCACCTTTTTGTTGCCTACAAGAAGCGAGCTGGCTGGAGCAGGCAACTGAAGCTGTGCCATTTGGCTATGCGTGGGAAAGCGGCTCATTTGAAATTCATGCGGCCACTCACTGGGTGCATAAAGCAATCAAATCAACCACATACACACACGAGTTGTCGTTGCCGCTGCCTCTGCTTTGCTTTGGCTTTGACTTCTCCTGAGAGGAAGCGGGAAAGGGAGAGGGTGGCAGGGAGAGAGTGAGAGGCAAGGAAGGCAGCCCAGTTCCGTTCAGTGTTCAGGTTTTAGCAGATCTTTTGGTTTCCTACACGTTTCACTCGTGTAAATAATAAATAAGCTTAGCATACTTTGCGGAGCACGCCGAACGTGCTAAGGGGCAATATTGGCGGCATAAAAATGCCGACTATCGATTGCACCAGCAGCAACAACAAAAACAACAGGCAGCAGGCGTCGTACCAAAATCCCATCAGAGCGAAAGTGAAAGCGAAAGCTGCCACTTGTGCAACCCTTTTATTATTATTTTTTCGTTTATTTTGGTTTGTTTCACTTCTTTTAGTTATTCCTTAGCAGCCATGATTTATGCATTGAGTTCTGGTTGGAAGGCAAAGCTGTGAAAACTCTACCACATTTGCATGTTAAATCAGCGCACGACATCCCAGCCACCCAGTCTGTAGATTGGGGGCAACAGAGGCGGTTGAGGTGTGTGGGTGCTACGCACAGGTGAGATTTGCATTTGAAATTGGCTTAATGGGGCAAACTGATCGGCTCATGATCCAGCCAACCGATATTAACATGCGCCCTCTTTAGCAGAGAATGTGGCTTTAATAATAATAAAATAAGGCAAACGATATTCACACAAAATATTCTGCTTCGTCACTCAATTCTCTTAACTGTGTTTCAACTCAACCGATATTAAAACTAATGCGTTTTTTTGTCTAAATTAGTCGTTTTTCATTGATTTGATTGATTGATTTTTATACCATGATACCGAAGGTATCACGTCCACTAGGATGCTAGGAAATCGATAAAATCGATAGTCGCACATCGATTAAGCCACATATTTTCCATAATCAGCACATCCTCGCCCACCACCGCCGCACACAGGCCCTTCGCTGCTGAAAATTTGCATTGGCTGTATCTTTAGCAGTTTTTGAGTTAGAGCCGTCAAATGGTTGGTATGTTACTGGTAGTCGCATTTAAGGGTCGATGAAAACTTGGTACAGCCACGCTCGTACCTGCGCCCATAATCGCCAAGCCGATGTTTCGGACAGGGTAAATCGATAAAATCGATCTTGCTCGCAGCCTTCTTCAGAGATCGGCAGACCACGCCAAAATCCGCCGCCCACAGGAACTTGCGCCTTAGAAATCTGAAATGCGCATATCCTCCACAATTTGTAAGCTGGAGTCACCAAATGTTGAAAGTATGTTACTGGTAGCTTTCCTAAGAGACCGATAAGTAATTGGATGGCCACGCCCACTCAGCTTCGCAAACCGATAAACCAGAAAGTGTAAATAGATAATTATGGTATCAAAGCATTTTGCAGTCGACTACACCCGACTTTAATCTTCATATTTGATTTTAGTTATTTTAATATCAGATATGTACTTTTCTACAGCTTACTATTTTTGAGGCAAGCATCATTATGACAATAACTTGATATTTTTGGTGTTGTTCAGATTCAAATTATAACAATTTAAACTGTGACAAATAAACCGCCTGAAATTCAGTAAATAACTCAGAATTGAAAAGTTTTTCCACAAGAAACAGGATTCGGTTTATTGTTTTTTTTGGCTGTGGCTAACATTCATTGGTGGCACTTACCAAATATTATATCATCTCTCTGCCAACCAACTACACTAAATAGTGTTGTCCGGCTATATCAGCAACCACTGACCAATCGGCTGCCCCAAGTGCAATGCTGTTCTGTCTCCGTCCCGAACGTCCTCGTACGCTGCGACTGCTTGCTTCAATCAAGCAATTAGCAATGCAATTCATGAAGCGCAATATATAAAGGAATAAGAAGCTATAAATAAGGCAATGGAATAATGAGCTAGAAAAAAATCAACGCAGCGAATAAAAGTATGAAATGGAAAATGAAAACTTGTGTAGAAAGATGCAGCAAATCAAGAATGGAGATTGAGGCACAATTGAAGGGTGCAGCAGAAGCAGAAACTGAATGCTGCTCAGGTTGAAGCTGCTGTCGCTGTTGCTGTTGCCCTGCCAATAGCAATTTGTCTTTTCATTAATTATTTAGCAAGCAAAGAAAGGAGAAGTGCTGCCACAAACAACGCCAGCGAATGGGGGAGGGGGTTGCAGAGGTTGGGGGCGTGGCACGCGCTCGTGCTTGCTAAAATATTGGCAGTTAATTAATTGAATCTGTTCAACGTGTTGCAGCAGAAAGAGCAGCATCGTCATCACAAACATTATCCATTGGTACTTCTATTGCCAGTGGGCGTGGCATGTCGAAAGTTTAAAGTACAATTCTGCTAAAAGTTGCTCAATTAATTGTCTGGCCAACGGAAATGCTGGCATTTACTTACAAACTTGGCTTTGGTCAACTTGCAAGTGGCAAGTTGCAAGTTGCAAGTAGCAAGTTGGCAAAGACTTGCAACTAGCGCATAAAGTCATTAAAGTTTCAATTCGATTTGGCGTTCTCTCTCTTTCTCTATTTCTCTCTCTCTCTCTCTCTCCCTCTCTCTCCCTCTCACTCTCACTGTGTTTCTATCCTGGTAATGCGGGAAAATTAATACAGATGTTGGCGCTGCCAAAAAAACAACAAACTTTAGCTGCACTTATACAACCCCTTCCCTGTCTCTTCCCCACCCACATACACTCAAACACACACACACACACACACACACACACACTTCTCACTTATGGTTCTTATGCTGCTGATTAGTGCCAGCTTGTGAGAATGCTTCACACAGCGCAAAAAATCAATGTTCGCCAGTGTGGGGGGAAGGGGAGAAGACGGTTTTTGGGGCTGTCAAAGTGGTCTGGTCTAACGCTTGTTATCAGTCAAGAACACGCGTCTCTCGCTGTTAAGCTGACATTTCATTTCTGCCCCAGCCGCAGCGACAAATACAAGTACGCAGCACAATTTTTGAATACGCCTGTTATTTTGTCATTTTCATTCGCATTGTCAAACGGAAAACACGCAGCCTCCAACAACATGTCAAATGTCAGTCGTTCTAAAGATTATGCAATTTATATTTACTAAAGCCCATTTAGTCTTACCTGGAGCCAGTGAAAAATATTTATAAATAATTGAAAGAGATAACCAAACAATAAACAATTATTTTAACAAGTTTTTCTTTTTACTTTGTACATTTATTTATAATTGACAGCATTTTTACTAACTTAACACTTGACTCATTTCATATTTAATGCAATGTAACCGCTGAGTAGAATTTGCTTAACCACTTTTAAAAACAATGAGAATGATTTCAGACTTATTCAGAGATTAATTGGGGTCAAGAGATTCTACTTGTTAAGTGTTGTATTTCAGAATTGTTGAAATTATTTCTAAAAGACAATTATTTATTTTTGGTTTCGAGTATTTTTCTGAAATATGGAGCATGTTTTTATTAGAGTCTATCTGGCTTTGGCACTGCTCATTTCGCCTGCTTGCGAATCCATGGATTAAAATTAACTTTGAATTATTTTCTGATTGCATTTTGCGTCGCGCGACGTCCGCTCGTTGTCGACTTGGTCATGCTACGTGGTTTCCACGTTGATACCCGCTTCTCTGCTCCATTAATTTGAGCCACAAGAAACCACAACGAGCAAACTGCGAGGCGGGGCTGTCACACACATACACATACGCTTACCAAAACCCATATCGATACCCATACCCATTCTCAAACCCGCATTCACATTCACACCGACACTCAAACCCTGGGATGATTGGTCACGTGCCTGGCGAGGGGGGCTAGGCCTTCAATTCGTTGTGATTGCTTTGTATCGATTACAAAATGCATTACAACATTGCCACATGATAAATAACATCGAATGGGCGGATCGGGGGCGCGCCGACAGAAGCGTGTCCCGATACTTTAAATGAATGGAAACAATAAACTACTCCTAGCTCCTGATGCGTGCTCAACACATTTAAATGTATTCGCTTTGTTATTGATTAGAAACGAATCTTAACTATTTATTAAGCCTGGTACATGCTCATCAATTAAATATGTCTAGGATACTGTCTATCCTAATAATAATAAAGATGATAGTAATAATAATAATAATAAAGATAATAGTAATAATAATAATAATAATAATAATAATAATGATAATAATAATAATAATAATAATAATAATAATAATAATGATAATAATAATAATAATAATAATAATAATAATAATAATAATAATAATAATAATAATAATGATAATAATAATAATAATAATAATAATAATAATAATAATAATAATAATATTAATATCCATCCTTTAAAAGCAGGTATTGTTTCCCATCCTCACAGGTGATTAATTTTGATTTACACTTGACTAATCAAAACTTGGACTTGAGCATCATGACAATATTGAAATATATATTTTGAAGCAATTTTTTAAGAAAAAAATAATAATAATAATAAGTGTGATTAATGTGGGAAAATTATCGGTTCGTGTTCTAGCCAAGCGATATCAAAATGTGCGCTCAGAAAACAGAAAATCACTTAAAATATTCTGCTTGGATAATCGACTCTCTTGACAATGTTCAAGTTCAATCGGTTTTCACGACGAAATTTATTTTTGGTCTGAATATGTTTCTTTTATTGATTTGGTACTATTTCTCTTTTATTATGTCAGTTATTTTGTTTATAAAATGCAAGTTTTGAATTGATCATTATGGCAAACCACTTGATATTTTTAGATTGTTTTTTAAACTATTTCACTGAAATTCGATAAGTATTATTGAATAAACAATCGCCTCAAATTAGCGACACTAACAAATGCTGTTCAATTATTGTCATTTGGTTTCCAATAACAGTTGAACTTAGCATATTTGTTTACTCAGCTGCAGACCAGATTGACTGACATTTGCAGATTTCTCTCTTACTGCGCTCGCTGTTTGCTCTCTTCTCAGCTGTATTCAGTGTGACCATGTGCTATAAATAGCAAACGAAATTGCCGCCAGACTAATGCACTGCATTTTATTGGCAAGGTCTCCAAAAGGCAATGTGTCAGTTGTTTTGTTGTTGTTGTTGCTTGGCATTATCGCATTAAACTCGTGCCGTTTTTGTTTTATTTTACTTGCCATTATTGTTTCTACTTGCATCGGTGTCATCTGCCATGAAACAAAAATAAAATGCAATGGCGTGATTATTACGCAATTTGTATCAATTTACTTTCTACTGAGATAGAGAACAGCCACCATGTTGCACCACTCTGTGCCACCCACTCGGCAATTCGATATTCGTTGTTTATTTATGCATTTCAATTGATGCTTATTGCATGCAACACTCAATACCGCAAAAAGCCGCCCTTAAGTTGGCTTTATTGCAAATGGGAATTATTATTGATATAAGTGGTTTTGGTCGTCTGTATCTCTGTTTGTCTGTGTCTGTGTCTGTGCACAGCTGAAACAACACGGAACAACTTGTCCAAACTCTTGGGACTCGCTTCCTGGCCATTTGGGGGAGAACTCGCCTAAGACATTGCCACAACGTGCCCAAACTTTTGTGATGCTTTGACAAGCGCCTGTCACACGCATCCTCTAACCGCCCAGTCCAAGCCAACCACAAAAGAATCCACCAACTATACACACACACACACAAACACACAGGTTAAGGGAGAGCACCCCTCTCCATAAAGTGTCACTTGTGTTGCTTAAGTTTATTATAGTGGCATAAAAGTGTCATTGGCGGTTAATGGTAGGCGATTAGTTGCATTAAGTTGACCATAAGCATTGACACAACCCCCCTCCATCATTCGCCTCAGCGTATCTTCTGCCCCCCCATCTCTCTCTCTTAAACGTGATCAAGTGCGTAGGTAATTGAATAGCTGGGAGGCATGCTGCAATATCCTTACGACCAGGATATGATTGCGTTTGTGTATTTGATAGTCAATCAATTAATGTATGCACCGTCTGAGATATGCTTTCTGCTTTCATCTTGTAAATATGTATTTCATAATTATCAGAATGGCTTGATTTAATGCCAGCTATCAAGTAATCATTAAATGTGCTTCTGACTGACTGTTTTTTGTTTGGTGACCTCTTTTTATAGTTTTATCATGTCTTTTGCTGGCGCCAGGCCATAAATCACCGGCATTTCAATTACATAGAACGTATAAAAGTAGTCGAATACTATTCGGTCCTTTTTTTGTTCAACAAATCTTTTATGTTAGTTTAAGCAAAAAGTTTCAAAATATATTGAGAAGCAAAACTAGAATAGACCAGAGACATATTCTAGTTTGTGTATAATACTTACTAATGAGTAGATTTAAAAGGATCCTTCTTATGCATCTACTGGAATCTTTCACGTATTCTGAAATACATGAAAAGTCTTGGAAAAATTATAATTTCCTATTTTAGAGTAACGTTTGGATCTGAGAACTGGTTAGAACTATATAATTAAAGTCGATTTTTATTGATATTTTTTTCAGTACTTCCTTACAACCTTTAAGTTACGAGCTTTTATTAAAAAATGTAAATGTCTTTCTTGAAAATGTTAAATAATAAAAATATACAACAAAAATAAAATAAATAATGGGCCGCCAAATTCAAATATGCCAGTCATTCTGCTCAATTTTATAGCTTTGGGAATTTGGAATCATCCTCTGAAAGTCGATATAAGCAGATATCAAATACATAAACTTGTAAGGATATCAAATCCGATTACAGACTTCAACTATAAGAATAAATTTAAATTGCCAGGAAAGTTCCGAAGCCAGTACTCGACTTCGCAACGTGGCAAAACTTATTGAAAACTCATAAAATCCATAAAGTTGCAAAACTGCCTTTGCCAGTCGCAGGAGTGCCAGTGCAGGAGTGGCACGGGCGAGGAGGAGGCGTAGCAAAAGCCTTAACTTGTCACAAAAGCCGCATAAAATAAATAAAGCGAGTGGGGGGAGCGCATTAGGGGTATGTGGTAAGGGTGGCAAGGGTGGCAAGTGGGATAACCTGAAACACATTATGCCAATGCGATAAGCCTGCCAGCAACGAAATTGTTCTTGGGTTCGTTTTCGTCTTCGTCGTCGTCGTCGTCGTCGTCGTCATCGTCTTCTCGTTGCAGTGGTTTTTGCTTTTGTAAATCATTTAACACGCTCTCGATTTTTATTTTAATGGCATTGCCGGAAAGTTTTTAATGGCCAACGCAACGGTAACAACTACAGCAACAACAAGAAACATTGGTTTGGGCCCTCGCATTATGGCCATCGATAATATACGCAGCGTTCGGCTAAGTGGCAAGCATCAAGCATCAAAGTCTTTTAATGGAATGCCACACTCAAGATGTTGCCAACTCCCGCTGAGACCGACATATGAGCCTGGGTGCGGTTGTGTGTGTATTAAATTAAATAAAATTATAGAAACATCGACAAATTCAGGTCTCAAAAGTTCAAGTATCTAACTTTTTAATAAATTCAAAAAATAATTTATTATTCGCAATCATTAAATTAGATTGGCATTTGGAACAGTATAGTTTTTCCCCACGAAACTATTATGTAAATTTTGAGATTAATCACGATAAACATAAATATCTACATATAAATATATAAAGTGAAACATGGGGATACTGTTTAAATCGGCAAACCAAGCCAATTTGTCATTAAAGTAAAGCAATCAATTCAACTCACTCAATCCCTCCCCACTCTGGTATGCCTTTCAGCTTGCATATTTGATATGCACAGGCGTTAAATGTTAGCGGCAATGTCATCAGGCAGACTCCTGCAGGATGCTTGTTGAGCGGCCCGTGTAAAACTCATGAAATCACAATGCATGCAATGTGGGGTGTGCGCGCGTGTGTGTGTGTTAATGATAATCATGAATATTATGCTGCTTGTTTGGTGTGTTTTGCTTGGTTGCTGGGCAAACTGTTTGCGCGTTTGCCTGTTTGCCTGTTTGCCCAGCACAATGTTAATATGCTGAGGCAGCGTCCCAAAAAGGCAAGCCACCAAGCGCATTGCCTAAATATTTGATTAGCCTTAGCTTCCTCCAGGAGTCGTCCTTTCTTTTTGCCGTTTTTGTTTCCGGCTTTTGTGCGCAATGAAATCAACTTAATTAAAGTTAAACAAACAGCTAATAAAATTTTTATCACACAGCCTTAACCAGTGGGCTACAACATCCAACAACCTGCTCCGCGGCCTGCCGCTCGAGTTAACTAAACGTGGCGTAATTTCATTTTAAAAATGCATGCTCATGTTCTTACGTGAGTGTGTGCGGTGTGTGTGTGTGTGTGTATGTATGTGTGTGGGTCTCCGCTAGTGTTGCTTGTGCAAACTATTTGAAGCCCCCCGGTTAAGGCCCAGACATAGTCTGGCCGTATACTAAGTATTTTTTGTTGTCCCCCGTTTTTTCTTTTTTACATTTGTTTGTTTTGTTTTTTTTTTTTTTTGTTTACATGCATACCCTGCACTTATCGAAAACGAAATATTGGGGTATTTATAGTTGTGCATATATACGATACGATACGATCCATAGATGAGTTTGACCACTTTGCCGAACCTCTCTTTCGGTAAAGTAAGCTAAAAATGTTCTTGGTCGCAGAGGATGTTTAATTATGTTTCTCCCATTTTTGTTATTAGTTTTGGTTTATTCTGAAATTTGCATGCTTTTATATTTTTATATATATAATATAAATAGAAATACAAATAGATTAATAATATAAATATGTGTTTCGCGGGCTCTGCGCTGATCTCCAGGTGACGATGTATTAAAGACTGGATGCAGGCTGGACAGACTCCTACTTGTGTTAATCCTCTATTTAATGAAATTTATTTATTTACCACCCACCACCGACACACACATTTTGGTGAGGATTTGCGTTCGAAGTGCTTTGTTCCCCAAAAAGATAATAGGCTGTGTGTGCTGTGGCTCCAGACTATTATAGCTGGCCACGATATATGGTTGGCTCATGTTCATCGGTATCGTAGTGCCCGATCTCCCCGTCGCAGCTCCAGCTGCCTATAATATTTGGGCGTTCCGCCACGCCGAGCGAGGAATATGAGTTGCGATTTGGGAAGCTACTTTTCTGCGGCTGTGTGGTGATTGTTATCGTCAGGCTTGGCGTCATATCCTTCATTTCTATATCCTGGCACTGGCCTTGGTGGCTGCCCGTTTGCTGGGTGTTAGTATCGCAGCAGCAGCCACAGAACTGTAGACACATTTTGCTGGATAACTTAACGAATTGGGAATGGTAATGAGTGCGAAAGAAATTAATAAAGAAACAGATAAGTGGAACTAGTAAAAACATAGTTCTAAGTGTCAAAAAATTGAGAGGGCAAAACTGCGGATAACCAATTAGAGTATAATTAGAAATAAAATTAGTTGAGTAGTTAAATAGTAAGCATAAAGCAAAGTCGGAAAAATCATGAAAATGCTCTTAAACTTACCAGAATTGAGTCGAGCATGAATGCTGAGTATCTCTTCAATTGTGAATAGCGTACAAAAGCAACGGATCACTGACAATCACAAATAGATGGCGAACGCTCCGAGTATGTTGTCCACTTCAGACTTCATAGACAAGATGATTATTCACAATAAAAGAGCTGCTGAGCAACACTAAAGTGCTTCAAGACGCAATATTCCGTCTCTGTGGGGAGCCAGTGGCAAGTGCCAGTCGCGACTGTTGCATGTTGCCGTCGCCTGGCATCGTTTTATATAGCCTTCTCCGGTGAAATATAAACAGAGCCTCTTCCTCACAATGAAAAGCAACCAGTAAACCAAAAACTGTTTAGAATTTATGTTTACTGGAAATTTGCACCGGTGCTCGGCAAATGTTTTGCCAGATTAAGTGGCAACAGCCACAGAGGGAGTGAGACAGAAATTGAACACTTAATACAAAATGAGTACCCAATTTTATCTGAATACAGTTGCGAGTGCTCCTAATCCGCAGCTGCGACATAAACTCATTTTGTTTCAATATTATTGATGAAATATTCTGGTGTGTCTGTGTGTGGGGGTGGGTTGGGCAGTAGGTTGTTTATAAGTTTTAAAATAAAATTTGATATATGGATTAATTTATATTCTGACGCTATTCTTGATGACTTCTTGCTAAACTTGTGCGACTTTAAAAAGAAACCTGGCTTAGGCAAGCACCCCACACAAGATATAACGAGTGACAGCAAGAAAATTAAGCTTTTTGGAGCTTTGTTTGATATACTCTACAAAAGTTGGCCTTCGAAACTATCTACAACTAAATGAAACAGAAAGAAACACATTCTGTACAAGTTTTGTTAAAAATAAGGAATGATTTATTCATTATATGTTTAATTAAAAACAGTTTGTCATGTTTGGATTTTAACTAGACTACAGTTTATATAAAGTAAATTCATCTTGCGATGAAAGCTGTAGGAAAAATATGAAGGCCAATACAACTGCTAAAAGTACGATTTTTCCAGAATGAGCTACGCTCATTTTATAAATACAAATAAATGCGTTCATTCAATGAGCAGCTGCTGGGGCCAGTTCTAATTATCATGATGTATCCATGTTAAATCCGTTGAATAGAAGGGGAAGAGGTGATTTGGCATATTGAATTACCAATTTACTATGGCGAATGCGTTGACAAGCGATGCGGCGCCGAATGACATCTTCAATTTCACTGCTAAAAACTGGCGACAGTGAGCAATAAAGCTAATTTGTTGTAAATATGTGCTGAAACTGACCATCAACTTGCTGTTTGTAATTTGAGTACGTATCAAAGTGGAATTTTTTGACTTTGATCCATGAACACACTTTTTGATTGATTTTGTAATTTAGCGTCAGTTTTCAACTGGTTGGATTAATAGGCACAATAAAGTGCGCCGTTGCCTAGCTCCACATCCGAATAGATTTCAATTTCATTTTTTATTGCGGCGCTCGAATAACGCTCCGTGGCGCCGCCGACTGGAGAAGCTGCTCGCATCAGCTCTGCCGGCAATCTGATTGGGTGCACATCGGCACAAATGTTAAGCTGCTCGAGACGCGCCGGTGAATGTGAGCCGCGCTTTGTTGACGCTGCTGCGTCCCTTGCCCGTAATGTATCCGCAATCAGCTCCGGCTCCGATTCCGGCTCCGGCTCCGATTCCGGCTCCGATTCCGGCTCCGGCTTCGGCTCCGGCTTCGGTTCCGGCTTCGGCTCCAGCTGTAACCGCTGCTCCACCACGGTCTCAGGCTCGGGCTGCTCAACTTTGCTGTGTGCGGGCGGCTGCTGTCCGAAGAGATCGGCCAAGGTGTGCTCATCGTCCAGATGCCGCTTAAAGCAATGGGCAAACAGCGGGCAACCGACAAATATGCGCATTGCTTGGCGTTCGGGCCACAACTGGCTGAAATGGAACAGCGCCGTTGGCCAAGTGAGCGCTGTTTTATATCTATTTGGAACTGGGCTAGCAGCAGTTGGTCACTTAATTGAAATGCAAATTCGTTTTGTCATCGCTTTTGGCTCAGGTCTGTCAGCTGTTTTGCTAAGCGACGGCGGCTGTTTTTCTTTTTTTTTTATTATACTTGCCTTCTTTCCGTCCAGCACAAGTTGCTGTCTATTGGAGATAGCCTCCACTCCGTGTGTGTTCTCATTCAAAAAAGAATGGAATTTCAGCAGTTCCTCAAGCTGTTCCCCCAGCAGCATCTGTTGAATTATGTGCAAAATCTCTGCCACAAACTGTTTCGATTTCAATTAGCAGCACTGGCTAAGGAGGGGGGCCAAACGCAATTTACACTTTTCGTTGCCTACTTTTGTGCGCCAGGAAATGACAAACATACGTACATCCCTTCCCTCCCCCTCCCGTCCCAAAGTTCGCCTTTAATGAGTTTTGCAATTATGCAAAGTTGAATATAATTACAACAGCATCTCAAACACAGAATAACAAAAGGGAACAAACTCAAAACAAAATGAAAATTCAAATTAAGGCTTATAAAAAACAAAATGTAAAAACTGACGTTATAAATACCCCCTTGCTTAGCAGAAGCAATGCGATGGTAAACGACACCCTCAAAGTCTCTCAGACCCCTTGAGTTCTTTGGAACACACAAAAGGAAGTCTACTTGGATGCTAAGCTATTATGATAAATCATATTCATTGCACTTCCAGTTCTCAGCCAAGTTCAGAAAGCACCCTAGATCATTATGATAATACAGATTCATTTGATTTGCCTTTCTCTCGTTATAGAATCCTTTTCCATTTATGATTGCTACTCAGTTAAAGTTCTGTAAATATTTATTAATTTCTTGATCTCTTAGTGCACATTTGTTTATGTTTAGGTGTGCGTTACTTGCTGTGTTATTATATGGCACATGTATTCATGTATAAATTATTGTACGTATTATGAAATACATATTTATATATAAATTAAAATTGCTAGTTAGTAAATGCTACGCACATTTTGCCAGTTTTAATCCTTCAGTTAAAATCAGCGGCTGGCAATACAACTTGATTTGTTACTTTCGGCAGACGAGCTAGAAACATATCAATGTCATTTGCAGGCCTTTGAGAGCTGCTTTTATCAGTTGTGTATGTGTGTGTGTGTGTGTGTGTGTGCTTTGGGGTTGAGTGGGAGGCTTGTCCATTGTTGTTGCTGGCGTTGTTGTACATAACATAATGTAATGTTAGATGTTTGTTTCGTGTATGTGACGCGTGTGCCTTGTTGCTGGGGCACATCGTTGTGGTTTTGCTTAGCCTGCCAATGTGCAGAGTGTATTGAGTATTTTTTCTGCTGCTACTGCTGCGGCGTGTTGTCATTGTTGTTGTTGTTGTTGCTGTTGTTTTTGTTTTCGCTTGTTTATTTGGCTTTGGTCTCATGGCTGTCAAACCAAGCGCATAACCGCAGCAAACACACACACACACATATATACACACATACATAAACACGGCAGAGATGAGGCAGAGTCAGCACCAGCAAGTGGCCCCTCGTTGCACGTTTGTTGCCTGCCATGTAGCTATTTTCAATTTGTGTTGCATACTTTCGAGCGTTGCCCAACTAATGCGAAAGCTAAAGCCGCCAACTGCAAATCTCATTTACTCACTTCCATTCCTTTTTTTCTCTCGCGTATTCCTTTTTTGCCATATGGTTTCTTTATTCCCTTTTTGTTGCTGCGGCTGCTGTTCCTGTTGCTGCCAAATACGTAGCGCTGGCCAGACCGTGCCCCGCTTGTGATTCAACCCCAAATTTAGAACCCATTCGTTTTTACTTGGTTTTTGTGGCTGCTTCGTCTGCCCGATTCGCTACCCACGCTCCCCCCGCCCCCGTTTCTTCCTGTTGGTTGTTGCCTCTGTGGTCATGCCCACTTGATGCGTATTTAATTAACGTTAATTGAAATTGATTTATGTATGCAGCATGCGTACGTTCCTCCTTCCCCTTCCCCTTTCCCTTTCCCACCCCATGCCCAGCATAGCGTTGAGTCCCCGTTTGATACCCTCGACGCTGGTAACCAAAAATTGTGCTGCGTAAAATTTGCGGCAAGTTCTTGGATGTCGCTAGCGTAGCCATCGCCAATCGTCCAAAACATTTTGCCGCATATTGAGGCATGAACAATTTGCGGCTTCATTAAATTGATTAGGCAAAATATAATTCGTATTTTTAAGCAAATTAATGTAGTCAAATTGAAAATGTGTTTTTCTTTTTCGGTTGAGTAAGGAGAAATATTAAATTACACAAATTCGATGCAGGGAATGCACAGCTCTTCAGATCATTGGAAAGTTTTTGTTAATTCTTGTAATTTCTATTAGGCAAGAGAATCGATAGCGATTTGATTTGCGCTACTCTTAATTTAACGAGAAGCCGAGCAGAAAATATGCGAAATGTATTAAAAGAAGAATATGCATTTTCAATCGGTTGAGACTATTTATATATATATAAATTGTAATTTCATAAATAAATAAATATGAACAGTTCATCTATTGAAACAATTGCTATTAAAACAAATCTTCCAGAGGCGATGCAGAGCAGAGATCCAATTAATAGTTGTCTGTGTAATTTGCTCTATGGCTTGGTACGTGGTATACTTTGATCGAGCACTGACGAGTTGATATCTCAAAAATTGAGTTACGAACCTTTGCACACGGTCAGCATTTCGAGGATTACACAATACACGTCGTTCACAGTCATTTCATTCGCTTGTTGGTTTGGTTGGTTTTGTTGGTTTGATTTTTGATGCCTCTGATGTAAAAACTAATCAAATTAACGCACGGCAGCAGAAGTTGTTCTCCCAGCTTGGGCACATCAAATTAATGAGCAGGGCCCGGTAAATGCAATGGGCTTGCGCAATTTCCACATCATTAATTTTGTTTATTTGGCCGAGCCAACAAGCGCAGCAACGCAATTGCTGCAGAACAACAAAGGCCATATCGAGCCGTCCAGCACACCCCACCCCTGCCCCTACTTAGAGGGCTCCACTCCAGAAGCACAGCGGCAAGAATACATTAAAAGAGCTCCAGTAAACACATGTGAAAGTTGCTGTTGCTGTTTTCAGCTTTTATGTTGATTTAATTAGAAAACGCAGCACGGCGCAACTTTTCTTGGAATCTTTTTTATGGCATAATTTTAGGGGACGCATGCCGAAAAACCAGAAAATAAATCGAAGCCACCCAAGAAAGCACAAAAGACAATAAAACCGACAAGAGAATAACGAGCGGCACCTACAAACACCGCCAAACAGAAACCCATCTACAGTGGAGACTCGTAAATTCGGAAATGGTATTTTATGCGTGCGCAAATAAATGTATCGCATACTCTTTGGCCTGTTGGCAGCGCATAAAATCAGCAACAACAGCGACAGCAAGGGCAACATCAAATGTTTCTTGCCAGCTACTTTGCCAATAAAATCACTCATACGACCTGCCAACCGTTTCTTGTAACACACACGCATACATTAATTTATTTTCTGCTTTTATTATGCAATTTTGTTCATTCCTTCTCTATCTCCATCCCCCCTCTCTCTCTCTCTCTCTCTCTCTTTACGGGTGGGTTACTTACATTGGGCATCTTGTGCCAATGATTGAATAGCCCAAAATTGAAATTTATGCGATTGCTTTTGCTTTATTTTTCTTTTTTTTCACCTCAGTAGCATATTTTTGTTATTTTAATAAAAAAAAATTATATGCAACTTAATGCAGCCAATGAGTATATTTATAAAGTCTAAAAGTAAAGTGGCTTAAAGGCGCTTAAATATCAACACATTTCCATTTATAAGCGGTACCTAAAATGAAAAACAGAAATTTAACCGTCTGGATTTTGTGGCTTTATAAATATGACTGCCAACAGAATCATTTAAATTATTATCAAACTACTGGCAGGCGACTGCCGATAAGTCAAGTAAACCGAGAAACCCCCCAAAAAAGGAAACAAAACCAAATCGGAATCATTTCCTGGTTTGCTGTTGTTTTTGTTGTGTTTTCTAATTCTGGGCAACAATGAAACGTTTTCTAGGAATTTTCCTAATTATGCGTTAGCTGCACGTACGCAGCCTGAGTGGAATGGGAGGGGAGAGGGGGCGATGTAGAACAGATTTGCAAATGGTTACCGCTCGCAGCGTCTCCATACCTTTGCGTAGCCAAGTCAATGGACCACAAAAAAACGACGAAACAATGGCGCCAAGGGGGGGCGGCGAAAATTTCGAATGGCAGTACCGCAAAAAGCAAATGCGCTATGTAAATTTTGTGTGCTGACAACAAAACTCTAAAAACTCAGCTCAGCTTGCCTGCCGAAACCCCCAAACCCCCAAACCTACACACCCACACACATACATACACCTAACGTTCTGTGATTAACAATTACAAAACAGCAGCAGCGAAAACAGAAACCTCAGAAGCATTTTCCGTTTGAGAAAAAAAAACACAGCAAACAATACGCCAGTCGCTATGCAGGGGGAGGGGCGGGGGTGCTGGCAGTACAGTAGTAGGGGGTTTCTGAAAATGTGGTCTGGCAGTGGGAGAAAGAGGGCTGGCTCAGGGGGATGGTTGTGGCGTTGTGTATCAGGCTTGGCATTTGCTGGCGTCCGCTACGTGCGTTGCCATAAGCAATTTAGCTAATTTTCTACAACGACTAACGTAAAATAATCGAAGCGTAAGATAACAAAAACAGTTGAGCGCCAGCGCGTTTATGTTCTAGTTGCTGTTGCTGTTGCTGTACCGCCACGCCTCCCTTCCCGCCTCTTTGTCGCAAAGCAGCTAAAAAAAAAAGGAAAAAAAAACAGTACATTACTAAGGCAGGCAGGGAAAAGCATTGGTCATGCCCTGGCAAGAAGTTTTGGCCAGGGCTGCCATCCTCTCTCGACCAGATTTTGTAGTTGTTACATGGGATTTGTTTTGCGGTTGTTATTTCTGCCACATGGCCCTTAGCCAGCTGGGCAGTTGTGCTACGCATTACCATTTACAATACTGAATCTGAGGTGTTTTTTTTTTCATAAAGCAACCGATTGCACAGCAATTTTGCCCTGCCCCAAAAAACATGAATTGCCAAAATTAACTATCTCAGAAATTCGATATAGAAATAGTTGAGGCTCAGCTGGTAATTATCATCTCTTTATCCCTGGCTTTTGAATATGAAAAGTGATCCAACTGCACTTGGAAACCAGACTTTTCGATTACTTTATATTACTTGCAGTGAGCTAGTTATTTTAATTGATAAAGCCAAAGGATAATCAATGTTGAACATGCAAAGGTATTTATTAATCGTAGACTGAACAAATAGATTAGGAAGTCGCTCCGAAAATCGTATTTACAATTTATTTGTCTAATTATGAATGACTTTCCCTTGTTCAAACTCTCGCTTGCTCCGAGAATATTTAATTGAATTGGCATTTTGGCTTTGTTGCACTTGTCAGCTTTAAAGTTAGAGAATTCGATCAGGACGTATGTATTTGTCACTTCGTATTCGAACCATATAAATTATAATTTACAGTGTAAGTAGTTTCTTTGTTTTTCTTTCCTGTTTTTGTTGCTTTGGCAGTCAATGCATAAACATAAAAATACATGAAACGCTCTGTTGCAGAGTGTCTGCATAGTGTGTAATAATCATCATTGCAACCATCATAAGCGCTCTAACAAGGTTAGGGTAGGTAGCCAGCTCTGGGGCCCCTCTCCTTGGATAGGTCGTTCAATAATCGTTGCTTTTTATGCCATTACGCATTGATGGCCACTCATAGGAGCAGTGTCTGCATGTCTGTTTAATGGAGTAGCTGAAAATCAAGCTCGCCCTTTCCACAAATATTTTTGAGATCCCTCTCGCTCGCCCCCCTCCCCCTTACCTCCCCCCCCCCCCCCTTGCTAAAGCCATTTTATTTAATTTTAAATAACGCCTCAAGACATTCCCAGACTAAAATCAGTACGGTTAACTGTTGGTCTGCTGATGCCACCAACTTGCGCCTCGCCCTTTCTCAAACCCAGCCACGTCTCTCCGCATTGTCTATACTTGTAAGTTTGTAGTAAGCGTGTGTGAAAGTAAATTAAATAAATGTTGGCAAGACAGATGCGCTTATTGACTTGAAACGGTTGCGCATAAATTGTGCAGTTGCAGCTTTGGCTTATTCTCCAGCCAGCATGTTGGACACCTGCACACATTCTCGGCTTACCTATCTCTGTATAAATTAACTGCAACTTCAACTGTCGGCTGCTCTTTCTCTCTCCGTCTCTTTCCGTCCTATTTCTCTGCCCTCCCTTCTCTCCAGCGCCCACTCGCCTTGCCCTGGCCAGTGTGACAAGGTGTGACAAATGTTCGGGCTTCAAGATTTGCGGATGAAGTCCCCGACAGTTGTCTGGCTGGTTAAGAGCGCCATTACTTGAGCCAGGAAACGAGGCACAGGCACTTAAATTGATTGGACTGCATTACTGTTATGCAGTTGGATACAGGAACTCACCTCCAAGGCATGCATATTATCCACTGATCAGCTCTCTGAATGTCGTCAAGTGCTACTCAAAAGTATTGATTTGAAGTTATGTTCATGCATATGAGTCCTTTATGTTACCGGGAGTGTATTTCGTCAAATATTTCGAAAAATATTATTGTTTTCTGAATCTGACCATTACAAAAAGAAACTACTGTTTTAGAAATATACTTTGCATATTATTTCCGTAGGCATATCTCTCAGCAGAATATACAATTCATCAAGATCTCTAAATATTCAAATCACACAGCAGCTTGTGATTTTCCTACATAAATGTGCACAAACATAAATCAATCAATGAATACACAGATATAGATATATAACTATATAGATAGATATGTCGATATAATAATAATTGGAGTAAATTAAAAGCAGTTCCAAAACTATTTCCATTATAATTACTTTTCTTTGTTTTCTGGCAATGCTCACACAGTCAACATAAATTCTAAAACTCAATGATAAGACTCGATAATCAATTAAATACCAAGCTTACTCTCTCTCTCTCTTTCTCTCTCTCTCTCTCTCACTCTCTCCGTCTTTCATAAGACTTCGTCTCATTTGCTTCTTGTTGTAGCTTCGATTCCATTAAGTTCATCTACCACCTGCCCCTGCAATCACGAAGCCAGCTTCAACACGTCCTTAAGCTTCTGCCGCTGCTTGGACAGCCAGGGGGAAGTGGGCGACTCCGGTGCTGTTTCATTCTCTTCAAGGCTCTCGCCCTCTATGTGGCTATCTCATAATTGTATAGGCGAGTTAGTACTCATTAAAACCGTTAATCGCTGCGCTGCGCTGC
The DNA here is from genome assembly GCA_035043845.1 of Drosophila picticornis. Taxonomy (NCBI): domain Eukaryota; kingdom Metazoa; phylum Arthropoda; class Insecta; order Diptera; family Drosophilidae; genus Drosophila; species Drosophila picticornis. The sequence goes on along the minus strand of JAWNMR010000492.1, from coordinate 23,139,459 downwards.
GCAGTCGTTTCGATTACGCTTTTATGTGTTTTGCATTTGGAGGACTTTACTTTTAATTCGTTGCCAAGGGGATGAGGCACAAGGCATCGCGACTCGGTACGCAGACCGATTTGCATAAATTTTCGCGATATTATAGACCCTCTATCCTACTCCCTCTCTCCCTTTCCGTCTGTGAGCCTGGGCGTGATGAAGCGCTGTCGTCGCTGGTCCACAAAAGCCGCGGGGTCGATGTCGGTGACACCAGAAACTGGCTGCTGAGCCAGTCGAAAACACAAGTGTATTTCAGCAAAGCCAGGGAGAGAGAGGGAGAGAGAGAGAGAGAGAGAGAGAGAGAGAGGTAGAGAAAATGCATGACTAAGAGTTACCCTGTTGCTGCAAGCTCAGCATTAAATGCAAACAGCTTCGCTATTTGCGTTGTTCCAAACAGATGTTGGAATGTATGCTTTACTTTATAACCTAAATCGATTAACTAAGAAATGTTCTAAAAGTCCTTTCCCCAACAGTTTTCAGCCGGAAAAAATGATTTTCCAAAGCTTTATTTTCCGCCATTTTACGATTGGTTCCCTCATGTTATTAAATCGGATAATATATATTATCTAAAGCGGTCTGCTAGTAGACCCATTGCCCGAGCTGCACTACACCAACAGGGTATACGAAAAAGATACTTAATTAAAATTTTTATTACGAAATTTTGCTTTCGTGTCGATAATTTTATGCTTATCATCAGCACTGAGCTGCTGGCGGCTTGTAATTTGCAACATCAGCGCTTTGTCATTGCTTCACCCACAGCCAAAAGGTGTTCTCGCCAAAACGCACAGTGAATAGACAAAGACTAGTGCTGGTCTACATCCAGACCCCCAACCCCAATAACACCCACAGTGCCACACCCACACCCCCTACTGCCAGCGGGCGCGGGCTCATAAAAACGGAAATTAAAAAGGAAAACAACTCAACAAACTCACAGCACGGCCAGTGATAGCGACTTCGACTGGGTCTTGATGTTGGACATGGTCATGGATCTGGATCTAGTGTTGAGCCACGCGCAATGCGACCTTAGCATTGCTCTTGAATATACGTTGAATACGTTTTCTTCATTTTCCTCTGCGCGCTTTACAATTCGGACGGAAGTTTTCGCTTTATATGCAGGAAATTTCATTATAGTTGCTACAACTTAGGGGTTGGGGCTGGGGTTGGGGTTGGGGTATTCCAGTCACTCGGAGTCGGTCCGTCAGTCACTCGATCGCTATTATTCGCACCGGTTTGCATTTAATATAAAATAACAGCTTTTGATAACGTTTATTTCCGTCAAAAAAAAGATTCAGTTACCTTCGCGTTCAAATGACGTCATCTGGAACGGATCACGTATCACGTATGAGCCTATGTAAGCTTCTGGGGTTAACGTTTAGGCCCGAGCGTAACACGAGCGCTTGCTTTGCATCGCTTAAGCCAGCTAGAATCAATTATGTGCCCAATCACCTCACTTAACGTGACATCAAACGACAAATCGAAGGCAAGGAAGACACGGACACAAAAGCAAACACATAATTGATATGCAGGCTTTCAATAAGTGCTGCCTACTTCTGAGATGGCCCATCGAGCACAACTAATGGCCCCATCAGACAAGCCAAAGCTGTCTGGCAGCAACAATTGCCTCAATGAGTCGCTGCCACAATCAATTTGACAGCCGGCCATGTGGCATGCCGCAGCGGGCAGTTGGCCACCAAAAAATAAAAACAAGTAACGAAAACAAAAAAGAAAGCGGCGAGCAAAATGAGTTTCAATCATGAGAACGACACAATAACCGGAAAACAGCACACACGTCAACTGTTACGCCCATTACGCCCGCACACACACAGGGCAACACACACACACACCTAGACAACAAGGCGCAGCAGGGGAAGCCATAAAAAATTTAAGCAATGCGGCATTTTACACCTTTGCCAAGGATACCACCTGAAGCTGAGGCGGTGGATGCGACTGAAACTCAAACCGAAACTGTAACTGAAGCGGCTCCAGCTTCTCAATTTCCCAGTTTCCAGTTCTCAGTTGCCAACTCTGGCCATCAGTGGGGCAATCAAAAGCAATGATTGTTGCTCATAAAATGAAACGGTTATGTTTATCTGGCTTGCGCCCAAAAGCGGCAGCCCCGGCAGGTCCCGGCAGGTCCCGGCAGGACCCGTCAGGGCGGTGGACAGCCTAAATAAAAGAAATGAGAGCGCGAAGTAAATATTTAATGGCGATATTCCATATCGCCAAACACCCCACTGCCCGCCTCCCACTCCTAAGCCGCCGGCGCAGTTCCGTGCGTAGCTAATGGACTCACTCATTGTAAACTGTTACTGTTGTTCTGGCTCTGCTTATTTTTTGAACAAGTGCAAATGTTTTGTGTTCTGTTCTGCTCCGCTCTGCTCTGCTCCGCTCTGCTCTGCTCCGCTCTGCTCTGCTCCGCTCTGCTCTGCTCTGTTATTTTGTTTTTCTTTCCTTTTCATGGCATTTCATTTTATTTAATTTCGCTTTTATTATGATTATATTTTCAACGTGCTCTTTGCCTATACGGAAATTACTTAATCTACAGTTTGCTGTTTGGGGCAAGTTTGAACAATCAGACCAGCCGAACCGCTCCTGTGGACCGACCTGAAAGCGCTTCTGGGCTAGTCAGATCTGTGGAATCAGTCGCGTAAAAGGCAGCAAACAAAAGCCAAAGCAAATTGCATGAAAATTGAAAATGAAACGTAACACGCCGCAATTCAGGAAACAAAAGGGATGCCAATGCCAAAGATGGGCAACTGAAGCAAAGCGCCCACACTGCACTTTTGCCATGCAATTTTCAGCTGCAAGTATATTGCAATGGGAGCAGCAGCAACAACAAAAAAAAAAAAAAAAACAAGCGAAAAACAATGTAAAAAACGTGCAGACATGTAGCAGGATAGTAAGCGATAGTTTACCGGCTAGTGATGACTAGGGTCCAGGAGCGGGTTGTAATTTTGCCGAGCAGTTGGGATCGAGTAGTAAGCCAGCAACTTGGGAGTACGCGTAACCCACTGAGATGCGGCTCCGTTAAACATTGGCAAGCGCTTGCACAACGTTTTGTTTGAGCAGGGAACGCGGGTGGCCAACGTGCCACGTGACACGATGCGAGACAAATGGTTGCCGCCCGGGTGGCAACTGTCTGACAGGTGCAGCAGCAGGAGCAGCCACCCAAGCACACCGAATAAACAACAACAACTGTGGCCGACTGAAAGTCACTAAAAACACTCGGAAATAACACTGAGCATTCCTGAGGATGGGCAGTTGGGTGTTTTTTTTTTTTGTCAAATTTACATAAGGAAACTAAACCTGCAATGCGAGATGGCCAAATGCAGCAGAATTTTATAGAATAACAGGCTGACGGGCTTGAACAAAATGTAGAAAATTGCCATAATTCTTAAACCCACTTTTTTTCAGACAATGTGCAATCTTTTATCTCTCTGGGTTGTCGAAACTTCGGTTAAAAATCTTAAAAATCAATAAGGTCTCGCATACACTCACCGAGAGTATGTGAGAATATAAATGAATGATATGTATGTGTATATATATATATATAGATAAATAGATATGTATGTATATGTTTGCCTTGACCAAAAAAGGTAAATATTTAAATTCGCACAAAATGTTTTCAGGTAGATCTGTTCTGCGCAGTGCAGGGTGTGTGATGTGTGCGTGTGTTTCCGTGGGGGGTGTGTGCGTGTGTGTGTGTGTGTGTGAGTGTGTGGTAAGCTTGCAGTGTGGGTTAGTTGCGAAATGCAAGATAAATATACTCCATTTGTGTATTTGCCACAGACATTGCCATGGAGCAGCTGCAGCTTCAGCGCCAGCACGAGCACCAGACCAGTACAAAGTGAAATGGAAAATTGCAAAAGAAATTGAAAAGTTTATCCATACAGACACACACACACACACACACACACACATACACACACACACAGACACACACTCAGTCACGCATACATCCATACATTTTCCTTAATGAAGTTGTCCGTTTGCGGTTTTTGTTGCTTTCTGGTTTTCTGGATCGTTGCTGTGCTTTGGTTCATTTCTGGGCTTTAAGTTGCGGCCGATGGTCTCATGTTTGCTTAGTGCAATGCTTGTTGCTCTCAACTATTACCTCGCCTCACCCCAACTCCCCACCCACCCATCTACTGCCGCTTTCACCTATTGCAAGCTGAAGAGGGGGCAACAAAAAAGAGCCATGCAAACATCCTAAACATATGTGGAAGTCAACATGTGTGTGCCAGTAAAATAATTCTAATAAAAAATTATAAAACTAAATTTTAACCTTGACTGTTATTTAGAAAGTTTAACATTGCATCGGCAATTTAAGTTGTAAACAGGCAATACCAAAAAATAAGTATTTCTATTTTACCGTCCACTTTTACAAGAAATGTAATTTTTGCAAAAACTGTTAAGTACGAAAGCAAATTCAACATTCAAATGCATAGCATATATGTGAAAAATATATATTAAATATATACACAAGAAACCATTGCACTCTGAATATGTTTTCTCAACTGAGCCCGATGGCAGAAGATGATAAAAGCGAGTTCAGCCGGCAAACTAATTGTCTTTGAACTCACTTACATTTAGGCCTAAATAGGTCTGATATGCTTGATGTCAGCTTTCAAAATGAGACTGAACCAAAAAATTTCAACCGCGACTTGTTGCAATTGGGGCGCAGATAAAAAAGGTCACTTTGATATGCTCCAACTGATTACGGAAAAACATTAAAAATGAATGCTCTTCAAAGCGGCAAACTAAGCGCATCAAAGGCAACTCCAATTTCAATTCTACATTCAAATTCCGAATTCTGAATTTCCAATTCAAATTGGAGTTGGAGTTGAAGTTGAAGTTGAAGTTTACTCGTGTCGAGGGACACTTGAGTGCTTGCCAGGATTGCCAGGAGAAACGGTCTATGCCGGCAGGTGCGGCATTGCGGCATTTAAGAGTTTCAGCAATGGAATCCTTTCAGCTTGTATTGACAGCTGTTGTCGTCGGTGTCGTCTCAGCCTCATTTCCATTACTTATCCGCCCCATTGCCATGCCAAATGCTAATGTCAATAAAAAAGGAACACAAAAAAGAACCGTTTAATGTATTATTTTGCTGGAGCTGTGTTGCTACTTTTTTATTCCTTGTTGATTTTGTTTTCGTTTTTTTTTTGTTCCATTTTAATTAAAAGAAATTAAAATGTAAATTTGCGCCCAACACTTTGTGTTTTGCTGCTACTCTTGGCCCAGCTGTGTGTGTGTGTTTGTGTGCGGATGTGTGTGCGTGTTGTTTATGTGTTTGAGTCTTATTAGAAAAACACGAGCCTCGTCTGCATTGGGTAGCGTGGGGGCGTGGGGCGTGGGGCATGCCGCCAGCCAAGCAAAGACAACACAACTGCTGCAAAATAAACCAAAGTACAAATGTAAACAACAATTAAATGTTCACTAAGCAAACAGAACGCCATCTTAAACACATTTGGTCCCAGCCTAAGATACCCCAGCATATGGCAAGTGGCATGTGGCATGTGGAAAATAACAGCTGTAGGTGCTGGCTGCTGCGAGGCACTTCGTATCCGCGACTTTAATGACTGAACTTACAAAATAGCGAAGAGCTTTGCCATCAAATGTTAACTGAGGTATTTTCCCAGAATCTGATATGTATAAATATATATTTTATATTCGTTTCCCAATCACCATAGGCTTTACCGATCCTTAAAAAAGTAAATATTATGTTCTTTCAAATATATGTCTATAAAATATATACAATTATATATACATATATAAAACATACAATTTGGGATGAGTAAATTTGCAGATAATGCGAATGTGATTCATCAATTTTATGAACTACACCAGGAATGATAACATAAAAAGATATATATATTTATATATATATATACAACTGAAATCAAAATAATAAAAATAATAATTAAATACTGAAAATTGATCGCAAATCAAATTAAAGTATTGGAATAGTAGTGACGCTTTTGTAGATTTTGCTGGGGCTAAATAATATTTCTAAAACTACATGTGAACGGTGATGTATTATTCTAAGTTTAGTATTTGATTGCAAAACCTCATTAAAAATTACCGTCATATGGCGATGGTGCCCAGGGTCCACCAAATTTTGGAATTCTCCTTCGACTAGAAATATAACGTTGGCTTCACGTTAGAAACAATCATTATAATTTAGCACCACGAATTCTTAATCGGTTTGAGATTTGGAGACTGTGCCGGCTGTACTATCTGGTTGCCTATATTAGTGTCCAACGATTCTCTAGAGACTTCACTGGTGTACTTGAAGTTGGTGTCCTGTTGGAATATTCAAATCATATTTTCATCCATTCATTTCACATATAGAATCCGATCTGAGATGTGTTTTATACAATATTGGGGCGACTGCGTGACCAGAGACAGTGAGCCGTGTTTAATGGCGAATACGTGTATTTAGAATCAGATAATGTATCCTCTGTCACCATTTGTCCGACCTCTAAAAGTACCTCAATTTTTTCAATGGCCAATTGCAATGTTCATTTTTAGACATAGACTTTTCACCTCATGTTGTTTTTTTAGTTAGTATGGGTTTTATTCTTGGAGTGCAATGCTTGCCACGGTCGATTCTAAAACCATAAATGAGTCGTACTTTTATAAATTGTTTTCAAATATGCAAATAAGATATTAATATATTGGTTTACTTGAAAAACTCGTTCAGAATTGAATCTTTCGACCATCTTCGCCAGCATTACCACAACGCTGTGACACTTAGCCAGAACAGCACAAACCAGAAGCAGAACAGACTCAAGAGGAATAGGTAAAAAAGGAGTATGAGAAAATGGATCAACGAGCAAAATGGTAAAAGGAACCGAAGGGTTTATGAAAGCAGCTATGAAAACATTAAGTATTCGCCCTGAATAAAGCATAATTGACACATTTGTAATGTGAAATCTTCTTAATTGCACATATAACTACAGTGTTGCAAACTGTAAGTGCACCACAATCATTCTTATTCTGATTGGTAAACAAAAACTGCAAAGGGTAACTCACCTTATTGTTCAGAAAGTATATTTCTAGATCGAAAGGTTATATCCTGCTTTGAATAGTTTATAAATTAATTTGCGACCCTTTGTTTGAGAGTGAAATGACTTTTAACTAAATTTCAGAAAGGAATTTTTCTTAAAAGAATGGCACACTTTTCAAATTTAAAAAATAACTTCTTAAAAATAGAAAACTTAAACTTTATAATTTAAAGAAATTAGTTTTTTCATATAGTAAGTCATTATTTGTGAAAAGAAGAAAAACTTTCTTGTTTTCAGGTCGATTTTCTCAAATTCTAAGCGATTTTTTCTGTGTGTAGCGGTACTTTCAAGTTTCATTTATTAATTTGAGAAAAATCAATCTTAGTTTTAGCCAGCTTTTAATTTGCTTTTGTAAATGTACTCAAATGTCTTCTGCTTCTTTTCCAATACCAATTGCTCTGATTTGCCTTTGCCGATGCATGTACACATCGTAGTCATGTGTGAGAAAAGTTAGGTCTGTCTGTTTGTGGCACGTTGCACGTACCAAATCCAATCAGAAGCGTTTTTCCTTCGTCTTTCTTTGCCAGTTGCTGTGGTCCTTAACTTATTTGGTGTTACTTTGCGGTATCATTAACCTTTAAACTTGGACGCAAGCGAGCGAGCGAAAGAAACCAGAAAAGAAGGAAATAAAATAAAATAAAAATTGTAAACTTTTGCCCTCGCTAAAGTTTGCTAGGGCGCAAAGTTTTTGCAGTCAGTGTCGCACTCAGAGCACACACACACATACACACACACACACACACACACACACACGCATACTTAAACAAAAACGCACGCAAAACGTAAAATTTTTAACTTTATTTTGGGTTTTCGTTTGCCGCAAAAATTGTATTTGTTGCGGCGATGAATGGCTATGTGCAGACGACAGCCAGTGGAATGGGGTGTGGCAACCAGCAGTGGGCAGCGGGTGAAATGTGAGAGGGGCGGATATGTACCCAAAACTTAATTTGCGCCAAAAACTTTTGCCACTCTCTGCTGCTGCGGCCCTCTTCCTTCATTTTAAATGCAATCAAGTGGAAATTGATACGTCACCATGGTGCGAGGTAGGGGGGCGGTTGTTACCCCGCACAAAAGTGTTGCCAAATTGTTGCAAATAAAATTGCTGATATGGAAATTTTATGCGCAAGTTTTTCAGGCCACACACAGAGAGAGAGAGAGAGAGAATGAGATAGAGAGCGAGAGGGGGGAGTCGAAGAGAGAGAAATATCTTAAGTCGTGTTTTGTGCGCTTTCTTGTGCAGGTGAGTCCGAGGAGGCGTCTCTGCGACGGTTTCTGTGGCAGCAGTGTGCTTGGTATTTAACACGACCAGCCAAGTGGCAACTGCGTGGCACTTAAGCGTTAGTTGGATAGTCGAGTTGTCCGACACCACACAAGCGATGCATAAATTGCTCGAGCCTGGAACAGCCAAGATGTCGAAAACGCCTACCGGAAGTCTCTGCCAAAAGTGGCAGAACAAGCAGCAGTAGCAACAACAATAGCAATCTACTGGTCGTGGGCGTGGCCCACAAAGCCATCAACTGGAAATTTCGTATGCCATTTCCATTGTTTCCGCGACATTTAATGGCAATTCGCACTGCCATTCCCCGGCTTCATTGCAGATACATTAATATTGAATCTTCTGGCAAAGATTCAGCTTCCTTCACAATTTACTGACAACAGAGCCTTAGAGTCGTAATTGACCTTTATTACCATGCATAGGGATATAAATGCATGCAGTAATGGAAAACCAACAACTGTTAACTTGAAGTATATCAACGATACTAATCACAGAAAAAACCGCCATACGTTTAGCGCCAAGGGTAACTCAGTTTATTGTTCAGAAAGTATATTTCTATATATTTAACTCTCAAAAATCGAATGAAAGGCTTTCTTATCCGTAGAAATTATTTCTAAAAACCGGAAAATTACTTTAAATTTCAGGAAAGTTTGCATTTTTTAAAGTTACATTTTTTTCGCTCAATTATTCAGAGTATTCTACATTGAAATATAAGCAAGAATCGCAATTTATTTAACATTAAAATAATATTGCAGATTTTACTAAAAGTAATTAAACTCATGTTTATCGCCTTCTTTAAAATCAATATAACAAAATTCAATTAAAGACTAAGATTTGGCCAGATGTCCATTGCATTATGGTAGCTGAATTATTCCCTTATCAAATGCCCTAAAATTATTCTCTTTATTTAAAATATGAAAATTGTTCTTTTTGAGTAATACGGGATTATCCGATTAGTTGACGCAATATAATTAAAGATGTGAACTGAATGCCGCTAAAAAGTGAATAAATTTAAGATGGTCATCAATGGAGCTTACAACAATGAGCCAGAAACTATGTAATGACCGCTTTTTACCAGTCTTACTGTCCACGTCCATCACTCTCTCTCTCTCTCTCTCTCTCTCTCTCTGTCTGTCTCTTACTCTTGACTTAGGACTCCAAAAATGGCCATCAATTTGAAACTTAATCTAGCCGCACAAATAAGCCGCGCCAAAAGTTAAGACCTGGCCCTGGCCAACAAATAACTTGGGTGAGTGGGGGAGTTGACGCTGAAACTGGAGCTGAAACTGAAATTAGAATTTGCGGCGGGGCAGTGGCCTGAGCATGAGCATGAGCTGGGGCTCTATTGTATGCAAACAATTTACAGCGCAACTGGACGTCAAAATAGGCAGCCCAAAAAAAAAAAAAGAAAAAACATCCACAAAAAAGATGAGATTGCGTTTTGCAGAATGGGCATGAAAAACTAGGCGTCGTCTCATGCATAAAACTGAAAAATGAAATACAAGGCACAGGCTTAACAAGTCAAAAGAAAATGAAAATGAAAATGTGTGCAACAACGATGCCGGAGTAAATGAACCGACAGGGATAAGTGAAATTCACCGCAGCGAGCCGCAGCTAAGTCTAAGAATGGATGCCGTTGTGGCATGGGGCAAAACAAAAGTCTGCTGCAAAAAAGGAAACTATAACGCCGCGGATTATGAAAAGCTTTGCTTTGGTCTACCATCGTCACTAACTAATTTTATAATGCGCTGCGTTGAAACATAAGCCAACCCACTGGCAATCCAACCACCCCAAGCGGAGCCAATCAGACGTGAAGTCAAAACCTTGATTATTCAATTTTGTCATTTCATTTTTTCGGCCAACTTCAGCAGCGCCTTGAATCATAATTCCTGGCTGCGGACACGTTCAAGAGGCACTTACCTTATGCCAGTTGCAGTCGAGTCAAAACATTGTTTTGCAATGCATAGCTGCCAGTTGTATGTCAATCGCGAGTGGCACTTGCAATTCTAAAGTAAAGCCCAAGCTAACAAAAGGACGACAATTAATTTAAATATGTAGCAGTGAAAACTAAATTATATTTCTATCGCAAATACGTCTGATTGCCTTACTTTATTCACAATGGTTGGTCTCTTTTTCCCCTTTTAATTGGTGATCACAAAATTGATATCGCTCGATAATTATAATCATAGAAATGCTTTCTGGGAAAGTGTTAGGTGTGGGGGAGACCACTCGGAATAAAAATCGGCCTGCACTTTAGAAAATCGCCATAACATTTCCAACGATTGGAAAAGCATTTTTCTCTATTTGTTTAAGACATATATTTATTTTAATAATAGAAAATATTTCTAACACAAATTTACCCTGGAATTAAGAAAACAATCTTGCGTTTTATAAGTATATTTTGTGAACAATAAGATTAGTTACCCTTGGCGTCAAATGTATGGCATATTTCTTGAATTCAATATTCTTGGTTAGGTAAACTTGGTTCGAATTAATGTCACATCTTCAATTTGGCTTGTGAACCTGATATTTCGCATCCATGGTTTCAGGCTCGGTAACAAATTAATGGATTTCATTCTTCTCATAATAATATGAATTAATTTATTATTTTAATGGACATGAATACGACAGAAAATGCATGTTGTTCGGTAGTTGTTTGATACATATACAAACACTCCGCGAAAATCGATTAAGGCATTTTATAACGGTGCTTCTTCTACTTTTTACATTGTTGTGATGCATTGAAATAAAAGTTCCGTTAGTTTTGTCCAGGATTTTTTAATGTTTGTGTTTCTTGAGCTAGTTTGGGTGCGAAATTCGATTAAAGACAGTCAGTTATATGGAATTTCTTTGAGTGGGATGATGAAGAATACATATTTATTTAACATATATATTAATATGTAAAAATAGATTAGTTGCACAAACAAATTTGGAATGGTATTAACGAAGACACACCACAAGCCAGAATAAACGTTGCAAAATAACACTTGTCCTGCATCCAGGAATGACGAAATGTGGTATGTTCTGATGAGATAAAATCCAAACTGTATAAATTATTACTGGCATCACTACTGATTTAAAGAAGTCTGAGAGTCTGCTTCATTTAGGGTTTGTACATATTATATTAATCTAATTAGCACTGCTTTTAATCGAATTTCGCACCTTAACCTCACTCAAAAAAGAAGATGAAAAAGTGATCAAATATGTTATGTTAATGTTTAAAATTAATTTTCTTTTTATTTTGACTTTAAAACTGCTAACTTTATTGGAACATCGTTTTTTTAATTTCACAAGGAAACAATGCGGAGCCTTTAATCGGATTTCGCGGAGTGTTTATGGACGAATATTTATTGAAAAATATATACATTCACATACACATATGCATCCAATATACACACAGCACACATTCAGCATACACGTACATTTGCACAACATTTTGAGTAGAGTATAAAATGAAGTGGAACTGGCACATTAACTGCCTCCTCAGACGGAGTTCTTCTGCTTCTTTCACCATACGCATTTTCCTACATAAAAGGCACCACGTCAACGGCCCCTTCCCCCTGTGCTAAGACGCAGTCCATTAACAGTCGCTGTCTTGCTATTGTTATGGGTCTCGACCGCCCCCCCTTTCTCTCTCTCTCTCTCTCCCTCTCGCGCACACACACACAAACTGTTGTCTGTTGTGTCAGTTATCTGCGTGTCTGTTGTGTGTCGCTTCTTCGCCCTGCCTGTTCGCGTTGCGCAATTAACTTGATTGCGCCTATAAATATGCAGCACTTGGCTGTGATTATTGCATGCGCGTCTTTTCATTTAGCCGTTCTGTTGTCTGACTCCCTCCTGCGCTCTCGCCCTCTCTCACTGTCTACCTCTCTCTCCCTCTCTGTCTCCGTCTATTCTGCTATTTCTGCTTCGTGCTTTGCATGACGCTTCTAAGCCTAAAAGTATTCACTAATTGCTATTCTTGCCATCTGATTGCGCGAGTTTTTTCAAATTGTTGTCTCTGCTTCTTTTTTGTTGTGCCTTTCTATCTTGAACACTCTTTTGGCCGCAAGTGCTTCAGATCGCTATCAACTGCTAATAGACTGACTGCACCGCCTTCTACTTCATTCAGTTATTCATTCTTTCATTCATCTATTTACAATATTTATGTTGTTTTGTATGCATTGTTACCGTTGTTCTTATCTTGTCTTAAGTGGGTGGTTCTCAGCTCGGATTCATCTGGCTTAAGCGCATTCATTTCTTTCATTTTTTTTTATGTTGCATTTCGTAGCTTTATTTAAATGGACAAAATTCTGAAAATATAAACAAGAGGATTTTGCTCAGTATAATAGCATAGAGGGCATAAATGCCAGCTCAGGTTTTCAAGTTTGAAATTGCTTTGAACAGCACTTAAAACTTTGTTGGAACGAAATTCAGTTTGTTTTATTGGTTTTTTGCTCCAGCTGTGTTCTACAAAACTCTCTGAGAGATTTTCTTTTGCCTGTCTGCTTGTGTCTGCATATATATATATATATATATATATATATATGTAAATATATATATAGATATATAAATGCCTCAAGTGTATCATTTGTCAATTAAATCAACTGTAAGGACTGCAACTTATTTTGTGATACATTTTTTATAAGTTAAGACTTGCATCTTGGAAACTTGGCTAGAGTTTATGTATTTTATGCTTGGCAAAACATTTTCAGCAGCCAAAAGGCTGAGTTATTCCATTTCTTAGGTTTCAATAATTGAAGGGTATTTCTCAGTTCTCAGTTATGTTTCTTTCCTGATAGCAGAACGTTTTGCACAAGTTTCTGCAAATTTTCGCGCGTCGGTGTACAAATTGAATAAAAGTGGCATAATGAATTTGAGCAAATATCAGCATCTGCAACTTCATTAAGTATGTAAGTGTCCATCTGTATGAACAAGCGGATCTCAGAGATTATTAAAAATAGAGACTTCAAATTTGTAATATGAGTTCTCCCGCGCAGATCGAACTTATTTCATTTTATCGGTAACTGCCGTAAATTTGCGAATATTGTTACATATCAATTTCCGAGAGCAATAAGTGCCATCATTTTCAAGGGAGAGCTTTACAATTGATATTTATTATCTAAAACGTCACACACGAGTGTGCATGTGTGAGAAAGGGATGTATGTATGTTTGTGTGTGTATGTATGTATGTGTGTGTGTGTCTGTGTGTGTGTGTGTGTGTATACTGCAGAACCCAGATATCTACGATTGAGTGCATAGGTATACACATACAAGCTGGTTTCGGGATATGTCGTAGTCGAGCTCATTCGACTACAGCATTCTTGCTTGTGGTTTTTTATTTCTGGTCATGTTGCAGCTCTGCTGTTGTTGGAAAGCGGCTTAGCTTTTGTCAAAAGCAAACTAATGGTGGGCATGACGCCAGCTTATTGACTAACTAAAAGCCAACGCTGTTGTTAGCTTGCCACGCCCACCAGCTGTCGTCTGCTATCGGCTGCTGTTCGTTGTCTGTGTGTCGTTGTTAATGATTGAAAGCAGCTGCGAAACGTTGCGTAGCCTGCCTCCAATCGTTGGTGGTTTAGGTTGCTTGGGGCAACTTCTTGCAAGACGTCTGCTGCCAGTTGATGGTCGCAGCGGTGAAGGATGGAACGTAGCACATGATGAGCACATTGACGAGAAGATTATCGTCGTTGCTGCCGCTGCTGATAATCTGATTGCCATGGTGTACTTTTGCCTCATACCAACTTGTGTCAGGTTGTTCAAGTTTCAGTGGCAGCAACTTGAAAAGGTCGCCCGGAACGTTTTATGCGCTGCTATTAATCAAGGTTCTGCTGGCTGCTGCGTCTCAATTAGTTCACAAGTCTGGAAGACGCGGCACAGTTGCATAATGAGCTAACGCAAATGCACTTGCAGCCTAATGAGGCACCTTAACCCCTTTTTTGTCGTGTTGGCTAGCATATTTTGCCATAGGTGCCATAGGTGCCATAGGTACCGCACTTGACCCAAAGCCAACAACCCTTCACACACACATGCCCAACTGTATATAAAATACCGCGGTTAAGTATGCCAAAAAAAAAACACTAAGCAGAAATAATGTTGGTTGTCGCCATGTTGTGCGTTTGCGTGTGCTTGTGCGTAGGTTGTATGCATCTGTGTTGGCCTTCATGCAGTTGACACCAATTGCAACGCAACGCAGCTGCCCTGGTTTACGCTGCGGCACAGAAAAAAAAGAAAGTAATTGGCCTTCGTTGCAGCTGTTAAACACTTGCCTATATTCTAGTGCATTAGTGTACTTTAACCTAAGATATCAATCCGAATAATGTTAATGTTAATGTTAATGTTAATGTCAATGTCAATTTTAATGTTAATGTTAATGTTAATGTTAATGTTAATGTTAATGTTAATGTTAATGTTAATGTTAATGTTAATGTTAATGTTAATGTTAATGTTAATGTCAAAGTTAATGTCAATGTTAATGTTAATGTTAATGTTAATGTTAATGTCAATGTTAATGTTAATGTTAATGTCAATGTTAATGCCAATGTTAATCTCAATGTCAATGTCAATGTTAATGGTAATGTTAGTGTTAATGTTAATGTTAATATTAATGTTAATGTTAATGTTAATGTTAATGTTAATGTTGATGTTAATGTTAATGTTAATGTTAATGTTAATGTTAATGTTAATGTTAATGTTAATATTAATGTAAATGTTAATGTTAATGTTAATGTTAATGTTAATGTTAATGTTAATGTTAATGTTAATGTTAATGTTAATGTTAATGTTAATGTTAATGTTAATGTTAATGTCAATGTTAATGTTAATGATACTGTTAATGTTAAATTTAGCAACCAATTTAAAGTGCTATAAAGTTAAAACAAGGAAACAAACGCAAAATGTTTAAATTCCATTTTTTTCAAGCTGTATCACGTTTCAATAAGAAACTTTAGTTTTTGTTAAAATATTAATTAATGAATTAAAATTAGTCAAAAACTGAAAACATATCCAAAATAAGTTACACATTTGGCGCCTAAAAACTTAATTACGGATGTTAGTACTTAGCATGATATCGTTTATCCTTGACATTTTTCAGTAACCTATTCTATTATTCATGGAAGAAACCAGCTTTCGGGTAGTTTTTTGGGCAGATTTTGCTCCACTTATCCACCAGAGCATTTTCGAGATCGGATCTGTGATTCCGGATGTTATTTTGCAGCAGAGCCCACAAATTTTAAATAACATTTAAATCTAAAGACTGGGCCGGTGGAATTATTATGTGGGGGTAGTTCCAGAAAGGCCAGGACTGTACTAAACCGGACTTGTGCTTGGATATTGTCCTGGTAGAACCGGAAAGTACGTCGGATTCCTATCTTCTCGACACTTTGACGTAAATTTTCCCTTAATATATTGAGGTACACATCCTGTCCAGCTACCGAGATACATGCCCATAGAAGTGTCATGTTCTTCCGCCGTGCTTGACTGTTGCCTTTAGGTTTTTGGGATTCGGCTCAGTATTGGACGATCACCACCCATAATTCCGTCCGTCCGAGCCAAAAATTTTGAATTGGACTCATCTGCAAATATGACTGTGTTCCAGAAGTCCAAATCCTTGTCAAAGTGGGTTTTGACGAACGTCATCCTAGTCACTTTATTTTTTGCGCTTATGAAGGACTTCTTCCGTGGTACTCGGGCATTAAAGTCATGGTTGCGCAGAACCCAGCGCACATTTCATCCTGCATCTGTTGAGACAGTTTTAGAGCCTAGGATTTTCCATTATTTTCCTAATGATGCTCCGCTATTCCTGTTCTGTGAAAATCTTGTTTCATGCCATTCTGCCCTTATCCGCTATCGATTATGGTCGACGAAGAGCCGATAATAAGAATTGAGCATAAATTAAGGTACTTTTTTAATTATGCCGACCTAACGGGTGAGAAATCCCCAGTTTATTGGGGTCATATATTAATTTTTGTGGTTAATACATGCCTTCGGTCTTTCGAATTAAAAAAAAAAATGTATAATTAGTTTATGGCCGGCAATTAAAATTTTTGCCAGACGCCGGTCGAAATAAGGTCTGAAACACTATATGTTAAGTATCCAAAGCTTTTGTAGTACATAAAACACTGGCTCTAATGACAGGGTTGGGGTTGGATGAGTGGGTTGGGTGTCTGTTGTCATAAATAGTTAAACAAATTACAAAATGCATAAAAATTAAACGAAACTTGATGGAGTCGCTTGTTATTATGAATAACAAATAAATATTAATGCAAATACTTATGCAAATGTATCACATATAATTGTATGTGGACATACACGCACACACACACACACACACACACACTCTGCTGCACATGAAATGCATTATGGTGCACAAAGTGCATTATATAATTACATTTATGCGCCCGTCCATCAAATTGAATGGCTAACACATTTTCATAATACACTTACATATATATATCTATATATGTATATATCCTCCTCCAGTGTAGCTCGCGTTGCACCTCAGCCCACAGCCAGTCGCACTCACAACAGATGCTTTCGTTTCAAAACAGTATTAATGGCTTACAGGGGCAGGCAATGGGAATTTCTCTGAAGAAAGGTGTGGATTGATGGGGGAAGGGGATTGTGGAAACAGAGAAAATGCAATTTGCAAATGGCGCGTTGCACGTTCAGCGGTCTGTTCACTTTATGTATCTGTCTCTCTGCCTGTACATCGCCTCCAGTCAGTCTGGGCATCGGCTATTTCAATTAAGGGATATCCAGCTGCTTAAAATACTAAAATTTTATTGTCAAATTTCCCTTTAAAATCTGCACATGTTCATCTGAAATGTAAGTACGTGAGGAAGTGATTCCATTTCTTATACTCAGAACAGGTACTGAACAGGTACGCCTAAATATCGCAATCGTCAATATCGGGACCATGCAGTGAACACTCACACATACCGACTTTAAAATTGTGCCTTTGTTTCTCTCGGAAATCAATACATATCAATATCCGCCAAACAGGGGCGCTTATCGATAAAATGGAAGATGAACTTGATTAGCGCGGGGTATACCAAATTTGAGTTGTGCCTGGTTCTTATAATCTCTGTAGTCCGCGACGGAAATGGCTAAATCGGGCCGCTGGTTGATCGTGACAAGGAATACATATACTTTACGCAGTCGGAGCTGCTTCCTCCTGCCTGTTACATACTTCTGCACAACTCGGCTGTACCGTTTTATCCATTTTCAATTGGTTTAGGGTATAAGAAAGAAGCGAATTTGATTTGTGTGACTAGCAAGCAATTGCTTGAAAAGCAGCTGACATTCAGGCTGTTCCACTTGGTGCTGAATCCAATCGAATTCCAGCTGTAATACGAACAACAACAGCAGCAACAACGCCAGCGGGTAAACAAAGGTTTGTGCTGTGTTCTGATGTGGCTTAAATAAAAAAGCAAAAAGCAACTGAGCCCCATTTTAGTTTATCAGTGGGTGCGGAGCAGCAATGGTTTTCGGAATGTTGTTATCTCTGCTACGGCATTTGTTCACGTGCAAAAAATCAATAACATATCCACCGGCGATCACAATGTCCAGTCCAGAGGCAACAGCGCCACAGTCCCTCGTCACAGACAGTGCCACTGCCCCACCTACATTGAATGCTGCCGCTTTGATCAATTTGCCCGAAACGGTTGAGCCAGATTATGAGTCGGTGCAGAATCTGGAGGTGCACGTGGAACTGGAGATGGCTGAGGACGTGGACGTGGACGTGGACGCAGACGCGGATGTAAACGTGGATGATGACTTGGGCTATGATGATCCCCGACTGCCCGAGCTGATAATTTAGTGGATGAGATTTAACGTTGCATTTATGTATTTGTTGTTGACTTCAATTAAGGTGCTCATTTAGAAAATGAAATGTTTTATTGACAGCATGCAAATGAGCAATAAAATAATCAGAGACCAAGTGCAACAAAGGTGCCACAAAAATTCAATTACAACAATTTTTAATTAACTTTATCGTAATTAAAACAAATGCACAAAACCCTCCTGCTAATAAAATACGCCTGCAATGTAAATACGGGTTGAAAACAAAAAATGTACAAATATATGCATAAATTAACATAAATGAAATGGATCGAAATTTAATATCACGACAAATTAATCCACATGTCAAATGTTTACATCCTCCCACACACACACACACACACACACACACACACACACACAAACAAACACATACTCAGCTCACTGCGTATCGGATTTACTATTGTTATTATCATGTTGTGCCATGCACGAATTAACACGCATAAACAATTTGCAATAACTGAAACAATTTCCAGTGCGTATTCAGTAATCAAATAATAATAATCGTCATATTTGCTTTCAAACAATTTTAGTTCGTATCGTAATCGGTTTAAATTTAATGTCAAAGATATTAGTACTTTTTCTTTATTTTTCTAAAAAGATTATTTCAAATGTGGCATAGAATGGGAGAGCTATGCAGACTACGTTATACTCCGTTAACTTTTGAAATAAGTTGTCAGCCTTCTAATACTTTTTATTATGCTGAGTTTATTCAAGTTGATACATAATTTTTATAGAAAATTATAGTAAATTAAATTTGATAATCAACAAGTTCTAGCTGTGATTGCGATCCTTTTCACGTGAATCTAAGCGAATTCAAAATGCATAACAGTTATTTAAAAATTGAGATGTATTTATTCTTGAAAGGTGTCATCAGCAATATACCTTTGAAACTTGAATGTGGATCTCTTGGGGGAATTACCAGCAACAAAAATTCTTAATTTGGTGACTCTATATTTATTGGAGATGTGCGCATTTCACATTTCTGTAACCGAAGTTCCTGGGAACGGTGGGTGTGGGAGTGGGGCTTATGTGGTTTGTATGCCGATCCTTAGAGGAAGTTACCAGCAAGTTTCCTTCCAAGTTTGGTCGCTTTATCTTGAAAATTGTGGGAGATATGTGTGGTTATCGATTCACACTTCCTGAAACATCGTCCTGGCCGATTATGGGCGCAGGTGTAGGCGTGGCCATACAAATTTAATATCGGTTCTTAAAAGCGGCTACAAGTAATATGCGAAAAAAAATTTAACGGCTCTTACTCAAAAACTATGAAAAATACAGCCCTCTAAATTTTCAGGGGTGGTAGGCTTGGGTGCGGCGGAGGTGGGCATAAAATACACCGATTAACCCCAATTGGCCCATCAATTGATGGAGATATATGGCTTTATCGATTTGCGAATATCGGTTTTATCGATTTCCTAGCCCTCTAGTGGATGTAGCACTCCCATTTTTACACTTTGTCTGACGCGGGCACAGACTAGTATATGTTCCAAGTAAGATATGATTCCTTCGGTATCAAAGTATAATAAGGCAATTCCTATTTGGCCAACTGATGGTTGCTCACGTGTCTGACTTGCCACACAGACCGTATAATTTCCTACATCATGCTAAACGAGCTGTCTGCCTGACTGCCTGTCTGTCTGTCTGATTGGCTCCCTGTCCTTCATTTGGGGTCATTTGTTTGTTCCCAAATTGTAATCGTAGCTGGCAAATGAGATTTGTGATTGCCATTCGGCTGTAAACTGTGAACTTCAACTTGGGCCAAGTTATGAGCAACGAGTTGTAGGACGACCATGCAATTAAGTCGAAATGCAGCTGCTTAGAGCCAAACTCGTTGACGGTGTTTTTGTTGTGCCATTGTCGTGGTCAAAAGTTCTAATTAACTTGCCAATAAAAAGCTACAGGCCACAATATTCCCCTCACTCTCTCTTTCTGTGTGTGTGTGTGTGTGTGTATGTGTTTGTGGTAAGGCACACCTTCACAGCTGCCCCTGCTCCATCTACTTTGATTGCCCTCAAGCTCCTACACTCAAATAAAAATACAAGCGCAAGTCGCAAAGCTTCGACCTTAAATCTAGTATCACTTTAAACTGTGCTACTGCGTTATTACATTTATATGTATATCGGAGGGCGTTGGCATTCTATTTGGAGCAGACTTCGACACTTTGTGTTTTTCAAAAAAGCCAATTCGCACAACATTCATCCAAAATTCATTCGTGTACCTGAAGAGGCGGAACACCCAACACCCAATTTCTCGATAATGCTTAAAGCTGAAATAAAAGACACTGTTATTTGATGATTGGCAATTATATATGTTTACAGTTATTTATTTCGTTTTTTACAACGTTGTTTGAAATTCCTATTTGATTTAATTTGTGCGATGTTTACAAGATTTGTAAAAAAAATATCTTAACAATAAAAATAATAATTACAAGAACAATTGAAGGATGTACTTTTTAAAGAGACGCATCTGACCCTATCAAGTATATATATTTTTGATCAACATCGCTTGTCAAATCGATAAAACCATGTCCGTCCAAATTTTTTAAGCCGATTTTCCGAACAACTTAAGCTCGCTCAGTCTTAAAGTTAGCTTGGTGAAACCAGGCCCTTTGCCAAAGGCGCCAAATAGGTCGAAGCCAAGCTATATCATAATCGGTCGAAAGATGAGTGAGTAGCGTTTTGATATCTATAAGGATACATGTCACCCTCTCCGACACAGAATAACCACGGAAATATGGAGTATTCAGTCGTGAAACAGAAAGCAAATAACTCAAATTTGTTTATGGCGTAAAAATAAGAATGTTTCGAACCCTGGACTATAACTTGAGATGTCAGCACGTTATTAATTATTATTTTTCTGGCTTTACTCCATATCCAAAATTTCCAGATCGTGAATACGCCAAATAGTTTTTCAGTGTACAGTTGATTTCGTGCTTCCGCTGCTCCTGCTGTTTTGGCTTTAGTTTCTACTCCTTGCCAACCCCTGCTG
This sequence comes from Drosophila picticornis, assembly GCA_035043845.1. Classification (NCBI taxonomy): domain Eukaryota; kingdom Metazoa; phylum Arthropoda; class Insecta; order Diptera; family Drosophilidae; genus Drosophila; species Drosophila picticornis. Next base: position 23,118,275 of record JAWNMR010000492.1, on the reverse strand, counting down.
CTGCTGCCTGGTTGCCTACACGCACGCAAGCTTCGCATAACTTTCGACCAGCTCGCACTTTTTGGCCTAATCCATTTGCTTTTCGGCTGCTACAACTTTTTCACGCACCCACACACTCAACCCCAACCCCCCCTCCCACACACACACACACTCACAACCAAGCCTCACCGCATCCCTACCAGCTTATCAATATTTTGGGACTCCGAACATTTGTTTAGCTTTATAAGGTTGCTCTTTAATAGCTTAATGTAGCCTTTATGCATTTTTCTTCTATATTTCCTTTATGGGTCGTTTATGTGTGGGAATTGCAACTGCCTAATAAGTTTGACCATTGCAATTGGCAACATTAGCGGTGGCGGCGGCTGGTATTGATCTGGCACTTAGATTTCTCAGTGGCACAAAAGCTGACTGCTGCTGCGGCTTTTGTTTCCCCTGACTTGTGGTCGACTCTTTTGGGTCTACCTCCTGCTCGACCCTTTGAGTGCAGCTAAATAGCTTGCTCAGTTTTCCGCACATCACTCAATCCACTTCCAATCACCCCCACTCAACTGATGTGCACTTCTAAACGGTGCAACAGTTTTATATGGCCGCTTATGATTGACAATGATTGACAGCTGTTTCGCTTGACGAACTTGTCTATTTTCTTGATGGCGCTGTAACGCTATGAGCTATTAGCCATGTGTGGAAACAGTCTAAGCCAAATTTTCTGCTGCAACTGGTTCTCACCCTGGAAAATAGTTCGATGGCAATAATCTCATGCAACTCAATCGCTACGATAGCTGGCTCAATCTAAAGGTGCATTCGACTAATTGAAATATTGTGAAATTTGTTTCATGCAATTGCAATTGCCTTTGGTTCGTTTCGTAAAATAATTTTGAAGATTTCGTGCACTTTCAAAATGTGTTTTGATTTTATTTTTAGTGTAAAGTGTGAATTCCAAAATTGATTGATTTCTGTGCATTTTGCATATTACCGTATATAAAAGGAAAGTAAGTTGAGGAATATTGATCCGATCTTTCCAGTTCAAACTGCCTGCAGTAAATTGACGGCCTTAGAGCCAAGTATCATCAATATAGCCTCACACAGCGTTTTTTTATTTGGTTTTTGGCGGTTAGTCAAAGAAGAATGTTCATTCAATGATTCTTATACACATATAGATCTATCATTGGTTTCGAAATCCCCGTTATTGACATTAGTAATACGTTATCAGAATGATGTATTGATCTGTTGCATATTTTCAACACCTCCCCTCAATACATATTATTAACAATTAATTTGACTCGTTGGGCAATATTCCAGCTTAATCACAAGCTTACTACAAACTTCTCTGTTGACTTCTGTTGACTCAACAAAGTATACATCACGGCTTTCGATAGTTTTGCCACTGGCGCTGTTGTGCAGGCGATAAGCTTTAGCTCGATTTGCATATTCAAGCAGTATACATTCTGAACCCTTCGGTCCGAATTTTTGATTCTGTGCCATGTCCAACGCAATCGCCAAGCACCCAAATGTAGGAAGGTGACCAACTGAAGGCTTCTGCTCTGTCCATAACTCATTTGGCGTACTCTGGTGCATAGATAAGCTGCCGTGTGAACAGCTTCTCCCCAGCAACTTTCTTTCGCGCCAACTCCATTTGTGTGTGACACACTCAATAGGCGATCGATTCCATTTGTGATCCTCCGTTTGAACCTATGTTTACAGGGCCGCAAGCACCACTATGTGTGAGGCTTAACACATCTTCACTTTTGCTGACCATAACAATTTCATATTATTTAATTATTTGAGGATTTGCATGTTCAGATGACCACTGCCACTTTTGCCGTTTCCACTTATTGTTTTTGTTATTTCGCACAGAAATGAATTGCTTCTATGATTTGCAATGATCAGCGTTTTATCGTTTTCCTCTGCTGACCAAAATAGAGTTGCCTTGTAATTGTTGTTCACAAACAACGTTTGTGAGTTTCACTGTTGACGATTTCGTTTTAGTCATGAGAACTCATTCTAGTAAATTGCTCAAGCGAATTAAGCATTTTTTGATTTGCACACAAATGAGCTGTGGCGCCTCCGTCTAAGCACCACGCTGAGTTGTCCAGTAGTCGTTCCCTGTTAGCGTAGTGCGGAGTGCATTCTTCATTCTTGCGTCTATCGCATTTTTCGATCACTGCTACACTGGTAATTAATCCCGTGATCCCAATGCGGCAACCAGTTTGCATATGGTTTGGGCAAACTTGCCCAGAGTAAAATAACATATATTTTCTCGTGCAGCGCAAAGCAATCTCTGATAACAGCTGCACCGTGTTCACAAAATATGCAACAAGAATTATGCAAGTCTGATGAGAATGTCACTCCAACCTAAGCGCGGCTATTCAAGATAAACATTCTACTTTCACTTTATGCCTGGGCGCATTTAAAGCAGCAAAGTGGCTGTTGGACAAAGAAGAATGATTATTCAATATTTCTTATACATGGAGCTAGTAGTTGGGGTATCGATTATTATCGGTTGTTAACATTACTAATACGTTATCGGAATGCTGCATTGATCTGTTACGTATTTGCAACACTTTTTTGTTGCTTGGCTCAGAATGCCTCATTAACTGCTTGCCATTAGAATGATGATCATAATCATTGTCGACTTATGGACATTAGTTGGCTAAAACAGCCATTAAATTCACATTTTGCCATCATTTTAATGGACACGATAAAGTTTCTCAAGCAGCCCTTGCACCGCACTCAACTGGAACCCAGCCCCATTTTAGCACCTCTCTCTATCTCTATCTCTCTAGCCCTCTCTCTATCTTTATCTGTATCGCAACCATTTGCGGCATGCTAATGCCATATTTCGGCGTTCATCGGCGTTAATATTTCCGGCAGCCATCAATCAATGGAAGCCGCTTCTCAAAACTCACTCACGCTCTGAATGGCCACTTAAATGCCATAAAAAGCGCAAATTAATGCACTCAAAGCATTCAAATCGTGGGCTGCCTCTTCCCATAAGTGGCTGGTTGCGTTGGACGGTTGGGTGGTGCTGGATAGAATGCTTAATACGGAATCAGGTCTTTAACTTGGACGTCGATGGTTGTTCGTCTCGCGGGCCACTCTTGTGATTAATTGATGGCATTCCAAGAGGGCTTCATTGCATAACACACCCACAAAGTGGAGCGAGGTGGTTGCCTGCCTCCTACATATATATCCTTAATATCCGTTATATCCATTATGGGCCTGTGTTAATGGCAAACCATTGAGCAGTTAAAAGTGCGAGATTAGCATTTCCGCCTAGTCAAAGCCACGTGACCCGACCCCAAGCAAACTAAACTCCTCGACCTGCTTTGACAAGTGCCTCCCCGCCTACCCCCTTCCGCATTGCCTTGCCTGTGGCTCAAGTGGTGGCAATGGCGTGCAGCAAGGTGTGGCAGCCAAAAACAAATAACAAGAAAACAAAAACAAGAGGAAAAAACAGAAATGGCCAGTGTTATATAATATATAATGTGGAGTGTTGTTTGTGTGTTGCCAATTTCGCCAGACATTTTGGCGCCGTCTTCTAAGCTATAAAGTTCGAGTTGCCAAGCAGCACATGCTGTGTTATCCTCACTAACCGCAAATCGTTTGTCATCGTTTGCTATGATTGATTGATTAATTCACTGACTGACTGACTGACTGACTGACTGAGTGATTTAATGAGTGGGTGGGTGAGTGGGTGTGGGAGTGGGACTCAGTAAGTAATGTGGATGCTGCGTAAGGTAATAGCGAAGAGACAGCACCAGTGGCGCCACCTGTCACTTGTCGAGCGCAACTCAACACACTTGCTGTGGTCAAAGCTTTTTTAAATCTCACCACTTACCAAATACGGGGATTTTTTTGGTGTGTGTCTCCGTTGCGCTGTGTACTTTACAACTGAGCTTAATGCATGCAAAAGCTTCTCCTATGGACTTAGACAGAAATTTGTGAAACTAACTCAAATTAAGTGTACTCATTCCACAACAGCTTTAAAACGGCCACTAAACATTTGCCAAGAGCCAGGCGCAAGATTTGAATTTTAACAGTTCCCTTAACCTAGGTGAGCTGTGATTGCAATCAAAAATCTTTAAGTCGATGATTACCAGCAAAAAAGAAAAAGATAAAAGATAAAAGAAAATATTGCTTAATGTTTTTATTATGTTTATCAACAATAAGTTTCATAATTGTCGTGGTGGTGAAATAATCAGTCTTGGATATGTGACAAGCACTATCTGCTTGTGAAATATTATTCCCAAACAGTCAAATATGAAATAATTCAATTTCTTCTGGCTGTTTCTAAATTTATTTCTTAACAATTTGATTACAAACTGTTGCCTATAAAAAATGTAAATATTTTAATAACTTGCCAACTAAACTTGGAGTGAAACAAAAACTCAAATTGATTCTGTGCCGCAAACAAAAATTAATTAGTTTCGAAAATTTGCTGTTGGTCTTTGTGTTATTTAAAGACAAGCCGCTAACTTGAATTGTCATTCTATTTATTTTGGCTGCTGTCCAATCTGAGACTGTAATATTCAAGATCAAAAACACACAAATGAACGTCGCTTGACCCAATAAATTTATGTGGCATGTGCTGATAAACTTGGCTGCCCGATTATTTGCACATCATTTCCTCCATTTAAGTAACTTGAAAATCTGAGCCTCTCTCTCCCCCTTCCTCTCTCTCTCTTTCTCTATCTATATATGTATCTTTCTGTCTCTTGTTCTCCCACACATTTACTTATACACCCTTCAATTTTGTCGTACTTGCAGCTAACGGAGCTCGAACAACGCGTCATCGAAGCGGAAGAACGCGCTGAGGAAGCTGAAGATAAGGTAAGTCATTAAACGACTACTGACAGAGCAACAGTCCCAACTTCTAACCACAGAGAGGACATGCAGGATATTAAAACAAGGGTAGCATCCTCGGCCACCTAGCCAGCCAGACGACGGCAGATATCACAAGCCGCGTCTGCCTCGGGCAGGAGGCGCCTCATTAGAAGCCAGTTAAAGCATTTAAGCGCGTGCGGCATTTACATGACAACATGACAATAATGCCACACTCACAACAGTTTTGCATGCCCCATGCTCTGACTGTGCAAAGTGGGCATGCCGATTTTATGTAACTCTCTACTGCAATTTCGTTATTTCTCAAGTGTTTTCCACATCTTTGAAGCATCCTTGATTGCTTCGTTTGTCAAGTCAATAAATATCTTTAGGGCTGCAGCTATAGCCATACTTCAATTTATCTGTTTCTCAAGTCAAAACTGTTGTTACGCCGGGAACAGTGCATTGCGTAGCCCGGTTACAAAAGTTTTCGTCTGTAACTTTAGACTCGTGTTTATTTTTTTGCATTTTGCGATACTTGCTTGAGGCTGGTGTTTTGGGTTGACAGTTTTTTTTTTCGACAGACACCAAAACTTTTGGCACATGCGGGCAAACAAGCGACGAACGAGCCAAGCACAAACAATACCGGTTTTTGCGGACAAACAACGACAACAAGGGCAACAGCAATAACAACAGCAAAATCAACAACAAGCCGAGCAACAAAATGTTGTCACCAACTGTCCCCAGAAACGTAGTCAGCACTTGCATAAATCGACTTCCGCTCCAGAGCTCGGAAATTCGCATTAATGCAACGCTGCGTACGCTGTCCGCTACCCCCACTACACCCCCCTCCCCCCAGACGCACAACCCCAAAATAGACAGCTTTTTCCCTCTCTGCCCACTGTCTTCAGTAAAATTCGTGTGGTTGCAAGTGATGCTGGGCTTTTGGCAAGCGTGTTGAACCCCTCCCCCCCCATACACACACACCCGCATGCTCACAGAAACCAGAGCCCTATAAAAACTACCCCGAATGCGACAGCCACACAATGGGTGTCTCTATCAGACAACCACCCAAGCACCCAGCCACCTAGCCACCAAATTCATCCAATACGTTTTACGCGAGTTTTCAATATCAAATGCGCATTGTTTGCATTAACAAGTCCCATGGGGATTTTGGCTTTACCTACGCAACGGGGAACAGCTACAACTCCAACTCTTACCCGTACCCGTACGGTAAATCGTAGCCATACCCCTGGCCCCGCATCCGTTACCGTTCCAAACATCCCATACAAAGAGCAGGCGAAATACAAAAATATTTTCCAACTTGCAGGCAGGTTTATCTCTGCATCTCGTCTGCAGCTGAAGTTGGCGGCTATCGTTGGGAGCCCAACAGCTTCAGCTTTAAGTATTGCTAAACCGTTTGTATTGCAAACCACTGTGACAAATTGAATTCTGTGTGTGTTCTTCATTTTCTTTTTTTGTTTGTTTGGTTACGCATTGGAGGTGATAATCTCCTGGGGATACAGAAGGCCCGGGCTTACTGCGTGCACGAAGACAACGTCAATGCATTCGTACTAAACTCACCCCCCACACACACACCTGATCCCTGGGGTGTCACTGTAAAGTGCTACTTTTCGGATGGGTTGCCTAATTAGGCACTCTCCGTCACTCGCCGCTCAGTTTGACCTAATCTCAGTTCCTTCCGTATGCCTATTATGAGCTGGCGGACTTCTCTCCAGTGTGTCGGAGATTCCATCCTGTGCTGGATTAAGGTATTTGATGGGAGCCCTGAGGTAACAGCCCCCTATACATCGAGAAATGGTTGAGCATGGCGTTCAGGCAGGGGTGTCCTCGGGCCTGAACCTGTGTTTATAGCTCCTATAACCGCCGTGACCTATAAAAAACTGAGAAGGATGATAGTCTACTTCCTATCCACTCCTCTAGGTTAGGGATTAGCCGATGTGTCCATCTTCCATTTCTCGCTGCGCTCCATATGTCATACCATGTGTCCATCGTCGCTGCTCTCGCAGTCCTGCGGATGGTCACCATTGGGATAACGTCCCCTTAGTACGTCGACTGAAACCGTTCCTGCCAGAACCAATGCCGCTTCGTCCGAGACTGTGCGGAAGCTAGAAATTACTCGTAGTGCAGACGGTAGGATGCAGAGTGCTTATTTCGACGTCCTTTTTTATTAGACACTGCCTTTGTGCAAAACGGACCTTCGTACAGCAGGATGGAGGCTACTACTCTCGCGAGCACAAGGCGTCTCCTTGGGTTATGGCCTCAAACATTGGGCAGCATACGCGAGAGGGCACCTTGCAGTTTGGCTCTCTGGCTGACTTACTCGATGTGGGGCCGGAAGCAGGGCTATTGTCCAGCATGACGCCCAGGTACTTTATTGACTCCTTGGATTTGACAACGTCGTTGTTGACTTGCACATGTATGTACTCCATTACTTTACGGCTTGTAAGAAGTGCAGCCTCATTATTATGGCTGCAAGTTCCAAGCTCGCAAGCTGCAACCAGCACCTTGTGCTCCTTAGCCACGACGACTAGCACCAGGTCATCTGCAAGGCCTATAAGCCCGCGACCCTGAGTAGTTGGAGCCTAAGTACCTCATAGTACATTATGTTTTACAACAGGGGGCCTAGAACCAAACCTTGTGGATCTTCTGCTGTGACCTTCTCGCCAGTAAGCATGCGTCCGTAACGCATCGCATTAGTCTCATATCCATGCAGTCGGCTGATTGCCCAGTGACAGTGGACTCGGCGTGACGTAAGAAGTCGGTAAAAGTTTAGGAAATTTCGTTTTCATTTGGATCCATTAGTCTTGGGTCACGGTTGTCTTTGCGTGCTTCCATTGATTGCAAAGTATATTGATTAGTGATCGCTGAATGTGAACTTCTTGTTGTCTCTCCAAGTTGTCTTTCAGCGTAATATCTATGATGGACTGCCAGCCTTACGATACGTGAGCCGGCTCATCATTTGCAAGGTTTACATCGATCGATGCAAACTCTTCCAACAGACTGGTTTCTCTGGCATTCGTCTCTCTGCCTCACCATTCTTCTGCGCAGGCGTGGAAATCCCCAGCAATAATCCCCAGCGATCTGCCAAGAAAATCCTCCGAGGCTTCCTCCAGCATCTCGGTGGGGCGTAACAACTGTTAAAGGTTATACCGTTGATTATGTGATTATGAAAAGGTTATACCCAGTTAGCTGCTTTTCCATACTTGCTTTTCGCCCAGCCACATCCAGTGTTTTCGTTTCTATCACCGACTGTGTTTGCAGGGTCTAAACTGTCTCGCAATGACGTTCCTGAACATGGGATATTTGCCGCTGCTGACTAAGTGCTTAGAATCCCTGTTTTTCTCCTTGCAGAACAAATACTGTGGTTCCTTGTCAGGTGGTTCTGTCCTCCTTTGAGCCTACCGAATTTTAGAACTCCAGCAGACAACGCTTTCTTTGCGCTTTCTGCTGGTAGCTTAATCGAAGCTGTTTGGCCCTGCCCGTACTTCTTACTTAGATTGATATCGTCCAGGGATATCTCCTTCATCCTGATCTTATCCAGATCCCCAGATCCGATGATCACATGGTGAGCAAGAGACCGAACCTCCGCTTGCTCACTCACAGTATCACCCATCCTGAATGTCGAGGTATCCATAGCTGGCTTATCCAGCTGCAGTTCCTGGTTACCACCTTCCCAAACTCGCTCAGCTTATCGTCTACTTCTACCTTGTGTATCTCAGCATAACCAGCCTCACTTTTTGCCGCGATTACAATGGAGTTTGGGCGCGCATTCTCCCTGCATACTCCTGCTTTCTTGGGCTTCTTCTTGTGGGTGACTTCCCTCTACTATTCGCCTTTTGGCGATGGCAGAAAGCGTGCCCCAATTATTATCATATGCATCGCTCATCATGAACTATTAGCCAAAACTAGAGCCAAGGCTTAAACGACACGAGCAGTGCACGTCATCAAAATGCATTCATTGAATATCAAATAGGTGTGAACATTTCCTTTTTTTTGTTTATTTTCTTTTCACATTTTATAGTTTTCAAAATCTTCTAACTTACCAAAAAACAATATGTTTTTCTTTTTTAAATCATAATTCTTACAGTTTGAGCTGTGTTCTGGTCATTAATCAATTTAGTTTTCGATGCACAGTGTACGAAAGTGTAAGAATTTAATTTATTAGATGCTGTTAAAAAAATAATAACGCTGATCAGAAGTCCAAAACATAAATTCCTTGATTATTTTCCAATTTTTTATAACTGTTCTTCTACTTCTAAGTTATTTCCATATCCGATTTTGTCGTTACCAACATTTTCTCACTAATAAGCCTAAGAGTCGTACACTTATCAAAATCCATAATATTATTCAACTACCTGTTTGCTCAGAGGACAAAGAGGAAGTGCGGTAGCTTGCCGTTGCCGGCATCAACTTAATGCAGTTGAAATCGTCTGTTTGTTGCTTGTAGGATTTCAACTGCATTAAGTTGACGCGATTTGTGTTGCATTTGCAAAGTCACACATGGCACACATTGCGCAGTGTTGCAAAACGCCGGCATTGCAAGCAAAGCAAAACACAATGAAAAAGGCGCGCGTGCGTGCGTGCGTGCGTGAGTGCCAAAATGCAAATGACAAACAACAAAACAAACAGCTGGCAGAATGCATATCAAACCTTGAGCGGCAACACAGTGGCGCTCAAACTGTAAGCGCTGTTTTCGGGGGTTGCTTCGCCTCAAGCTCGATGGCAGACAACAGCAGCTGTCCGAGAGAGCAAGACAGTAAGAGAGAAAGGGAGGGCCAGACAGAGAGAGAGAGTGAGTGCGTGGAATAGATTTTTAAGAGTGCGTTTGTTGAGCAAGCGACTGCAAGGCAGAGAGTAGTCTTATGCCGAGCTGCAACTTTTTATGTAGTTGACAGCTGTGCGCACATCCTGAGCAAAGGATAAGCTCTTAAAGCAGACGGGACGAGGAGAGAAAGCGTCGCTAAGAACCAAAAGAAAGCCTAAAATGTGAAACAACCACCGAAAAAAAAAACCGATTGACTACTGACTGACTGAGAGAACGAGAAATGGAACGACGAATGAGCGGAATGAGGAAAGGAAGCTAAAGCAAGCGGGCGATAAGCCAGCGTAACAAAGAGCACAGCGCAATAGTTGTGCAAAAGAAGACTTGTAGCTGCTCCGACACAGGCTGCTGCTCGGCATGCCTTTTATTTTTGCGTTTCAATTTGTTTAAACAATTTTCGACCACCATTTCGGCCTAAAGTTGCTGCAGCCCAAAACTACAGAACAACAAGCTAACTGCAGTCAAACGCAGCAAAAGCGAAAGCAAGAGCAGCAGCAAGCAGTAGCAAAAACAACAATAAACAACGACGACGCTCGGCGCAGTGTTGCGAGTGTTACAAGTTCAAAGAAATCACAGTAAAAAGCAAAAAAGAAAGAAGTAAAATATTCAGTGCATAGTGAAAGGCGCGAGGGGTGGCCCAAATCGGCACACGCATTAAATGTATAAAAGTGTTCAACAAACAAAAAACCAGAAACAAATCGAAAACTGAGCACAAGAAAAGCAAAAAAAAACTTTGAATTTTTTAAGTTTGATTTGTTGCCCAAAATGCTCAAGAACTATTTAAATCGAAAATTCCAGTAGCTTCAACGTGTTTGTTTGTATGCGTGCGTGCGTGTGTTATGTATGTGTGTGTGTTGTTGTTGCTGACAGCCAAAAGTGCCTAACGTAGTAAAGTATAGGCCAAATTCGCATTGTATTGCGCAAAAATATACACAACCTACAAACACACACACATATCAGCCATTTACAGTTACAACGTGCATGTGCCTGCCTGTGTATGTGTGTGAGTAAATGTGTGAGTGCCACCCTACGCGAAGCTAGAGATAGAGAGAGAATACCAGAGAGCAGCAGCGAGAGAACAGCGCGAGAGCGCGCACATGTCAATGGCAGACAGCTGACTGGCGAGCCACTAAGCAAAAGCAAATAAGCAAAAAGGCAATAGAAGAAAACAACGCACAGCAAAGGAGACAAAAAAATACGCTTGCGTGTGTGTGTTTATGTGTGTTCGTGAATTATGCATTAACAAATAGAGCCAATTGTTAGCAGTTAGCAACAAATAATAGAGGAAGAGAGAGAAAAACTACAACAAAAACATAGCAAAACAAACATATCAAAACCGACACACAATAAGAAACGTCCATTTACAACACAGAAGCAACGACTGCATTAAAATACATACTTACACACATGTGTACATGTATACGTGAATATTTGAATTGGGCAAACTGACTACGGCAGCAGCAACAACAATAACAACAGCAAATAGGACAGTTTGAAGAACAGCTTTCTTTCTATCGCTAGTACGCTGGCTGCTGTTGCTCTCAGCATTGCCAGAGGCGGGCAACGCTTTTGGGGGCATTGCCAGACGCAAAAGCCGCTACAATAACAACAACAGCAACAATAACAGCCACAACTGAAGTGAATTTGTTATTACCCCTTGACTGAGGCAGTGTCATAAAATGTTGCTTTGTCGCCGCGCGGCTGCCAAGCGTCGCCGCTGCTGCGTTTGCTGCCGCCACAAACAAAGAAATTGGGAGCAGCGGCAGCTCCACTAGCTGCACACTGACAAATGCGCCAAATCTTTCTCCGCCCACCTGCTTTGGCAAACAACTGACAACATTAACAAAAGACAACGATAACAACAACGATAATTACAACGATAACGATAGCAACTTTAACTTTAAGACCCGTGCAACGAAACATTTTTATGAATGGATAACTATAGAAAAAAGGTAAGTCTGTTAAAACTACGGTTACCATCCAGCTTCAACTCTCAGGAATTCTCGACTTATACATAGGTATTCACATATGTAAACACATGTTATATGACCGTCAAAAATATCGTAAAGTCTTAACCTTTATGAAAGGTTGTAGTGACCGTATGTGTTCCAGAACAAGTTTTAATTTAATCTGCGTTTTGTTAACAAGAGCTTATGTTCTAAATTTGCTGTCTACAGTTGTAGATCGACCCAGCTGATCCTGCTGGTGAAGAATTCTAGAATTCTATTACTTATTTCGAGGGCGCTGAAAAAGGCACGTACAAAGAAAGGAATAAAATCGGACTAGAGCCAACAATCGAGACAAATGATCACATTTAGCAAATATGCTTCACAAAGAAAATTCAATTTTGAAAATATTTGTAAAGCTCAAATGTAGCTTTAACTCTTTTGCCCATTTCTTTCTCAATGTGTTTGTGTTATATGTTTAATTTGCCTTATTTCACGCAGTGGCGCTTAATTAATCTCATTCATGTCTGAAATATATGTTATTTTCCAGAATCTGGGTACTATATTGCTGCTAAAATAAATGGTGTCAATTTGGATGTGCTATAATTGGCTAAGATCCCAATTCTAAATGATTTTTGAAACATTTTTGAAATTCTCATTTCACTTTTGTATTCGATTGGGTTGTCTAATTGGAACGCCCACCTGGCTGCCGCTCTATTGCACGAACGGATCAGCAAGCTGCAACGAGCCCATGGCAGCCGCATAACAAATTTATTTTAATTTTACGCTTCGTGCATGTTAGTTGGCTAAAATTAGAGGGACCAGCTCACCCAATCCACACCCCCATCGCGCCATCATATCTGAAATTAATTCAAAACACTCAAAAAGAAAGAATAAAATTAAATTTATCTAGCGTTTCAAAATCGCTCTTCGCATAATTTATGGCGCTCACCAGTCTTCTCCAGTCTCCCCAGCTGCTGGTAACCAGAATTCAATTAAAAATTTCGCACTTCGTATTTGAACTTTTAACCCTTCCGGGATGGAGATGGGGATGGGGGTGGCGAATTGGGTCAATCTTTTAATGGGACTTTTCAATTATTTAACCACTTATCTGTGCGTCGTCATCGCTTTGTTGCAGTTTGTTGTGTTTATTGTGTGTTGTTGCCCCTTTTATATATATGCAACCAGTTCATCAGCCACAAAACTGCAAAATCAATTAACGTGCTACGTGGGTGTTGCATGAGTTGATCGATTGCATGAGGCTCTTGCCACCGCGCTCTGCCCAACGAGTTGACGATTGATGCGGCAACATTTGCGTTGCAATCGCTGCTGGGGCACGTGCCATCCTAGGGCAATGCAAGAGCACTTATGTATGGCTTGTGTGTATGCGCCACATTATGCTCCATCCACAACTCGCTTGTCTCTCATCGCATTCTCGTTCCTCAAACACTAATCAACTCGAGCACAGTGGCCATTTATCTCTGCGCAAACAAAGCGCCAAGTTGATTGAATTCGATTGGAAACAAAACAAACAATTACAGATGCAGTTGCAGTTGCACGTTAGACCATATCTCAGATGTGGGCCAAACGCTGATTTCATTTACTAATGCTTTTTGCCAGCCTATTCAAACGGGACTTAGATATGGTCTAAGCCAAATTGATCGAACTGAATTCAAATTGGCATTATGAAAAATAGAATGAATAAAATACTAAATAAAAATAATATTATTACTCTAATGCTTACAAATTCTTTGCCCTGTTCGATTTTTTCTGGGTTTTCTCAATGTTTTGCAGTCAATGTTGAACAATGAACATTTTACTTACTTTTTATTCAATGCCCCCCGATTTATTATAAACATTTGTTAAGCTTACATTTACATTTTATATATTAAAAATAATGGTTAAGTTTCTGATCTGACAACAAAAATAAATTGTATAAATTCATTATTCAAGTATTTAAATGAATGACTACTTTGATATATTTGATATAAGTGTTCAACGATTTCTTGCGATTTCAAAAAGTGACCCGTCGTTAGGTATTATTCAGGAATCGAGACAGGATTTCACCTGCCACTAGTCAACTGCAAGTAGGAATAGACTACCACATTTGTGGTTTCCCAACATACTCCTTCAACTTTACAGCATGTAGCATTTCTGATATCGCTGCTGATTTTTATAGATTTCTTACATTAAGCGTATCTATGCGTCGTTGTGGACCAATCGAGCAAACCATTTTCCATTTTTTCCTTATAGCCCGTTTTTCACAATGATTGTGCATAAAACTTCACAGAACGAAGAAGCAAAAGCGCGTTGGCGTTTGCCTCATTTTGTTGCTGTTGCTGTTTTTGTTGCTGCTGTTTGTGTGCGCTGCTTCAGCTGAATTAATGATGCATGCATCCGTCATCAGACTGCAGCGCAGACGATGACGATGACGTTGACGTTGATGCTGACGTCGACGGCGACGGCGCCACTTTCGCTTGAAGCCGCCTCCGCAGAAGCAGCAACAGCAGCAGCCGCCGCCCGCCCACTCACAGTTGGCCCTCGGGGTCGCCGTTGCCGTTGCACATTTGAAAGATGTAATGCGCTTTATGCGTTGGATTTTTCTCGACTTAAGTGGTCTTTTTACAATACCCTTTGTCCATTAGAAAGTAACTAAAAACAAAGGATAACATCATATCGTGCTGAAGAGTACAATACTACTTTTAAGTATTGTATATATTGTATACATTGTACAAATATATATGTGGATTGATCATCCTCAACAACCGGAGCGATCTAGTGCCGTACAGCTGTCTGTCCGATCTGAGCTAAAACAAACATAATCTTATCTGCCCAGTTGGCTTATTGCCATATCTTTCTACTACTTAATCAGTTGACAAATATCGATAAATATCGATAGTTGACTTACAGTGTGAGCTTATCTTGATAGGTGTAATAACAAGAGCCATCGGATTTGATGACTGTCATGCACTGATAAAACATACATATATCAGAGCTGTATTAATAGCTGTACTCTTAAAATCTATTATATTAGATTTTTTATTAGGGTATCTGCCATTCGGGCTAATGCCTGACTGAGGCACTCTCGCGCAGTTGTCGTTGTATTGCTCTGTTGCATTTCTTTATTTAAAACTCATCAGCAAGTCGACGACATCATTTGGCGCGCCGCAGTGCGAGATGGCTCCACACATTAATATGCATTTATAAATAGCGCCCCATGCAGCGGGGTCTATGCAACAGTTGCCGCAATGTGAATGATGTGCCACATCTTTGCGGCAGCAGATACTTTGTTGTGCCCAGCCTTGTGCTAGAGCCTTATTGCGATTTCCTACGGTCAAAATTCAAATGCTTGTAATGCTGCTTTAATCAGTGACTTATTGGAGGCGAGTAGTGCGTTTTTGAGAGAGCCAGAAGTGAGCGTAAAGAAAAGGATAAGGGTATAGTGAGGGTTATAATAATGCTAAGGGTAGTTCTAGTTGTAATTTGGCTGCCAGCCAGTCTACTCGGGGCGTATTACTCACTTAAGCACTCATACGGAGGAAGGTTTTTTTGTTGTTTGTGGTAATTTATTATACCCTGTGCTTTAATTTTCGAGAGGATCCACATTCTACTTCGTGTGAATAAATGATTAAAATTATATTATATGGAACGTATCATGTTAATTATATTTCCAAGAATGTGGATTTTGTAACTATAAATTTAGATTTTTTACAATTATCTAAAAGCTCTGATTTCCAAGTGACTTTTGTATTGTTGCAACCTTAACATACTAAATAAATAAATATCCTAAATTGTAAATAGGTGAATAACCTTTGAAGTAATGCGAAGACATAGTGAGCTGAGCTGACTTTCAGCTTAGCTGCTGTTGCTCTTTATATAAAATAAAAGTAATTCTGAAATGCGTTATTTATCCGACCCATTAGGAAAATTTTTGATATGTAAATTGAACTAGACAATTATGCTCTTTGCTGCAGTTGGATTGAATATTGAAATGTATCACATGATACAATGGCTTCAATTTCTGAAAATGAAAGGTTGATTTTTGGTATTGATCAAAATGATTCGAATTGGTTCAAGGGTATTTTATCTTCGGGAAACCCAAAGATTGATTTATTTTCGTGGGTTTTGTTTTTATAGTTTTTGTTTTTTGTTTCTTCAGAGTTGTTGTTGAATGCGTCTAGCCAATAATGTTCATGCTGGCTGGCGCTCTGATGGATGTCGAGGACGACCATGAAACTGAGTCATTTCGCATCATCTCATATGGCGTCCAATTCTCATTTCTGCTGGCTGCTTTCCCTGCCTGATGCCAGCTGCCGGCTTTGTTGTTTTTTAATCAGCGAAATTGTTGACACCAACCGTATACAATCAGCGAAAGAGCTTTCAAATTCGTGGTATGAACTTGTGGCACACAGCCCGAGCAACATGCTACATGGATGTACATACGTTTAAATTAAATATGCCGGGTTGCCTTCAGCTGGAGGAGCTAGAACCAAATTTGGGCAGCAGCGTGCAAGATAAATTGTAAGATGTGGCAAGATGCTATTGCTGCTGCTGCTGCTGTTCTCAGTGTTGTTCCGACACATAATCTGACAACTGACATGCAACTAAGCCACGCTCCACTCCATGCCACATGACACGCACTTCTGGCCGGAAGGATGGCAAAGTGAGTTATGTCTGGTCGGTTACTCAGCCCGCTCACACATCTGGCAAAGTCATTGACGCCACTCCGATACGAGATACAAGATCTTAGCAGCGAGATAGACATTTTGCCTTTAAGCTTTCATATGTGGTACCACTCAGTACTTTTTTTTGTTTGTCAGGAAAACGAGAGTCAAATGACCAATGAAATACTTAGAAATGTTTACATATGTGTATATAAAATAAATATATTATGATATATATTTGACTATTTTCATGGCTTCGGTATGGTTTTCAGTGATGTGGTAGATGATATGATACAAATACTTTAGAAAGCACTTGATGAATGTTTAGAGCAAGTAACTCTTAGTATTCCAAAATGGAAGTCAGTCCTTGCAACTATGAAAATAAAAACATAAAAATGTGTTCGAGTTTTGGCACGCAGTGTTCAAAAGCAGTCGCAAACCAATACCGTTAGCTTTGTCATCCCTGCGTGAGTCATTTCGATCGGGCAGCAGGGGCAAGGGGCAGGGGGCAGGCTGCTACTGAATTATGTATTTTATTGCCATAAATTCAAGTTCCATTTTAAATGTATAGCCGAACCACGAACGAGAACCAGACGCATTATTGGCGAAATGGCCGATAACAGATAACCCGCTCTGGCCAAAACGAACGGTAATGTTTGCTGTAAGTTTGCCCCTTTATTATTGTTGCGGTTAGTGTGTTAGATATATTAGAGTACTATAATATGTGCTTATTTTATATTTATATTTATATTTGTATATATGTGTGCACCAAATATACGTGCACCCACAGAGTGTGATATATGACATATATTACAAGATGAATTACCTGCCACCCCAAAAATAAAATACACACACACAAACGCATGGCAAATGGTTCGCTTCGCTTCGCTAAAACTTCCCTCTCTCAGCTGTCTAGGATGAAACACACGCACACACACACACACGCTTACTAATTTCCCACCTCCACGCACTCAAATTTCCCTCTCATTCGCATTTGGTACTTGGTGCTTGTTGGCTCATACTTGGCTGGCAGTCGATTCAGTGCTTCAGAGTTTCTCGAATCGTGCACGTCGTTCGGCGGCTTCCCTCGGTTCTTACAAACGGTATCAATTGTTGAATTGTCTTGGAACGCGTCGTCTACTTGCTTCTTGGAGTATTATCAAAGTGATTTTTGTCGTGATTGCTAAATGTCTTAAATATTTGATTTAAGTTTTGTTTTTCTTTTTTGTTTATAGTGCGAATAACAAAGAACTTTGCAAGGGCTGCCCGAAAACAACCCTCAGCAGCTGCCGCAGCAGCAGCAACAGAACTCGCGATCAACGCCCTACCCTTCTCCGCCCACCACCAAACCGGTTTATACTCAAAAAGTTCTGCCTCGCGAATTATTATAAAACCTAGTGTTTTTTTTTTTTTTTTGTTTGCCTCTAGTGGAAAACAACCCCCAACCCTTAGACCAGCATATCATGGCAATGAACTTCTGATCTAATAAGATGATTCGTCATTCGTGTGTGTCTTTTTCCAGTGAACTCACGAAAATCGCATTAAGACTTGCGTATATAAGACTCTTACAGCGAGAAAATTGTATTCAAAGGCCTATTAAAATGGCAGCATTCTTAAAGGAGCAGGGCAGACGCACACTGTGCTCAAAATGTATGTAATACTATGCAAAAACCAGTACTTATAATTTGAAACCCAATAATAGAACCTGAGTTGTGTGCATATATGCAGATATGTTATTTGAATATAATCGTTCATTGCTCATGTTTTCACAACTAGCTTTTGACTGACTTCTGACTCCCGAGAAGCATCTCACAGTTTTCTTGTTATCTCTTATCTGCTGAAAAGGATGAGATAATTATTTTAGCGATCTAATTGTAATAACCTTTAAAATGAACAGCTGCAAATTCGCTATGTAAGCAATACAGTGAATGTTATTCGATATTTTAAAACAGAATTAAGTTTGACTCGCTTGAAAGAAGTTACTCGAAGTGTAGTCAAGAAGTAAAGTCAAGTTTTTTGCAACTCAAATTGAGAAATATTATAGGTTTAATGAAAATGTTTTCAGTTTAGACTGAACTCCAAACCGCTACAAAAATGCAACAATTTTGACTGGAATTTTTAACTAAGCATTGTGATTGCGTGAAGGCAAAATGACTTTAAAGAATAATATAAATAAAAAATATTTTCTTCATTTTCGGTATAGTGTTATCTGACTGTCATTTCTGGCAATCGGTTGAAGTCATACGACGTAGTCAGGACAGGTTCTATTGTTGCACGATCTATCAGCTGTGGCTGTATTATTTTATAAGGAATCGAATATTTATAAGCAGAATACACAAAGTAGAAAAAGAAGAAGAGATAATGAAAAAACTTGCCAAGTGCCGGCAATGAAAAAAAAGAACACACGCAGTAATGAGAGGGGAAAAATGCTTTTAATTCCCCACAAGTTTTCGTGTGTGTGTGTCTGTGTGTGCCTGTGTGTGTCTGTGTGTGCGGCTTGTTTCACGAGTTTTTCCAACGTCGAACGCATCATTGAGCTTCTCTAAGGCGCATTTGGATAAAGTTGTCTTTGCCTTTCACGTTGTTTCTGTTGTTTTTTGTTAGTTGTTGTTGTTATTGTTGTTATAGTGGAGAGGGGATTGTTGCTTCACGCCTAATTGGTTAGCGACATCGAACGAACTGTTCACGTTTATGAATTCTGATCAAAAAGTTGGCAGCGCCTTTGCCTGTTTGCAGTCCAAAGTTTGGCTCAACATTCATACAAAAAGGGCGAATGATATTCCAAACGATACACAAATGTTTTATCCAGGGTGTGTTTTCAACATTATTGGATTTTGTTCTAACACAAAAAAGAAACATGATTTCTTATTATCAAAAAGTTTGTCTGAGATTCCAGAATGGGTATAAATATTTAAAAGGGATTCTCGGTTATTCTGTGTCGACACTTGAGAATCATTCAATCAAGTCGAAATATTGATTTTAAGATTGCATCCCAACACAAGCTCACTTATGGAACAAAGAGTTTTATGTAGGTAATAATTAATAAATTATAAAAAGTACTATATCAGTGTGAACTCCTTTGGAAAGCTCATTTCGTCTTGCAAATCACTATTAAAACTAATCAAGCGAATAATTGAACATAATATTGTTTTAAACGATTTGTTTTACGCTATTAACTTTGACAGTTTCAGCTAATTTCTTAAGACTCCGATTTTGAATCTTATTTGAATATTAAATTGTTGCTCCGTCCAGAAGAAGCTTTTAAGTAGTTTATACTTAACTTAACTTGTTCAGACTAACTTCAATAGCCGCTGACGATTAAGAATTAATTTTAAACGAAAAAAACAAACACCAATTTGAATGCACCCACAACATAATTTTAATCATTGCCATGAAACTGAGACTTGTCTCTTAAACATTTGAACTTTTTAAAAATGTTGCATTCTGCTTGAGTCAAGTTTGTCAGTGGATGGCGCCACTTTTAGCGAGAACTTTTTGCACTTTTGTTGTTGGCCAATTGAATGGATAGAGGCATTTGCGAAACTCTCTCTCCCGCACCCCCTCCCCGTCCCTCTCCCGCACACAGCACCCCCATCCCCTATTCTCACTTCCACTTGAATGCACTTTTGTTCTGCACCCAGGCAACATTTGCACAAAAGCCTTTGCTAAATTAAAAAAAAAGAAGTTTGGAGTACAAAAACAAAATGGAAAACAAAGTGCAATTTGACGAGGAGGTGGCGTTCAGCCAGACGCCATACTTTGTGCAGCCTGTGGGGTTTCCCACTTCCCCAACGCATAATTAACAATGGGCGGGGCAAAAGGCGTATACCCCAAAGGCAATCGCATCCTAATGAATTGGGTATTTTAGATTGTTGTTGTTGTTGAACTGTTAGATGGTGAGTGAATGCCTCGATCTTAAATTTTTAATTTCAACCCATCAGCGGGCAGCTGCAGTCGACGCCATTTAAGCACAAAAATAACATTTTCACCACTGAGATAAAAAAAAGAACGGCGTGGCGCATACCACCCACTGTCAAAAACAGTTGCCGTCAAGGGCCGTCTAGTTGGTTGAAAAAGGTATAAAGGAAAATTATTGAAAGTCGCAGAACTTTTCCCTCCAACTATTTTTGCTGTTGCTTGTACACTTTTCATGCATTTTATTTATATATATATATATATATATATATATATACTTATATAAATAAATATATGTATATATTTGCTCTCGCGAAATTGTCGGCATCTTTGCTTTGTGCTCTTGCTGCGATGGCTTTTCCCGCAAGACATAATGCCCCGCCCCTTTCTGCTGATGTTGCAGCTTGTTGGGCACATTGTTTGCCTTTTGACAAAACTCAACTAAACACAGTGTGACCAAATATACTCCCGATGAGGAGTATCCGCAGGACGACGCCATCTCCACAAGATAGTCTCGAGTTGCAAAATCTGAAATGCGCAGCTGAGTGTTGCCATTGCCAGCCGTGTTGCCGTGGGCCAAACAGGTCGCACTTTAAATTCAGCATATTACCAAGTTCCTCGTGCTAGTCTAATCCCAAACGGGTGAGATTCAATGGGCTGGGGACTGTTCTAAAACTTTTATCAGCAGCTAAACTTTTGTTTTAGTTTGTTGCCTAGCAAAAGGAGCCGCTAAGTTTTTGCCACCTTCCACAAACTCACGCTCCTTATCGTGCTGCAAAACTGATTAAGTTCAAGTTACCAGTGACTTGCTGTCAGATTCAGCTTGCAAGCAAATTGCTTAAGATGCAACAAGCGGCGGCTGCGTGATAATTATAAAATCAACCATGCCAACAAAAACTGAAATAGTGCCAAACAATGATGAAATGTATCAGCTGAAGCTCCCTGAGTTTCCTGAGTTTCCCAAGTGATCGAACCATTGCGGCCTCCAAACATAACAAGCTTGCTGCATCTCAACCAAGACTAGGTTATACTGTTGATGCTTTCCCAGGTGGTTTCCTATAGATAACTATTTCTTACATCATAAGTCAGACAACAGGAAGACCCCTTTTTTAATACAAAAAGAACATTCAGAAAAAAATCACGCTGAATTTTAAAAAGTTGCCAAGGAGGATGTATCGTATTATTCACAAAGTATGTTTCCAAAATGGAAGATGTTTTTTTTTTTAATAGGGGTTTCTTTTTTTCTGATTTCAGGGTACATTTTTTTGTTTCGATTTCTGTATTTAAATTGTATTGTTATTGACATTTCGCAAAATAAGCAATTTTACGCAAAATAAGCAATAGCAGACAGCAACTAACCTCTAACAAAGTAGTCCGAATTTAAGAGTGGATTTTTTTCTAAAATCTAAGCTACTTCTTTTTAGAAATATTTTCGATTATTTTTTTCTTTTGGGGCTATTTGTTGCTAGAGATAATTATGTAAATTATAATGTGTTAGCCAAAATAACTTCCTTCCTACAGTAAAAAGTATGGAACAATCTTCTTATTAGGTATAATCCTTGGCTTTGATTAATATCTGGAGATAATTGATGGGACGAGCTTTAGGCAGCTTGCATACATATTTAAAATCCACATAACTTATGATAAAAGCTTAGTAATAGTAAATAAAATGAAATTGCTTAAACAATTAAATGCATATTAAAATGCACATTTTTAATTCTTACAATTTAAATGGTTTGTAAATTGAGCTTAAAAGACGCCACAAAGTAGGCAGCATTTGCCTCACACTAACACTCGACTGACGAGTGCCTCTCGTGGTGGCAGCAACAAAAACAGGATGCATCGTGTACCAGTCGGCTGCCATAATTACTGACGCTGCAATGTTTGCAAGATTTGTTTAATTTTTGCAAACGGGAGACGAAGCTAAGACATTGCGGCTGGCGATGGAAGTGGTTGTACAGTAGCCGTAGCAATAGCAGCAGCAACCATGTCGAGAATAATTTGCAACAAGCACATTTTCAATTTCAAAGCTGCCAAAACTAGCAGCAAATATTGACAGTGACTCTAATGGAAAAATCATTCGGGAGACTGCGATGACAGCGAAGTTACAACAGCAAAAACAACAACTGGAGCGGCGGCAGGCAAATGACAAACTGCGCTATTATGTTTCAGAGTTTTTATATTTTTTTATGTAGCTCTATGCTTAAATTGAATTACAATTTCTATGGCGTTGGCAGCACTTAAAGCCGCAACGGAAGCTGCAAGCAGCTAAGTGGCAACAGCAGCAACTACCCCAGACAAAACGACGACGCGTCTCATCGCGTGCCACCATTTGGTTTGGGGCACAGAGGCGTTAGTGCTTTAGTTGTGCTTTTTATGGAGTGTTGTCTAGAGAGGCTGCTGCTGCTGCCTCCGCCGCTCTGTTGACTATAAATAACAATGGAATCATGACTCGAAATTAAACGTCGAAAATGTGGCATGACAAGAAGGAGTGTAAACATATGCGTGGGGGGAGGGGGCTGCTCTTGTGTTTGCTCATGAAGTCAAAGAAGCACAACCAGAAACACAAATAAAACGGGAAGGCACATATGAAAGAAGCCCAAACATGATGTGCAGCCAAAGTGGATGCCAAGACTTAAGAGAGCGCAAGCAATCAAAATATGGGGACAGGGGGTTGGCGATGGTGGCAGTCGTGAAGGGAGAGAAGTTGGACAGATTTCTCCTCATACACACACATGTTGCGGCACATTTGTGCAATATGAATTAACAAATTGCCAAGCAACGTCATCAATTTGTGCTCACAATAAAGTGTCACAACTCTAGCTCCATCCTTATTAGGGCAACCCCACCCCGAGGCACCACTGTGCGGCAAATTTGTAGAAATGATAAGACAACTGCCTAGACAAAGCCAAGATTTAAAACCAAGAGACTTCAATCAGTGCCATTAAATTATAAATAACAGAAGCCTTGCTCGAATAGAAAGCTGAAGGGGAATACTTTAAAGTTTTGCACAATTATGCAGTGTTGCTTGTACAAAATAGCTGTTAATATGGCAAGTCAGATTTAAAGAAATTCGGAGATATATGATTAGATAATTAAATAGTAAGCTAAGAATGGCTCAAATACCCAACTATCAATACTTATTATTTTTTTTCTACAAACAGACCTTATTCCAAAGTCCATAGGCGAAGCGTAGCGCCATCTAGCGTTGACATTATACTTAATCATCATCGACTATGACGGCGCGTTCCGAAAGTGTGAATTACCTCCTACTACCGCATGCTCCTCAGCAGTAGCTGCGTCACCACAAATGACGAACCTATTACCCCTCACCCGTACCCTGACCCTATCCCCAACTACGACTCCTGGCACTTAATGCTTTTAGCTTACATACATTTTCCATAACAAGTCATTTAGTGGGCAGGCAAACATTGTGACTCGCTGCTGTTAGTCATCTGTCCAGCTCCTCAGTGCCACCACAACCCTCAGCAGCGGCTATCGTCCATTCAACCCTTCAAAGCCCACGTCACCTAATTGAGTCTGCTCATTTATCGATAAAAAAAGAATTCATGCTTGGCATGAGCATGAGCATGAGCCAACAACAAAGATGGAATGCTGTGGGAAGGGTGTGTGGAGGCTGCTTTACAGTTATGGCCACGACTGAATGAATGCATTCAGTCGGATTTCCGCACATTGTTGCGCACACTTCCTTATTCTTATCAATTGCGTTTTCATTGCACATCGTCTATCCTTGAAATACCAAGCGTACCCCCCAAAAATGCGTATTTAAAATTCAAATTAAGAAATTGTATGCATTTCCAAAATATATATGAGTTTAAATCATTCATATTTTATTCCGTCTCTATTGGGAGATTCTTTTTGTTTCTCCGCCATTTACTTCATAGAACCCATAATCGTCTTGTGCGTTTGAGCAAATTATTGTGTAGGATTTTGGGTTTTGTAGTTAATGCAAGGAGACTACGGCGAAGCCAGACAGAATTTATGTTAAGTGGGCGGACATTTGGGGCCAGTCTTGCAGCTCCACGTTTTACTCCATTCTGTCTGCTAACACCACCACCCCCTCCCCACACACACACACCCTCCCCAACCTGCTTATTATGGACTTTTGTCTGCTCTGGCAATAAAAATGTCGTTCCGCAATAAAAATCGAATTGTTTCTCTATTTTTCTTATTCATTTTTTGCCTGACAGTTGCAGCTGCGCTCAGCCGTAAAGCGAGCGCCCCGTCGCTCTTCCCCCACTCCTCCCACTGCGGGCCTAGAACAAGCCGCTGGAGGAATGCTTAACAGAAGCTGAAAGACTCAGAACAAACACTTTGGTTTATGTGAAACAGAACTTGAAATAGACTGCGCTTGCGATGCTCAACAGCTGCACAGGATTTTAGACCTCCTCTTTTCTCCTCTCTCCCCAAACACACACACACACTCCCTCAGACATCGTGGCAGGCAAATCTAATCAAATGGCGCAAATTACCGGATTTAGTTGGACTGACAGGGCGCAGATTTATTTTCATATCTAACATTTGTTTGCCATCCATTAGATAAAGTTAGAAGTCAACGTTCCTGCCCCTTGTTCCTACTGCTATTTGTTCTCCTTTTAGCAACAAAGCAGAACATTGAAAACTTTTATTGGCAAAAATAAAAAATATATAGTAAACGTTGCTCAAGATTTATAAGCGCACAGAACGCTGCCCGCTTTTTTAGATTTTTTGTTTTCGTGAGGCGCTATTAAGTTTTATGGCTTAAGTTTTTGGCCAGAAACTTGCAACCGAAACGACTTGGCTACAGCTAATGCTCTGATTCATGCAGCTGCCAAGCCACACTATTCTACAAAAGTTGTATGGTTTTGTGTGTTATTGTGACTTTATTCTTCGGCTTAAATGCCTGGAAATGTAATTTTATTTTCTAACTAAATGTTTTTTAAATGGAAAGATATGATTTCTCAGTGCATGAGCATGCAACAAAAATTGTTCATCAGAATTCAAAATCTTAAATATTAATACAGTAATCATTGCCCAGCCAATAATAACAATATATTTAGACCGGAATATAAACCAACTTTCAGCTTCAGTTTGCTTAACTTAAGAAAGTCAAAATACATTTGGCGCTAGCTCACATATTTATTTAGCAGGATTATTTTTAAAATGAATGGGTAGATTAGAATAGATTTGGATCGTTTAAAATTGTTTGTCTTAGTATTATTTGATGTTTACTTTATCCTCCGAATTTAAACAGTTAATTCGGTGCTTTCTAGATAAAACGATGATTTGGCGGACACAAAAATGATTATAATCGTTTTGTCAGAAGAAGTAGAGCACCTTGTATCGATTTGCTTTTCCACACGAAGCAAACTTTTCACATGAATCTTTTATTTTTCCTAACATTATTTTTTGTGCGGTTTCAGATCAGATTGTTGGGAACGAAAAGAAAATTAGCGTTCTCTTGCGACTGTGGTTGAGCTATGATTAAATAGCCGTAAAGAGAACTTCTTGGGGGAGATTGGCCAAAAGTAAAGATTGAATGTAATAGCTATGTAAATAATACACATTTCGCGATCTGCCACAAAATACATTTTCCCCAGGCAATACGCATAGACTAAGCCTTTGTTGGGTGTAAATTTGTTATCACCGCTGTCAGCGGTCATCTTTTTATCCTTTCGATTTTTATTCTTTTGGTTTTGCATGACCATAACTCTTTTAATCCTCGGGCCTGTTACACTGTATATGAGAGTGTGTGTATGTGTGAGTGTGTGTATGTGTGAGTGTGTGTATGTGTGAGTGTGTGTGTGTGTGTGTGTGTGTGTGTGTGTGTGTGTGTGTGTGTGTGTGTGTGTGTGTGTGTGTGTGTGTGTGTGTGTGTGCGATTCTTTGTGTATGTTCGTGTCAGGACAAGCATAAACTTTGGTATTTTATATGCGTCACGTCCAATAACCTGACGTTCTGTTTGGTTATTTTTGGCAGTCTATTTATTTTAAACATACGCCAGCTGAGCTTCACGGAGCATTAGACGCTGCTTTCAGCTTTCAGCGTTCAGCTGAGCCAACTTTATGTTGTCAGTGGCTGAGTGGAGTTGAAACGGGTTCCTCGACCTGCAAGCTGAACATTGAACATTGAACATCGAACATCGAACATTGAGCAATTGACCCATTTGCATTGTCCTCTGAGCAAAGCCACAATCCAAACAAGTGGTAACTAATAATGCAATGCCGAGGTGACGAGAGGTAGTTGCCACATTACTACTTGGCCAAGTGGCGTGTTGCATTCACAGTGTTTCCGGGTTTACTTTACCTACTTTGTCAGCTCGTGTTTTCTGATAATTTTTCAGTTCCTGATACCAGACTCGAGGGCAACCTGAACAACTTGGCGTGCCAAATCAACGTATTTCTTTTGGGTCCTCTGCGTCAAGGTATCTGCTTTATCATTGTCTCCGTGGCTCTTACTATTCTTTCCGTTCGATTCTCAGTTGTTTTTTGCCAGTCAGTTGCATCGGCGGCAAAGTGTGTGCCCTTAAAAATTTCTTCTTGGGATTTTTGCCTCTCACTTAGTCCTTTGAACCCAGGCATTCAGTGCTTGCATGCCGCATCTAATTATGCTATGCTCAACTGCTTAACTGCAGCAGAAGCTGTGAGGCAAGTGGTAAATACTCGCCATAGTCTGCCACAAATGGTTGGGTTTAATTACACAATTTATTGCGACACTGCGCTTATAATTTAGCAACGCGCTTGACAGTCCTAGCATCCTTTGAGTCCTGCACGTGCAGACTGCCTCCTTAAAGCATTCTTTTAATTAGAAATAGTTGGACTTGATATTAGAAAACTTAAAAACGGGTTTTCATCAGCTTACATATTTAATGCTAAACTTTCAACATTTGCTCTCGTCGTCTTATCCGATTCTAGTCTGGTATCAAATTCTAAACATAATGTTGACTGTTTTACATATTGAAGAATGAACAAGTTCTTTCACTTTTGTAGAGGGTATCATAATTTTGTTTTAAATTTTTCAATGTACTAAAGTATAAAGTATATATACTCATGATCAGTAACACTAGCCAAGTCATGTAGCCATCTTCGTTTGTCCGCTTGTTTCTTTGCAAACTAATCTCTTAGAGTATCTGAATGGAACCCAGCATCAAATACGAGTTCTTGTGTAAAAACCTTTTGTGCTTAACAAATATTTATAGCCAAACTCACCAGTTATGCACAATATTCTTCTCTTAGCATTTGCATCAAAAATCATTTAGATCGAACTACTTATCTGATAGCTACCATAGGCACAATAGGTCGAAATATGAATTCGTGTATGAAAACCTTTTTTGTCCAAACAGGTATCCAAACCAATTTCATAAAAAAACTATTGTTAATATATTATTAAAATATTGAACTATTACATCATATGGCTTTCATAGTTACAATCGGCCGAATTTGTTTAAATCTACAAGGAAATTAAACTTCCGACGTCCCTAAAACAACTGTTCCTTCTTATCAATTATATTGGCTACTTAGCAGTTTCCGCTCATTATTTTATTAGTATTTCTTGTCATATCAATGATATGTCTTGCCGAAATTACAAATTTGCTTATACGCTAAAAGATTCCAATTATTTGCTATTCTATTTAGTATTTAGTTTCAGCTTTACTTATTACACTCAACTTTCTAACTTTAATACTGCCAAAAACTTAAAAAAAAAACATAAAGTTCTTTTATAGCCACAAAGAAACTTTTCAAATACTCAAAAATCGATGCAGCTCAGCTGCATTACTCTTTAAGACTTGACTACTTCTACTTTTGTCTCCACCTTTTGCCGCACAAAGTGCACATCTAATCCCCAGTCTGCAGTTTAGACATATGCAACCATTAGCCCTGGCAAAAGAACAATTCATTTTACAGCCGCAGCTTATAGCAAAATTAATTGAATTTCACAAAGTTAAGGTCGACATGTTTTTCTTATTCTTTTGTGGGAACGTAACAGACGAAAGATTGTATGTTACCTGACAAATCAATTGTTACACTTATTTAACATTATATGATATGATATGAAATCCTTTCAAGCGGCTTACTGACATTCAGCCCAGTAGGTTTTCAAAATACATCTTA
Organism: Drosophila picticornis; assembly: GCA_035043845.1. Taxonomy (NCBI): domain Eukaryota; kingdom Metazoa; phylum Arthropoda; class Insecta; order Diptera; family Drosophilidae; genus Drosophila; species Drosophila picticornis. Next base: position 23,089,972 of record JAWNMR010000492.1, on the reverse strand, counting down.
AACATGTTTTCCTAGCCAAGCCATTGTGGATTTCAAGGTTGTTTATATACCAAGTAGTACCTTCAATGTTTTATGTAGTAATATTTTCAAAATTGGGAAGTACTCTCCAACCCCCCAGTCGTGGGTTGTATACATTGCTGCATTGCATACGTCCATCCTGGTTTGAGGATTGACTTTATATTTATATACGTGCTCTAATTATTATTATTATTGGAGGGGAATTGCACCGCGACCTACTAGATCTATTGTGCCCCCTTCTGAGCCTATAGCTCTTTCATCAGCCCCAGTTCGCGCACAAATGTGAGCATCTTTGTTGGATTGAGGTCTTCTATGTCTCTGAATTTTAGTGAGGCACATTCTGCTAGGATGTGCATCGAGGATTCCTCCTCTTTTTTAAAAAAAAAACTGCAAAGATCGCTACTATATATACCTAGTTTAGTTTGGTGACTTCTCGGTCTACAGTGTCCTGTTAAGTATCCTAAGGCTGTTCTTTCCCATGGTTATAACTTGCTTAAGTCGTTTAAGATTATAACCACCTAGGGGACATCTGGCTTGTCAAAATCCTACTGCCTCTGACTAGCTCTGTTGCCGTCTCTGGCTCTCCTCGTTTCTAAGTTCCAGTCGTAAAGTATGTCTCTCTATGCCACAATACGGTTTTGGTCCTGTTAGGGGCCTTTCTGCCCCCTTCTTGCTTCTTTACCAGCCGCCGTGTTTCCCGCTATGTCCCCTTGGCCCGATATGTCCCCTTGGCCCGATATGTCCCCTTGGCCTTCGGAAATAAGTAAATAAGTAAAAAATAATTTTTTTTCAGTGTACGATTTTTGGTAGCTTAGCTTTGCCAACACTTTTGACCTCTCTCTCTCTCTTTCTGCTTTGCTTGCAGGTGCGTGCTATGGAGCAGCGGCTTAGTGAATGGCCAAAGCCACAAGCACAACAACAGCAGCAGCAGCAACAGCAACAACAGCAGCAGCAACAACAACAGCTACATTCACAGCAGGGCACAGCCACCAGCTCACCCATACATCAGCAGCAGCAGCAGCAGCAACAACAACAACAACAGGCAGTTGCCGCTGCAGCTTTAGTCGCTGCATGTCAGCAGAGCGTTTTGGCCAGCTGCAGCAGCAGCAGCTTAGCCTGCGGCCAGCCAAAAAACGAGGCGGAGAAAACAATTAACTCATTGGAGTATCAGGTGGAGGAGCAGCGGCAGTTGCGTTTGCATGACGCACGCCAAATCGAGGCGAAGGCAGCCAAGATCAAGGAGTGGGTGAACAATAAGCTTCGGGATCTCGAAGAGCAGAATCAGCTGTTGCGCGAACAGAATATCAAGTGCAATCAGCAGCTGGAGCTGCTCAAGAATCACATTGCCAATCAGTCGCAACGGCACAGCATTGTTGGCCCTGTGCGCAATAGTTTGAGTTTGGATGTGCAGGATTTTGCCAGCACGCCGGAAACGCGTAGACGCAGCGAGAGTCTCGATCCGCAGGAGATCATTAGCCGACCGCTGACCAGCTCTTATCCGCATCATCAGCATCGACGCAATCTATCAATGGAGCCGCAGGAGCTGGAACGCAATCTAGTTGCGGCCGTTGATGGGCTCACATTGGCGCCACTGTCGAGCATCTCAAGCAAAGCAACGCACTCGACGGCAGCGGCTGCAAGCACACGTCCGGATAGCTCCGATACGGATACGGCGCACGACTATGCGGAAATCTATACGCCCTCGTGCGAGAAACTGCCGGCCTGGATGAAGAACAATCCGGCGCTAATGGCCAGCGGTGGCAATTCGAGCACAACAACAACCACAACTAGCGAGGTGGGCGTGCCCAGGCCGCCCACACCGCCACTGCATCGCTTCCCCAGCTGGGAGGCCAAGATCTATCAGGTGGCCAACGATGGACTCGCTGGCACAGGCACAGGCACTGGCACAGGCCACGGAACTGGCACCAGCAATTTAAGCAACGAAAGCAACGTCAGCAATGAGGCGACGCCCGATGTACAGGAGCACAGTCAACTAACGCTGTCCAATGGTAGGTCGAGGCCAGGACATGGACAGGATGCGAACGGAACGTTGGGCAACAGCGGAACACCGGGCACACCGCAGCCGCCACCGACGCGGCAGCAACAAACCGCCAGCGGCGGCTTCTGTGATATCTCTGTGCCCGTCTATGCCACGGTCAAGGGGCGTGCCTCGCAAATCCGCTCGATGCCCTTCACGGGCGACTCCAGCGATGATTCGAGCGATGGCGAAGACCACGCCGTCATGCTCACACACAACTCGCACAACTCATCCAGCACGGATAACACGGAGACGTCGACCTCTGGCAGTGCCTCGAGTCCTTCGAAAAGTCTTAAGACCTCTTCAAGCCTGAGCCCGGCCAAACGCAGCGGCTCCGAAAGCCCCAAAAATGCCAAGGCGCGTGGTATGTACTTCACTCCCCAACATTCAATTCCACTCCCCGCACGCGCATCTGCCCCGTAAAAACCAGTAAAGCGTAACGGTAGCGGTAGCGGTAGCTCATCATCGACAACAACAACACCAGCACCAGCGATAACAGCACTAACGAAGAAACTGGTGAAAATCACCCACTTGAAACACTAACAGCCAACTAGAATACTATCCCGTGTTCTGCATACCCCATTTAACATTAGTTGCTGCCCAACTTGAGTTCATTTTCCAGGTGCATTTCTTGCTTTCGAATACTCCCATGTTACAACTACCTCTAGCATATCCCATTCCTATGTCGCTTCATTCTACGGTTGTATTCAATTCCCCATTCCACACATTTCAACTCTAAGCTGCAAGCTTATCCCAGTCGAATGCATATTGTGTTCTTTAGCTGATTATAAATTTGAAACGACCACTGTTATTTTCTGCTCTGCATATAAATTCTGTTTCTGTTGCTTCACTTTTTTACAATCGCTGTCTCTTTTTTTCGTTATGTAATTTCCAGTTTACATTCATATTCCAAAGATGCAATCGTCATGCTTTGATTTACGTATGTACATATATGTATACATAAATACACAGATGCATACATATATATTTATTTATATATTCATCTATGTACATACATTTGCTAAGCAATGACTGCGTTTAAGGTTTCATCAAATTTATCCCTGTACCCCTAATTCCATCCATGTTTTTTTGCATTACAAATAGCATACGTTTTTGATAAGATAATTGTTCAAGTCCCCAATGCAAGTCTTTAATTATTTTCTATAACAACTAATTTGTTATCCATGTATTCTAACAACTTCAAACTGGTTGCATCTCCTTCGCCTCACCCCTCCACGCTCTTGTTGTGGGGTCATTTCATTTGTAACCACCATTTACCATTCACACACATACTCACTCACTCACACACACACACACACGCACACACACGCACACACACACACACACACACACACACACACACACACACACACACACACACACACACACACACACACACACACACACACACACACACACACACACACACACACATACGCAAACACACACACAACAGGCCACACAAGCACATCAAGACTACAACCACAACACCAACACCAACAACAACATTATCAGCTTCATCAGACTCTGCCACACCTACAAGCGCCAGCGCTGGCGCCCATGCACAGAGCACAGAGCACGCTGCCACGCCTACATACGCCCTCTGGCGCGCAGCCGACGCAACTGCGCGTGAGCCCCCACATGCGTGGCACAGTAATTTCACATCTTTCCTTTGAATCAGGCCTCTCCGATGACTATGCCCTGCCACCCGATGCCGTTTCCGAATCCACGTGCATGGACGCCTCGATGCCATCGCTTTTGATGCGCCAATCGTACGTCGACTCGCCCAGCAAGAAACTCGAGTCGCTCGAGAAGGTGAGACTGAATTATTCAATGTATTGCAAAGCAAAGATAAACTTATAAAATTCAAATAAAGTTTGCTCAAGCTGCATCACTTTGAACTCAAAATAATCATTATTTTTTAAAGCAAATAACTAAAATGTAATAAATAATCAAATGATTTAGGTTTCTATAAAATGCACTTGAATAGGAACATTTATTTTTCAATGGATTTAAAACTCTTAAACCAAAAGAAATCTAAATTTGTTTTTAATTAAAACTAATAAATTAAAATTTAATTTCTCAAATAAAAATTTATCAAGTCAGCGTTTTTTGTTCCTCACTTTTTAATTGCTTTATATTTTATTGTTTTGGTATGTTAATACATGTCAACGGTTTTTTTTCTTTAAATTTTATTGCCTTAACCTTAGATCTCAATTTTTTATTGCTCCTTCTTCTCCACGTAGATGGGTCACCTGGCTAAGCTGGGCGGTAAATTGAAGACTTGGCGCAAACGCTGGTTTGTCCTGAAGAACGGCAGCCTTACCTACTGGAAGAGCCAGCACGATGTGCAGCGCAAGCCGCAGGGACAGATCCAACTGGACGAGGCCTGTCGCATCAGTCGGGCGGAGGGCGCCTCCACCTTTGAGATTGATACGGGCAAGAAGGTGTACTATCTGACCGCGGATTCGCATGCCACCATGGATGACTGGATTCGCGTGCTGCAGAATGTGCAGCGACGTAATGCAACCAAACTGCTGCTCAGCCGAGACGATCAGAAGCCGACGGTACAGGGCTGGGTAACCAAGGTGAAGAATGGGCATGCCAAAAAGTGCTGGTGCGTTCTACTTGGCAAAATGTTTCTCTACTTCAAGGCACCTATTGAGACAGTAAGTAAAATCAAGTACAATTTTTACAATGTCAAATCATCACAATCCATACAGAATCCATTGGGTCAGATCAATATGCGTGATGCACGCGTTGAGGAAGTGGAGCATGTGTCAGACTCTGATTCTGAGGAACGCGAGGATGCCGCACAAGATCAAGCAAGACTCACCGTCGCCATCTATCCGGCGCATCAGGGTCCCACCTATCTGATTCTATCCGGCAAACCAGAGCGCGACAATTGGTTATATCATCTGACTGTCGTTTCTGGCGGAGGACCCAGTGCGGGCACTCAGTACGAGCAGCTCGTGCAGAAGCTAATGGAAACCGATGGGGATCCAAGTAAGTTCAAAGCATACACAATAGAAGTGTTGAGTAGCTAAATTCCATAACATAATTTTTGGACAATAACGTAAAATGGAAGTTGCAATGTTGCCTATAGTTAGGTATTAGTGTGTAGTGGTATGATCTGTCCAACTCCAACATACGTATATGTATGGGTATGTACAGCCTGGGACAAAGGCAAAGGGGCAGAAAAAGTCTTATAAACATACAATACAATAATGGACAATATTGACTTGACTGTAACCAAACCAGCACATCTCGATAACTATTGCGTGCGCACTGAGAAGCTTACCATTTAAATCGCTGTCTTAAGAGCTTTCTGTTAATTTCGATAAAAATATTCATTGCCGACTATATTGGTTTGCCTGAAATGTCCATCCGTCTGTCTGTTTGAATGAGCGCAACTCAACTTTCTTTGACACCCTTGACTCTTAAAACCTGGTTAGGCAATCGATAATTCGATAAGCGCAATCGATAAAACCACAAATGTGCCACAATTCCAATTCCTAGAGGCACCAAATTTGGTTAATATCTCGTTGAATAGTATCTCGTTCAGAGATCGGTAACTGCTTTCGTATGTCTTTTAGAGATGCCTCTATTCATACACGTACACATTTATCGACAATCGACAAAGTACAAAAGATCGCACATATTTTTGTAATGTGAACTGCAACTGTATATAAGTCGTAACGGCCTTTTTTAATTTGGTTTAGACTGTGTGCTCTGGCGTCATCCCATACTGCTGCACACCAAAGATACAATAACAGCGCCACTGTCCTCGATGCACACGGAGACTATGCAGCCGGAGGCCATCAAGCTATTCAAGGTAAGAACATTATCTAACCGGATTCGGATCTTTGACATTCGTGTAACCCTTGATATATTTATTCACTTCATAGAGCATTCAGCTGTTCATGTCTGTGGCTGTGAACCAGCCAGGCATCGATTACCATGTGGTGCTCGCCCAGAACGCTTTGCAGCATTGCCTGGACATGCCGGAACTACAGACCGAAATGATTTGCATTTTAATTAAGCAAACCTCCCGACATATGGGTCAGAAACTTAGTGTCGGTGTCCAGGTAAACAAGAAACTGGGCAAGCAAACGCGCGTAAGTTTTTAAGTTGCAAAGCTTCTTATCCTTTAAAGACACTTTTAGTTGTATTCCCCCAAAATTTGTTGTTAACATTCTCATTTCCTATTGATTTCTATGTAATTTCCTTGACTAATCCACTTACTAATTAGTTGGTTACCTGTCTAGCACGTGGCCTTCGATTCCTTATCAGAGTAAAGACAACATTTAAAAGCTCTTACGGAGCTTTCGAATCTGTACTTAAAAAAGGAAAAATAATTCTTCCAAGAGCCTTTACTGTCACACAGATCACTCACTGCTCATGTACACGTTACATCATTTAAAAAGTTCAATCAATCAGCTTAAAAGCTTTTCCTCAATGCAGCTTCCAAGTGTTACCCTTCCTGAAAAGTCCATGCAACTAGGTATCGTATATCAAATACCACAAAGGTCTATTATTCTTCAAGTTTATTTTAATTGCTTATAAAAATCATCGCTTTGTTAAAGGATCGGCGACAAAAAGCTTTGCTTTAATTTGAAAGAGCTTACGACAAATCTAACACATACTTAATAATCGATAACTTTATTAATCACACAAACATACTTGTATCCATCATATCATACTCATGCCATAGTTTATTCTTGTAGTTTTTAGCATGTTCTTTTAACTAATTGTTCGTATTCAAATCGATAATTTTTGATTATTTTCTTTTTAATTTTTGCGTTTCACTTGTTTTGATTTGTACTTCAAGTAGTGAACAGACAATGAATTTCCCCCATAACTGCCAAACTTTACCTATGGTGTACACATATTTTATAGCTCTGTCCACACACACACTTCTTAGTGTACATACATACATAGCTTTCAAAAGAATCGAAAACAAAAAAAAAGACAACAATCAGCACAAAAAAAACGATTAAAGTTATATTCTTGTGTATATTTTTATCTGATTCTTGGTGTTTCATTATCATTGTGTAAAGTAATTGCTGTAAATTTCATACGTTCTATAGTATGCCATACTATATATTTACAAAGTATACTTTGTATACACTACTATACTACAACTACCTTTAAAGAACATTCATATGTACAAATATACAACGCACATCTCTCAAACATAACAAACATATACATACATACATACATACATACATATTATTACATACATATACGTACTCAAGAAGGGACTTTTAATAATGTACATAATTCCTGAGCAGACATATTATCTGAATTGCTGCTATATAGATACATATTTGACTTATCTCGGTAGTTGAGATCAGTGTTCCAATATTTTGTTGAGAAACGATTAGTAACGCCTAAACTCTTGATTCTATTTATGATAATATAATTTAATTTAATAATATTAGAGTGATCCGATATTGTGAATTAAGCTCAAACTTTTTTCTGTTATATGTAACCGATCTTGTCTTCTTTTTAATGACAATGATATATGTATATATATATTTATATATATAGAGCTTGTAACCGGGAAAACTAACTTGCATAGCAGAGAGTTTATGGTATCGATAGTTTCACATTTTATGACAAAATTCGAATATTTACTGCAACCGAACCCCAATGAACCAATTAAGTCACCATAGCATTCACTCACACAATCTCAGCCACAATAAGAAACAGTTCAAACTTTGAACCTCAAAGTACACTTTAAGTATCAGTGTGTGCGTATACTATTTCACACACACACACACACACACACGCACACACACATATACACGCACACAAATCCACTCTTGTGCTACGTTTATGCCACTAAGCAGACAAACCAAGCCAAATCGTATTGTCTGCTTAGTGTTTATACGCAGCTCGCTTATCGAAATAACAAGTTTGCAAATAACCTCACTTTGCTATTGATAAAGTGTTAATAGCGTTTAAGTTGGCCGAGCATAAGCGTATGTATTGTGCATACATACATACATCATATTCGTATTTTCCTTCTTCTTCTCTGTTGATCTGTAGAGTTTTCCGTTGTTATTTTTTCGCACAGTTCGCTGCTTTCTTTTTTTGTTCAATGGCTTTGAATGTTTTGCATTATTGAAACAGTTAACTCGTTATCTTTACCTATTGCGCCTTACAAACAAAACAAACATAACAACAACAAAAGCAAGAGAACAACTTGTGTTAGCGGTTCACACACATACATATATCTCTGTAAAAAAAACAACTAGAAGCATTTAGTTAAACAAAAAACTCTAAATTTTGTCAGCTTAACATACAAAAATTGATCAGCAAATGTTTTTTGGCTTTTCTTCCATTCTCCTATTCGGTTTCTTTTTGGTTTGGAAACGCGTTTTCCGTTTCGTTTGTATGTGTATCGAACCAAATCTAATACCGATTACCGATAACCGCAAACCCGTAAATACCAACCATTTACCAACACTATACTGTACCGACGATGACAACGACGACGACAATGTTCACGAAATTTACAGCAACTACTATTGTGCGCCACCCAAAGCCTGTTCACCTGTGATACTCAACAGGCTGGCCAAGCTCAAGCCAACGGCAGTTCGCCCACTTCGATACAGGTATGAGGGGAAATTTGTCTTGTCATTCCATAATCGATATACGATAAGCAAAACAAATTGCGAATTGCGATATTCGATATACGATATACAATATACATTATTTGTTTATGTCGTTTGTCCAGTGTTATACTGTTGCTTTCAGTTATAGTAGTCAATTGTAGAGTTGCCTAATCCAATACACAACTATTCACCTCCATTGTATTCCACTAACTGAACTTAATATTTTTTCTCATTTATTTTTGAGCAGGCGCCCGTTTCGACGCCAATTATCGATTGCAAATCAAATCCGCCCGCGTATAGCTTTGTCCAGGGCTGGCAACTGCTCGCCCTGGCCGTATCATTGTTTGTGCCCAAGTCCAGTCGTTTGCTTTGGTATCTCAAACTACACTTGTCCCGCAATGCGGACACCAAAACGGAGACGGGCAAATACGCCGCCTACTGTGAGCGGGCACTGGAACGAACTCTTAAAAACGGAGGACGCGAGACGAAGCCATCCCGCATGGAGGTCCTTTCGATATTGCTGAAGAATCCATATCATCACTCCCTGCCACATGCCATACCCGTGCACATGATGAATACCACCTACCAGGTAAGAACTTACTATAGCCAGTTTGCATGCTGTTCCAGATGGATTAGATTATGTACTGGAAAGTATTTTCGACTTTCCACTTTTCTATAATAAATAAAATAATGTAGGTTGTTCAATCCGTGCAGGATCAAAAAATCTCGAACTTAACACTTTATTTTAAGGAACCTTAGAAGTTAGATTGATAATTTAACTTTCCTTTATAAGATCGGTGTTCAACATTTTCACAAAATTAGCTTGCTGTAATTATTCTATTATACCCTGACTCCATAAACGATATATACTCTTGATCAGCATCAACAGCCGAGTCGATATTGCCATGTCCGTCTGTATGAGCACGCGGATCTCAGAGACTAAAAGAGCAAGGGACAAATTTGGAACAAAGGTTCTCGTATACGTATATACCAATAACTGCCTCCGTTTCTGGCATATAGAAACATTTTAATTTCCTATAGCAGTAAATGCCAGAATTTGAAAGGCAGGCGACTCTTATTAATACATAATTGCCTTGAGAAAAGAGTGTGCGTGCAGACTTTGCCAATAAAATAGGAATATATTGAACAGCTGGGTTCAGGATATTTCGCAGTCGAGAGCACTCGACTACAGCATTTTTACATGTTTTCATTTGAGCCAAGTTAACTAGTTCGGTTTTAAGCGTTTATGATAATAATCTACAAACTCGCCGACTTTTGCAGGTGGTTTCCTTCGATGGGTCCACCACAATCGAGGAATTCCAGACGACTCTCGCCCAAGAACTGGGCACCCGGGATGCCACCAATGGATTTTGTCTATTCAGCGATGATCCGATTGAAAAGGATCTGGAGCACTATCTGGAGCCGCTGGCCAAGCTGTGCGATGTGATCAGCAAGTGGGAGACAGCGTTGCGTGAAAAGGGTTCCGGCAAGTTCGAGAACTCGCGCGTCATACAGCTGAGCTACAAGAACCGCTTGTACTGGAAGCACACCATCAAGTGCGAGACGGACAAGGAGCGGCTGCTGCTCTGCTACCAGACAAATGCCCAGATTGTCCAGGGACGTTTTCCACTCTCGCGCGAACTGGCGCTGGAGTTGGCATCGCTGATGTCTCAGATCGATATAGGTGACTACACGCACGAGAAGTCACGCGATGTGGGCCTCAAGGCGCTTGACAAGTTCTATCCGTATCGCTATCGTGATGCACTTGGCGCCGATCAGCTGAAGGATGTGCAGGAGCTGCTCATATCGAAGTGGACGCTGCTCAAGGGGCGCTCCACGCTGGATTGTGTACGCATCTATTTGACCTGCTGCCGCAAGTGGACCTATTTCGGTGCCTGCCTCTTTCAGGCTAAGCCGCGCCAAAGCGAGCCGCATGCAACCATTAATTCGCCCGTCGCCTGGCTGGCCGTCGCCGAGGATGCGCTCAATGTGCTCGAGCTGTCGACGATGGCGCCGGTGGCGCGTTATCCCTATAGCAGCGTGATGACCTTCGGTGGCTGTCAGGACGACTTTATGCTGGTGGTGTCACACGATGACGGCACTTTAGCCGGTGGCTGCGAACAGAAGCTCCTGTTCGCCATGAGCAAGCCGAAAATCTTGGAGATTACGCTCCTCATTGCCGACTATATGAATGCACTGGGACACACGGTGCCCGGTACACCACAGATGAACTCCCTCACCCGCAACGGTTCGCATCGTTCCCTGCGCACCTCGCAGCGACCAGGCGGCGGTGTTGCTGCTGCTGGTGGTGGCATTGCTGGCGTCGCCGGCCTCACAAGCCTCACCGTTGTTGGCGCGGCCAGCAGCATCACGGGCTTCTCCACAAATGCAACAACAACGGCTCACAATACGCTCAACTCACATGCGACCCACACGCTAAACTCGACGCATTCGCATACGCTGAGCAGTTCGCACCATGGCGGTGGTGGTACTGGTGGTGGTGCTGGTGGCAGCCATCAGGGTACGCTCAATTCGCAGACAGCAGCCCATCATCATCATCATTCGCATTCGCATCCGCATCCGCATCAGCCGGACATATTGAAGAGCACGCCCGATCATCAGCGCATCAAGTGAGCTTCGACGGTGGGTCGTCTTCAGGAATAGTACCATATACATATACACTAATATAATACATATGCATATATACTATATACACACAAACCTACATAAATACACTTATATATGTATGTGAGAGATCCGTGAAAAACGAGCACTTATTGAGCAGTGTAAGCAAACGCCTTTAAGTACGCCTGTGCGCTGTACTCTATGCGCTGCTCAACACTATGACAAAACAAAAGAACGTTCTTTCCTAAGCTAAGCTAATTACGGTACTCGTACTTTAAACACAACTCAACCATATATTATACATATTTGTTTTTTTGTTTTTTTTTTACTAGATCTAAGCCGTACTCCATGTTAGATGTATACATATAATACATATGGTATATATTTCCGCAGATTCCGGGTTTCTCTTTATTTTTGTACAGCAATTTGTACAAATTGTTCGCAACGTTTCAAGAACTTTCTTCTACTCTCACCGATGTATAATCGTATTATACGCATATATTCAACATTCTTACTAATTAAAGCTTCTTCATGAATCTCACATTGTCCCTCCATGCTCAAAAACTGCCTTTCGAATGTAGAACAACGACAAACGACGACTAACAAGATAACGAATCAAGCCAAAAAAAAAAAAGAAAAGAATAATTATAAATTAATAAATAATCCCAACAAGATGAACAAAAATAGGCTAAAGCAATATCTAAATAAAAATAAGTGTTACTCATGAGCAGCAGAGTGGAAGAATTTACAATTGTATAACCATATTTTGTATAGCATTTTTCATGCCCAGATATGAAATACTTTTTTTTCGTAAGCAAAATGTAGTTGAGGAGTTAGAAAATATGTGTAGCATACTTAGATCTAGATACCAGACAAATACATATACAGTATACATACATTTATGATTTCTGCTCTTGTCGTACTTACTAGTTTTGCATAGAGAGCACAATATATATTAATGTTGTCTAGATACCGCGCGAAAGAAATACATATATATATATATTTATATATATATATATACAAAGGGTTTTTTATTTTTATAATCGCAATTTATAAAGTTGAACCAGGTTTGTGTCCCCTCATTTCACAGCTAACATAAATGTTTTTATTCAAAATCTTTTTTAAAAATTCTACAAATTATATGTGCTAAAGTAATAAAATAGCCAACTGAACACAGCCAGAGCTTCTAGTAAAAAAAAAGAAAAACAAATAAATGTATGCCAATATAGCAACTGTAATTGATATGCATGATATCCAGTGAAACAATATACAAAACTAAACAAATTAAACATGAATTCAATGTGTATGGGAAAATAATTATTCCAAGTCAAGTACTTAGAAATAGCCAAAAACCAAAAAACAAAATAAAACAAATCGATAGCACTCGTAACGGTCACAACAACAAAAATGTACACATATAAAGCTTTTTTTATTTTCAATTTCTACAAAATCGGTTTAAAAAATTGCTCCCCATCGATTGGACCTTTTTACTGAGTACATCTCAAAGCGCTTTCGATAATAATTTTGAATTTAGTTCAGCAACTTAGCACATCCACATATATAGATATATAAACGTATATATTTACATAAATATATATATATATATATTTATATATATATATATGTAGTATGTGTATACATATGTAGACGCGTACAGATAAATATTTAACAAAAGCAAATTATACAAAAATCACGTTAATAAATGTGTAAATGTTAACGGCGCATTTTTTTTCCTAATTGTAAAAATTTGATATTAAAAATATATATGCAAAATCGCAACCAAAAAAGCATCATTCGACTATACATATATATATATATATGTGTATATATATATATACACACATACATACATATTTGTCAGCGCAGATATGGCAAGAAATAGGAGAATATATCATCACTCAAACGAAAGAAAATATATAATGGAAAAATTAATCATTAAAAACTACCAAAAAATAACTAATGCATTTTCACTGGGTTTTGGGATTGGAATGGAATACCAAGAAACTAATTGTCAAGAAGCGGAAAAGCCTCTAGGCGAAAAAGCCCATTTAAATAGAAATTTCTTAATCAAATTGTATAAATTGCCTAAAATTGTATTTTATTGATGTTACATATCATCCATCCGTCTTTAGACACTATCATGATCAGCATATCATATACATATACTATTTTTACACACATTTTCTACAATTTACATTTTCACTTCGCCTGGGTCGCTCCATAAAAGATACAAGCTGGTGTTGCCATTAAATTTCGGCATGCAATATTATATTCAATTCGTGATGTACAGCAAGCCAATTAAAAGAAAGTCATAAACAGAAGTCAATGGAACTGTGTATATTATCGTTGGTTTATGGAGTTGTTTCGCTTATCGTTGCCTCTCTCTTTCAGGGTGTGCGTGTGTGAATGTGTGTGTATGTGGAAATGAAATTAAAGCCCAAAGCATAATGTAAATTGAAGCAAGCGCGGCGCACGTCAAAAGAGCGAGCCCCTCCAATTTAGTGGACATTATTATCTAGCTGTTTTAGTTGTTGCTGGTGTTGTTACTGCTGTTGTTATACAATTACAATATAATATATTTAAATGTCTTTTGGCCTTTGTAACAAGCGGCACACTTGCTGCCGCTCTGCTGCTGCTGCTGCTGCTCCTCCTCTATCCAACACGTCTATGACGTTTGGCCGGCAGTGACGACGACGACGACGACGACGACGACAAAGACAACAGCAATCATCACCATCGGCGCATCGCAAACAACGCCAATTACAATTTAATAACTAACAACTAATGCGACTAACGTACATACATATATTACAAAACCCAAAAGTAAAGTATAAACACTAGAAATATAGTGCCAACGGCGGCCCCCATCACGAACATCGATTTGCGATTTAGCAGTTTGGCATCCTTTTTATACTTCTGCGACATCATCGAAAGGTTTTGTGTTTTTGTGTCTAGCTCTGTGAACAAAAGCATGATTAAATGTGTATTATAATTTGATTAGCCTTTGGCTTTGTGGTTTTTGAGGTTTAACACACCTGCCAACACGGTGCCACGTTGCAGCACATCGTCAATATTCTGGACCATGATACGCTGCACATCCTGCAGTTGTGTGTTGATGTTGCTAATGTTTCGCCTGCGGTCTGTCAATTGCTTTTTCGCCTTCTGTATGTACACATCGAACTCGATGAAGGCGTATGGGCGTGTCACCGAATTGACACGTCTGCCATAGTTTGTGTGAAACTCCTGCGCCAGATCCTCCAGATAGTTGAATGCCAGGCGTTTTGAATACATTTTATCAACCATTACCAAGTAGCAAACATCGTTCTCGATAAGATAGCTGTGGCCGGGTATGAAGACGATGTGATTGTGCGATGATTCAATGGAAGAAAAACAGAAAGTCATATTAGGTAAATTAACTACCCATTCACCAATCGACTTCATCAGCAGCAAATGTATGAATTTATGTTTAATCGGATTCATGAATCACCTTTAATGTGAACTTACTGAAATAGATATGGTCCGGTTTCGATGCTGCTGCGCGCCGGCGAGTGTGTTCCCAGCTTGCGAAATAGCATTTTCGCTTGATTTTGATAGTCCAAGATGCTGCGTCCGCTCTATAAAACATGCGAAAAGTGAAAGCATTTTTTTTTTCATATGCTTAGATATGTACATATATATGTTTTTCTGTCTGTCTCGTTGTCAGTGTGTGCGTGTGTTTGTGTGTGTGTGTGTGTCAACGCACCTGCTCATCGTCCTGCATGGTGCCAACTAGTGGCAGGCCATCTATGACACGGGCAATCATCGTCAGCAGCGCCATGTCTGTGTTGTTTCTTTAAGTTTGGGGGGAGGCAACCTCAATGCGAATGTGTTTCTCTCTGTCTGCGTTTTTGTGTTTGCAGTTGTTGCTGTTGCTGCTGCTGCTGCTCGATTGTGGCCACGGCTACAGTTTAGTGCGGCTGGCTTTCCACTTCGTTTGTTGTTGCCGCGGCCGCTACTTCTCAGTGCTAACCGCTATCCCTGTTGTTGTTGTTCTGGTTAATTTGGAGCCTGAAATCATTTTATTATAAACTTTCAATTGTTTACCGCAGCACTTTGCCTCACTTTTCGGTGTAAGTCCGAACATTTATTAGGCTAATATGTTGTCAGAGTCACATCACATATCGCCAGGTAAATATGTGAAATTATGCTGGGCTAAACTGAGTCGTGTTTTTGTAGGCTGGAAACACGTCAGCGGCTAGCGCTGGGCCTGTCAAATGGCGATAAATCAACTATCGCTTAAGTGATTATCGATGTGTGCGATAACAGCGCTAGTAAAAAACGCGCGCCGATAAAAACAATATGAATTTAAATTGTGACAAAAAATAAAAATGCATATTTATGTAATAAACCAAATAAACAATCAACAAGAATTGTGCTTAAACTATGCATAGAAAATGCAAATTAAATTTTGAGAAAGCGATATTTTTTATATGACCCTATATATATGTTTATACAGAAATACCCTTTTATCTTGGTTCTTCAATTTAATTAGTATTGTCTTTAAGGTTGATTTCTGAAAAAACTGAAACAATTTAATAATAGGGTCGTCTGGAGGCGAAAAAAATTAACGAAAAGTCCTTGACAACTTAGACAAGTTAATTAAGTTAATATAGAGCAACCAATTTAAGTTAATATATAGAGCACAAATCCATTTCGATTTGTTCAACTAACATTTTTGAATGTGCGAAGTGATATTTGCAGAAGTGGTACTCAGCTGGCCATTGGTTTACCATTTAAGACGTGGCTTGGTACTGCCAACCCTAGAACTGCATAGAGTGAATGCCCTCTCGCTCCAGCACAGACTGTATTATATTGTCATGTCATGGGACTGTCCCGCTCTCACACACAAAGAATACCTGAATTTGGGGCGGTTAACTTTATTAAATAAGTATATAATTGCATGTGTTACTTTAAGATGTTTGTAATCTGCTTTTAATTGAAAATCAGGCGGAATGCAGACCGTGGCTCGGCCACCTCTCAAATATGCTTCGATTTCTTGTGCTTGGTGCTGCTGCATCTGCTGTTCACGTTGCTGTTGCTGCTCGTCAACTAGGCAGCCTGCACCGATTGCTTTTGCGAGGAGCTGATTTTATCTCCCAGACTAAGTGCCATGCCCTGTGGATGACACAAATTACGGTTTGTGTGGTGAATAATGGCAATTCAAAAGAGAATGAAATCTGAATGAAAACCCACCTGACTCTTGGCGCGTATACGTATGTGACCCGTCACCTTCGAATCGGGATCGTCGACGGGCTTCTCAATGCTTAGATTGGCCAAGGCGTTCTCGCCAAAAATCGATCTGCAATTGATAAGCGGTTAAGGTTTGCTTTCGCAAACATCTGTAAATTGCTGTAAGGATTGGGTACGTACTTGGCATACATGTTGGCGGCCATAAAGCCACATTGGCCTGAAAGTGCCTTTTCCGGCGTCAGGCACTTCATGTTGGTGCTCTTTAGCAGGTGCTTGAGATACTCATGCAGATCGGTGAAATTGGTGTTCACTGTCACCTTGTTCTCCCATTCAAAGTCTTGCCACATCTGACGGAACTCAGTGTCTGTGCAGCTGGCCGGTATGATGTAATCCATGATGTCAATGTGTATGGTGTTGAGTACCACGACGTTCGTGTTTAGCGCCGTATCGTATACTGCAAGATGTTGCAAGACGATATTGTGATTTAGCAATCAGTGGAACAAGGCTCCCGGTATCCCCCCACCCCACTCCACTCCACTCACCTATATTGCCAAAGATGATACCGTTCTCTGTGGAGGAGACCTTCACATTGGCTTTAATGTTGCAGAAATCGTGCGGTGCCAGCACCACCGGATGTGGACGCTCCACTAGCTTCAGATCGCCTAATGTGGCCAGCTCCAAAGTGCAGTTCTGCAGAGTGTCATCTAAGCGAGTTGTACACAAAAAAAAAATTACCATAACTAGGATGGATTTTTTTCAGAAGAATAACTCACTTGTCTGATTGACAATCAACACGTCCAGTACAATGTCGTACTGGTTAACATTTACGTAGGCCTCGGCGTAGACCGGATCGGAGAAGCCCGTTAGCTGGGTAACCTTATTCAGTTTGTTGTTGGGCGACGACATATCGCTGAGCTGGGCGGTCTTGCTGCCAGCCAATGCTTGATTCAAACTCGACTCGAATACATTCTCGCCCAGCTGATTGTCTCGTCCGTTGGAGAGCTGTGCAAACAGCACTGGCGAATCCGGCTGCACCTTGGCCGTGGCACGTTGTTTCTCCCTCTGCATGCGTTGATCCTCCTCCTGCTGTGCATCGAGCATATTTCCCAGTGCGGTTCGGCAATCGTGGCTGAAAACAGCAACGGCCTCTGGTGTACGATCACTGAGCGTTCGCAGGCAAACCATGATGCGATCGGAGTCATCGTATGTGATCGGCTTGCTGGGAAAGCCAGACTTGCCCAGATGCAGTATGGAGCTCATAATGAGCATCACCTGTGTGGTTAGACGATTCTGTGTGCGTGCATCTGTCTGCAACTCCACATAGCGCAGCGCCAACTTCGTCAACGTTGCGGAAAGAGCGGCACCAATAAAGAAATCCCCATCCATCAAATACTGACGCAGCGGTGGACGCTTCTCCTTCTTGGCAACGCTGCGAACGAACGAGAAATTTTGAGAATTCAATATTTATAATACATTATCACCATAATTCAGTGTTTTGTTTGGAGTGGTTAAAAAAATTATATGCCGATCTTTGAAGAAGGTTACCAGTAAGTTGCCTTGCAAGTTTGGTGACTCTATCTTTAAGATTGTAGGGGATATGCAGATTTATCGATTTACACTTTCCGAGAAATCGGCTTTGGCGATTATGGGCGCAGGTTTGGGCGTGGCCTTAATAATTTCAGACCAGTTCTTAAAGGCGGCTACCAGTAATACACCTACCAAATTTGATGGCTCTAATTCAAAAACTGCGAAAGATATAGCCACTTAAAATATTTAGGGACGGGCGGCTTGGACGCGTCGGAGGTGGGCGTGGTGTTTGTCGATCTTTGAACAACATCAACAACCAAAAGCCAAAGTTGGTGACTGTAGTCTTTAGATTTATCGATTCGCGATTATCGATGTAATCTATTTCCTCGTCTCCTAGTGGAGGTAGCACTCCAATTTTCACGATTTGTCTCACGCGGGCACATACCAGTTAACAGAACGTTCAAAGTGTCACAAAAAGAATTGCGTTCATGCAGACAGACAGCAAGACAGACATTGCACAAAACCAATAAACTTTTGCTCGTTACGACTTATTGACAAATGGACATTTTGGACATTCTTATAAATGTAAATCTAAGCCGATCGAATTGGTAAATAACCTTTATCACAACCACTCCGCGAAATAATGGACCTTGTCTCCAACTTGTCTTGTTCAGTAACTTCAGTTCGCATATCTAATTTGTAGGTTCTACTTTTTTTTATGAACTTACGGTGCCAGGCTGTAGGCGCTCTGTGTGGCATAGGTGCCATCTGAGGTGACCTTGTTGGAGCTGCTGCTGCTGGTGGTGGTTGTTGTGGTGGCACCGGTGCTATTTGTTGCCTCGCCACTGGTAGACGTTGTGCCCTGATGCTGCTGCTGTTGCTCATCGGTTGAATCGCCGGCGAGACGGTGCTGCTCGGCATCGACCATGGGAATCTCGCCGAGTGTCTGCTGTATGACTGCAATCACGTCGGGAATCTGTACATCTCCCACCACGTACTCGCCCAGTATCCAGACGGCGGCACGATGTATTTTCGAGGACTTGATTTGTGGGAAGGCCTCAATCAGATGCTTAATGATTAGCTCGCGCAGTGCTGGGAACTTTTGAATGGCCTCGCGTATAAAAATGAGTACATCGACGGCGGCCAGTTCGTTCGTATCGGATAGGAACTCCACCAGCACGGGAATTACATTGCTGGCCACATCCGGGAATTTGATGGAGCACGTGTGCAGGGTGCGCACCAACAATTGGCGATACTTGCCCGTGTCTTCGTGTTCTACGTTGTGCGTCTTGGCCACCTCCTTTTGCAACACCTGCACCATTTCGTTGATGTTGCGCGAGTAGACCAAGTCCATGGCCAGGGCAAGTGTCTTGCGACGCACCTCAATGTCTGGGGCGGCAAGGACGCGCAGCACATCCATGACCAGATCCTGCATAACCTTCTCCATGTTCTCGTTCTCCTTCATCGCAATCAAACGGTCCAGCACAATGAGTTTCACATTGTTATCGCTCTCCTTGACGATCAACTCAATGTAGCAGCCGGCGGCCGCCTTGATAGCCGTCGGCGCCAGCGAGAGCGTGATAAGCGTACCAGCGGATTCGTAACGCACTGCATTCGAGGACGAGTTGAGCAGATTATAGATGCAGCGTATGAAGCGCGAACGCTCGGCGGGATTGGCGTGGCACACCTTATAGATCAACTCGACGATGACGAGCTGCAGAATGTCGCCAAAACTCTGTACCTGATCGATGCACGAGGCCAGGTAATTAAGCGCACGCTCCTGGTCGGCATGGAGCAGCATGAGAAAAGCGTTCCGCTTGCACGACATGTCCTGCTGAGTGTCCAAGAAGCTTGCAATCAGCTCGGGCCCATCCGGCACTAGCCAGTCAAAGTTCTTGTATATGGTAAAGATGGCGAGGACCGCATTGCGGCGCACATACGAGTGACGATGATCTAGGCAGGCGCGTATGGCTGGCATGAGGGGCTCCAACAGCTCCGGTTCCTTGAGCTTGCACAGAAAACGCAGCGTGGAGCCGCGCAGAAACTCATTCGGATGTTGCAAATCCTATAAAATCGAATGATGCCAGTTAGTCGTCAGTCATTGGGATTGGGACTTAGTTTGCAGACTTACCTTGCGATAGGCATCGCATACGAGTATCATCTCTTGAAGCAGCTTGCCATCGGCTGAGGTCTTCGGCACAATTTCCCAGAAGATGAGCAGCAGCTTCTTGATTGTGTGATTCTGCACAGGCAGCACAAAGCGTATGATGGTCATGATCAGGCCCGGATAGCGTTCACCATTCAGCAGCAGCTTGATAACCTTCTTCAGCGTCTCGATTTTTACATTAGTGTCGCCCTTCTCGAGATCTTGCTTCAGTTGCATTTCGTTCGGCACCTCGAGGTCCGGCGAGTTGATGATTGTGTAGCACGGCACTTGTGTCATCTTTGCTGTTAACAAACCAGCAACGCTGTCCACGATTAGTAAATGAATAATAATTCAATTCAATGTAAATGTAATTGTGTAATTTGTTGCCACTTTATTTCACTGTTTGCCTCCCAATCTGCAATTCACTTGACGTGTCATTTGTTTCGAGGCACGAAACTCGGTGTGACCAACTTACTGCTGTGTGTGTGACCAGCGTGAATGTGACAAACGCGACTGCCTGTGGCAGCTTAATTGACGTAACATCCGCTAGATGGTGCTGTCCGCTTTCAGCGTTGCCACTTGAAGAAATCAGGTCTGACCCTTCAACTTGGCGGGTATTTTTGTAATTACAATTTAAAAATGTTTGTAGTGTAATCTAGTAATTTCTATATAAAATTTGAGGCTTTAAATTGAGCTTATCGCCTGACTGCAGTTGTCTGGCTATAATTATACTTCTGCCTATGCATATTGACTATTACCAAGGGATCTTTAAATTGATTGCACAGCATGCCCCTGTGCGATGAGCTGAGGTTAAATTCTTATTAAAAAATACCCGAACGTCACTGGGAAAGTCCCGTCGCGCTGGAGCGACTTTTTTTGTTCTTCAATTGCCCTCATTGACGTACAACATATATGTACATACACATACATATGGTAAAATGCATCTATATGTTTATATATGCACCCAGTTAAGGCCCAATTAGAGGACTATTTAAATAGTTACCAAACTAAAAGCATAGTTAGTGTATAATATACATATATGAAGCAGCAAAAATTAATTGGTTCAACCCGGTGCCCTGCCCGACAGCAATTGCAATAACAACAATAAAATAAAAATAAATAATTCATAATTAAGTTCTCTCGTTGCGATTTTCTAAGTAGGTGTATAAGAATAACTTTTGTGATCTTGTTTACGAGCAAAAGTCATTAAGCTTCGTTTATAAGCATTCTGCCCTCCACAAAACTGACAATTCGTTTTGCAACACTCCCACCCCCTACCAAACAACACACACACACACACCTCAGCGTTACTTCGACTAGAATCGCCTGCCCACTTGCATTTTAAATAGATCGCAAAAAATTTATATTCGGAAAGGGGCTTCGATGGGGTTGCCCGTTGAGGGATCTACAAAAACCGGCTCTGACATGCAAATAATTCAATTGTTCGACAAAGAAATAAGCAAAAAGCAACAAGCAAAAACGCAGAGTAAATAATGATGACAGTTGAGTTGACTGTCGCTTCTTGCCTGCTCCTCCTGCAGGTCGACTGGAAGGCAGGAGGCACTGCACGGAGGGTTATATATATAGATATATATATATATATCTACATACATGTATAACCCTACATATATATGTATATGTGTGTACTTAGGCCCCTACGATATGATGAGCTGTCGCTGGGTTGGGCATTAGTGCTTAAGTTGCAATAATCAAATCACTAGCGGCGAATTGTTCTGAAGGTTTGGCGGCCTTCGCAACAGTGCTTTGCGATAACCTGTTTCAAATATAGTCTATGAATATATATATATATATGTATATATATACGTTTTTTTTAAATAATATTTGTACAACAAAATGAAATTTCGATTTCCTAATTTTCTACAAATAATTGAAGAAAGTAATTTATTAAAGGTCGTAATTAATTAGTTTTATTTTATATAATTTTGCTTTAAAAATAAATGGAAAATGTAAAAATTATAATTTTTATTTCTGAACGATACAGTTTACTGGAAAGTCTTTCCATTTCTTCTTTTTTTAAGAGAAACTTATATTTATTAATTATTATTCATTTGATTCGAAGGCCAGCTCACAAGGAAACTGGTTTTTCTTTTTAATAGTGTCTTATAACAGGAACCAATAAATATACACTATACAGAAAGGGATATACGCATTAATCATATAGCTAATACTCTAATATTGTAATTACACACACACATATATATATATATATACTTTTATATGGATATAATAACATAATAATATTATAATACTTATATATTATTTTTCAGAAATTAATAGTTTTATACTAACTATT
The DNA here is from genome assembly GCA_035043845.1 of Drosophila picticornis. Taxonomy (NCBI): domain Eukaryota; kingdom Metazoa; phylum Arthropoda; class Insecta; order Diptera; family Drosophilidae; genus Drosophila; species Drosophila picticornis. Next base: position 23,067,449 of record JAWNMR010000492.1, on the reverse strand, counting down.
TACTTTGTATTCACTTTTTTATTACAATTAATTTTACTTTCTTGAAATACCCATTGGAACTTTTTATTATTATCTGTCAAAATAATGGAAACGACCAATGGGTGTTTCCAAAAATCAAAATAGGTTCAATAAGAAAATTAATACAAAGCAAGTACCGTGCTTAACATTGTAATACAAAAGTGAATACAAAGTGAATACATAGATTAAAACTATTTATGAGTTCTGATTTAATTGATTAACTTATGAAATTAAATATTTGTATGTGTGTGGGAGCTTGTGTAAGACCATCCATAACCCATGAACCGGCCGCCCGTTGTGTAGCGCAGACCCCAGCTTGGTTGGGAAGAACCTGATCGGGCAAAAGTGCTCGAGACGTTAATTATATACGTTCATGTATGTGTCTATGTGTGTATGTGCATGTATGGGGAAGTATATCGTTCGTTTGTTTATTATACCCTGAACCTGAACTGAAACAGGGTGTAATGATGCAGGGCAAATGTATGAAATAGGCAGCAGGAAGCATATCCGAACCTATAAAGTATATTGTAGATCAGCATTAACAGCTGAGTTCTGACCGTTCGTCTGTCTGTCTGTTTGTCTCCATGAACTCGCTGATGTCGGAGACTAGAAGATCTAGAGATGTTAAGTTTGGAACGTAAGTTTTCGTATTCCATACGCAGATAAAGGTTAGTTAATTTCGATAACTTCACAAGTTTCTCTTTCATCGATACAAAGCGATTTGCAATAATTTTCAACATATACCCATACAATAGAGTATGAATAAAGTAACCTTGACATACTATGTGTGAAGGCGTGTATACATACATATCGATATACTGGTATGTGCAAACATATTGGGATATCTTTGTCGCAAGTCGGTGGGTTATTTTTTGTGGTTCAGTTGCGCGTTGCGAAACAACTGCACAACCCATACAAAATAAAAGCAGTTGGAACTGCATAAAAACCTGCTCGAAATTGGGCAATAAAACGTATGTCAGTGTTTTTTGATCTAGGCTTAAGGTATCTCGCAAGTCGAGCTTTCTCGACTAAAGCTTTCTTACTTATATTTATGTGCAGCTGTCGCTTAATAGAATGATCACCGGCAATCAAAACATTGGCAAAATTAGCGAGAGAAAGAGCGAGAGATAGAGAGAGGGTGAGGGAAGCAATTCGAAGAAAAGAAAAAAAAACAAATCAGAACAGAACAAAACAAAAACAGAAAAATTCGAAAAATAATAGCAAATAGAGCAAAAGCAAAAGGAAAAATACGCTTGGAGGGGCCAGGCTATAAAAAGCGCCGGCCGGCAAACTGAACTCCACAGTTGAGCTAGAGCGACGATGGGATCAGCGACAACGACTTGGATTCTGTCAGCGGCAACGCTACTGCTGATGCTGCACTGCAGCGATGTAGTCGCCGAGGAGCCCATTTGTAAGCGCAAATTCTCTTGCAGAATGTTCTAATTCTAGTTTGAGTTCGACATTAGTTTAAAATCACAAATTCTCTGGCAGATCGGCTGTGTGTGCCGCAAATCTATTTCAGCGATTGCCAGAAACTTCTGGCCGACCCATCGGAGGCGGGCATACGCATGGAGTGCGTGTCGGGACGGGATCGTGTCGACTGCCTGGAGATGATCGAACAGCGGAAGGCAGACGTGCTGGCCAGCGAGCCAGAGGACATGTACATGGCATATCACCGCAAGAACGAGGATTACCGTGTCATCTCCGAGATACGCACCCAGGACGACAAGAATGGTGAGTGCCCGTAAAAGTGATACATATAAATCGGCTACAATTAGATTCGCATTACCAATTCTGTAGTGCAATAAGTCATACGTATTTATTTCGATATACATATATATAAAACTGATTCGAATTTAGAAGCTCGAAATTATATATAACCGAAAATATTTTGCACTGTTCCTATTTACGAAAACAACTTTTCCGCTCGCGCTTTAAAAAAAAGGTCTGTTTTCGTTTTAAGGTGCTTCGCATTTTTCCTTTGCAACGCAAAAGTTTACACTAAAAACAGAAATGCTTTAAGTTGAGGTGAAAAAATATTAAAAAAAAGATAAAAAGTACAATTTTGGCACTTGCAAAGTGTTTGCTAAAAGTATTTTGAATTTTTGCTTACATTAAAATAATTGACATCTTTTTTGCGCGAACCAAAAAGGAAAATGTATATATTTAAAACATAACAATTGGCTAGCTTACATAAATAAATACTGCAAAATAATCGTAAAATATTACAGAGAATACATAAAAATAGTTTCATAGTTTATACGTCTGTTGGTTGTGCATATAAAGCTGTTATTTACTTTTGAAATCAGCGTCCGTTTTCAAATTTAAAAAATTTCGCAGTTTCGTAATTGGTAGCACGGTATTCAAGTTATGTGGAGCAAGTTTCTGTCTGATTCCCAAAATTGAACAGCCTCTAAAAGTGAATCATTTAAATTTCGACACAGATTTATAGCACAGCGTCAATTTTGGTAGCACAGAAGAGCGATTTTATGCAAATTAGCATATATTAGCAACATTAAAGCTAAGTGAATGTCAAACATGTGTAAGAGCCCCCTATCGGCAGATTTGTATTTAAGTGTGCGAAGCAAAAAGACAAGTAGCCGCGCCATCTGTGAGATACTAACGATCCTCAAATATATTTGAAATTTAATGAGAATGGCATATTAATAAAAACTTTGAATTGTTGTTTAATTGAGCTTATAGTATGTAATACAGTACAGCATTTTGAAGTCAAGTCAATATGTATATATGCATTTACGGATTAAAAAAAGCCAAACTTGTTTATGGCCACATGATGGTATTAAATGAAATTGAATTCCCAAGAATGGTTACTTTTGTATGTCTTGTTTCCGAACTCGATGTGAACGTTCTGTTAAGCATGCGAACATTTTTTTTTTTATTATTTGCAGCCGACTTCCGCTATGAGGGCATTATTTTGGTGAAGAAATCTTCGCCGATTCACACGTTGCAAGAGCTGCGCGGTGCCAAGTCGTGCCATACGGGCTTTGGCCGCAATGTCGGCTACCGGATTCCGATCACAAAGCTGAAAAACACGCACGTTTTAAAAGTTTCCGCCGATCCCCAGATCTCGGCCACAGAGCGAGAGCTGAAGGCGCTGTCCGAGTTCTTTACGCAATCTTGTCTGGTGGGCGACTATTCGGCGCATCCGGAAACGGATCGCCTGCTGAAGAAGAAGTACGCGAATTTGTGCGCACTGTGCGAGAAGCCGGCGCAGTGCAACTATCCGGACATATACAGTGGCTATGATGGTGCCATCCGCTGCCTGGACAAGGGAAGCGGCGAGGTCGCCTTTTCTAAGGTACAGTATATCAAGAAATATTTCGGTCTGACCGGCAGCGCAGATGCGCCCGCCGCCGAAGGTAAGGCCGAGGACTTTGAGTATCTGTGCGAGGATGGCACCCGTCGCCCAATCACCGGACCGGCCTGCTCCTGGGCTCAGCGCCCGTGGAGCGGCTACATTTCCAACGAGCTTGCCGTGCATGGCCCGGAGAAGCTGCATCAGTTGCAGGCGCGCCTTGAGCGTTTCTTTGACAATGGACTGCATGCGGAGAATAAGCAGGCCGCCGCCCATCTGCTCATCCAGCCGAACGCCGCCTATCACAGCAAGCCGGAGGCCATCGATCCCAAGGTGTATCTGGAGCGTGCCGGCTACAAGGATGTGATTGAGCGCGATGGCAGCGCCATACGCAAGCTGCGCCTCTGCGTCCAGCGGGATACGGAGTTCTCCAAGTGTCAGGCGCTCCATCAAGCCGCCTACGCACGCGATGCGCGCCCCGAGCTTGAATGCGTCCAATCCACCGACTGCATTCAGGCCCTGGCTAATAGCAAGGCCGATATGCTAATCGCTCCGGCGGCAAGCTATGCAGAAGCTCGGGCGCAGAAGCTCCTGCCATTGGTCTTCGAGCAGTTGAAGGCCGAAGAGATGCTGGTGGCCGTCGCCCCACCCACCCTCAATCGCGACGCACTGCAAAAGGCGCCACTGTAAGACAAACACCGCTGTCAGAGTCCTTTCAAGAATTTCTCTCTAATATGACTTCTTCTCTCTCTCTCTCTCTCTTTGCTGTCCAGTCACTATGATGGGAACTGTGAACGTGCTCGGTTGAGTGCCGCCTTGTTGAACAAGCGCCGCGGCCAGGAATGGTGCAACGTTTCACCGAGCACTGAGCAGGAGGTGCTGATTGTGCCTGTCAAGCAGTTGGAGCAGCACAAGGACTGGCAGCTCGTCTGCCCCACTCTGGAGCGTCGTCCCGTCACCGACTATACCGACTGCAACGTTGAGGTGCAACTGCCACGCGCGATCTTTGCGCGCGCAGACACTACGCCCGTCGAGCAGGAGACTATCAAGCATCTGTCCGCTCTGATCTCCGACAGATTTGGCGCGCACGGCAAATTCGTCGATGTCTTTGCGCTCTTTGGCGAGTACCAGAAGGGAGAGCAGAACGTGCTCTTTGATGTAAGTGTTCCCCACCCATTCCAATTGAATCGCATTGAAGTCTTCGTCTAATCCTCTTTCTATTTCTCTCTGCCTCTTGCAGGACAATGCCAGCGTGCTGGTCACTGAGGTGAAGAACCATTTACAGAACGAGCACATCTACAACGACCTTCAATGCGATGGCAACAAGATTGTCAAGCTTTAATCAATATAACCATGGCTTCACACATTTGTGTGTCTGCAGCTCATTTTTAACTCTAAATATGCACACTATATTTTTTTTTATTATTTTTCTTTCTTTTGAATAAATATGAGAACAATAATATGATTTATCTTTGTTATTTGTCGCCTCTAATTGAGCACGATGAGCATTTGTGGTTATATGCTGAAGTTAATAAACTCGACAAAAAACGTATTTATTTATTATTTTAATTGTTTCTTGTACATTTGTAAATTTTTTGATTTACAATTAAAGATTATAGAACGTGCTTTATTATTAAATATTTACTAAAGATACAGTTTATTGATTCAATGATTTAAATTCCCGCCAAGTGCTGCCAGATCGGAAAAATTGTACCAGCTGTTAAGTGTCGTTCCTCTACAAAAGTAGCTCATATAGTTACGCCATGATTTTTAAGTATTGCTTTCATTTTTAAAAAGCTCAAATTAATTTTTCCAAACACCCTTGCAGTAAGTGCGCGCAACATTAACGCAAAAATGAGCAAAGCGCAAAAATTAGGGCTATGTAAAGTAACAGCGCTATTTAAGACAACGGCGGCAAAAAAATTGCTGGCTTCATTATAGGCGGAAAAGTCGGCGACGCTTTTGAAATGCGTTTGGAAATTGCAAAAGATGTTTTGATTAATGTGAAAAAAAGAGACTAGAGCAAGTAAGTGCAGCAAACGGTTTGAAACATGTTCAAAGTGTGAAATCTTAACAGATAAAAGAGTCGCAAAATGTCAACATCGGCGAAAGAGAAGGACGCGCTTCCCCAAACCATATTCATTGACTTGACAAATGAATCGCTGGAAATTCGCATGCGCGCATTCGAACATGTTGAAAGAAGTCTTATGCGCTGCTTGCATCATCAAGAGGCAATCAACTTTAAGCCGGTGGTGCTAGTAAAGCAACTGATCCGCTGGTTTGGCTTTACACCACCAGCAGCCCCCGATCGCGTCCTGGCCGTGTTGCTCGAGCTGATGCGTTCCGACTACGGCAATGTGATTGTCCGCAAGATTCCTTGCCGCCGATTCCAAACAGAGTTGGGAAAAATACGACAAGTATTGCGTGGTCTATCGACAGAATGTTGCCTTAAACTGCTGGACAAAATAGAGAGCCTGCTTGATATTATGTACAATAGTTCAGGTAAAACCAAAATCAATATAAGTGGTTCTCTTGCTCTGATAAGAAAAAGATTTTCAACTCTATTACTATTTTTGCAGGTGAATCACAGAGCAGCATAAGCGAAATGGCATATTCTGTCGATAGCTTCCACCTGCACGATGAAGACTATGAAGCAGCTTGGTCGCGCGCCAGCATAAACGACTTAGCCACGATGACCGCAATTGTGGATGGTCTAACAGTGGAAAACGATCAAGAGTTGCAGCAGCAATTGATCAATATACAAATCAAAGTATGCGACTATCCCGTTGAGTATCTGCTGCAGACGCCGAACATGTATCTACACTTGCTGCACATGCAAAAGGTGCCGCAATCGTCCGAAACACTGTTCCACATTAATAGTGCCCTGCTTACGACTCTTAAGCTGATGCAGCATCGCATTGACAAGCGCACCAGGACAATCCATTATGCGAAGTGTATTGAATCGGATTTAGAGGCGAATTTACAATTGCGGATTTCCAGCGCTTTGGGTCTGCTGCTAACTGGCTGCTTGGACCAGCTAAAGCGGCCTGAGCTGGAGCACTGTGCTCACAATTGGCAACTGATCGAAATGACTGTTGAGGTGATCAAAACTTTTGCTCAGCTAGGCGCGCCCATTCCCGGGCATCATGTGCAGCGACTGGGCGCACTGGTTCCTGAATTGATAAGCTACTGCAACAGCATCGATCTGTCCAATGCCACCGAGACGCGCCACATGGTCAAAGTGCTAATGATGCCACGATTGGGGTCTCTGATATTTAATGGATTGCTGCTGGATGTGATAACGCAGAATGCATCTACCATCGATCGTGCAACTGCTCTTACGCTGTTGCAACCGATGATCCTGGACAGCAGCTATTTGTGGTGTATGCCGCAGCGCCGGCACGATTTGTCCCAGCTGTACGGCGGCATCATTAAAGAGAACACGTTGGAGCAAAAGCACATGACTCTGCTGAAGGCCGCATATGAATTGGCTGTGGGTCAGCTACTAGCCGAAAGACGACTGACACCGTTGGAACTGTTGGCAAAACAGGGTGAGATAAGTTACGTTATGGTGCAACTGGGCAGTGAGTGCCTGCTGCAACAGCTCTGCGATGCAATTGTCAAGTGCACCAGTTTATATATGAGCAAGCCAGAGCTGCGCAATCAGGCGGAAACGCTGCTTCTCACCATATTCGAATTGCCCGACAAAGATTTGCGCAACTACGCGTTGCGTCTGCTAAAACAGCCCGTTGTCGAGCACTTTCATGCGTTCATGAACAAAACGAACTATTTGCCCGGATGCAGCAACTTGCAACTGATCCGCCAGCACATTCTGGGTCTGCCAATAGGTACCGGACTGTTGCGAAAGCTGCTCGTGGCAGGCTGGCGTCCAATGCAATCGTTGCCGCCACTGGCGTTGCAACAGTGGTGCGTTGATTATCTAATTATGCTGCTGGGTTTGGCCAAACTGATTCCAGCGTGCGAGTTTGCTATCATCTTTAAGGTGGTGATGCCAGTGGTGCCGCTGCTCGTCTGTCGAGCTATCAATCAGCCGCAACTGCAGCAACTGCTCTGGCAGTTGTTCGAGCCGGATAGCCAATATGTGGAGACGCCGCAAGCATTGCGTGGCAACGTCTGCTATCTATTTCATCCAGATGCCGAAATGCGCAAGGATGCAATGGCGCGTGTGGCCTACATCCTCATCAGGCAGGACCATCAGCACAAATATCGACCACCAATGGATAAGCTGTCCCTGGACCTGCTCGGCCATAATCTGTGCGTGATTAACCCACCAATTGAGTACGCCAGCATATTCTGTGAACGCAGTAGTGCACCAGTCACAAAGACTGTGCCGGCGCTGCTGCGTCTGCTGGGCACGCCCGATCTGAAGCCGGCCATACGCAAATCAACGCTAGTTCAACTGAATATCCTGATGCACAGCTGGCTGGCTGCCCATACCTACACCAGCTGCGATGGCGCCTATGTGCTCTGCTTGAGGGCGATACATGATCTTATGTTGTGTGCTGCTGCTGATGATGCGGACACACTGCAGCCGGCCGTAGGCATTCTGCTCCGTGTGCTTTGTCGCAGCGAACGTTTCCGGCGCGAATTCAGCGACAATGCCGAGCTGCTGGTCTGTTTGATGCGTTGCATTTTTCTGGTGCCCCACTCGCAACAGCTGTGTGCCGAGGCGAGCACCTGCGTATTTCTGCTGCTCTTTGACGAGCACATCACTGTCGAGGAGAGCAGCCTCCACGTGGACGTGGATCTATCCGCAATGTCGGTGCCGGTCACCTATGTGCTGAGCAACAGTGTCTCGCCCACAATTGCCATGCATGGACTGGCCATGCAGGAGCATTTGCGTGCCACACACTTTGCGGGCAATGCGGCGCTTGATGCCCAATATTGGCGGCTCCTTCTGGCGCACTGTGTCTGTGGCAGTGCGGGGGATCTGACGATGTCTGCGATTCATGAACTGGACATTAGGGACTCGCTGAAGCTACGAGCATCAGAGCTGGCATTGGTTCATGCCACCCAAGTGCATCGGCAGTTGCAACATCAACTGGCCGAGGCGAGCAATTGCAGCAGCCACGAGATGCTGCAACAGCTGGTGGCCAGCATTCAGATGTTCCTGGTCTTCATGCGCGTCGACGTGGAGCCCGTACAATGCAAACGACTGTGGATGCTGCTGCACAAGTATTTGCGCCTAATGCCCAGCAACGATGCGGATCGCAAGTTGTATACCGAATTATTGGAGCTCTGCCGCAGCTGTTTGCGCCATCGTTTGCCCCCTGTGTTGCACGGCTTGTGCGAGGCACTCAGAAATGATCCGGATCACAGTTTCTTTCTGATACTGCACGATAGCAATGTGTCTCTGCATCTGCTGCACCTGGTCACCGAGTGTCTGGTGCTGCTCATAGCCTCGCCACAACATAACCAGACGAACAACAACATCTCCTGGCACAACAAACTCTTCATGGAGCTGAGCATTTTGGTTCGCACCAATTTTGAGCTGCGTAACCTGCAACATGTCCGTTGTCTTCTAAGGGTCCTGCGGCAGCTGAGCAATCATCCATTGAATCTTGATGACACCAAATTGCAGGTCAGCAGATTTAACTTATCAAAGAAAAGAGAAAGAAAAGGAAGCATCTCCGAGCCTAACAGTATATTTATATTATTAATCAGCCACATCCAACTGTCTGTCCGTCTGTAGAATATAACTGTAAAGCTAAAATGTTCACATTTATTTAAAATAATATTTCAAATTTGGCTGTTTTAATTTTCTGTTTATCTCTCCCTCTCTCTCTCTCTCTCTTGCTCTTTCTTTTCCATGCTCTATCTGCGTATAGTTTTATTATCAGCAGTTCGTGCAGCTGTCGAGCAGTCTGAGAACAAACACCCAGACTGGAGCACAGTGGCAAAGGGACTGTCTGCTGATCATCTGTCAGCTGCAGTCGAACAGCAAGTTCAGGCCTGCGGACAGTTTGAAGTCTGGCTCTGGATTGAAGGTGCTGCGCTATCTGATGGGCCTTTGCGGTCATAGTGATGAAGAGGTGCGCACTGTGGCCTGGGTGGCGGTGGCCAATTGGTGCACGAGCAGCGGTGACAAATTGCCTAGCGTCCTGCTGGACTTTAATGATTTTCTACCCAGTGGCCTGGCCGAATGTTGCCTCGTCACGTTGCTAAATGCAAATGAGCTGATGTTGGTGCGTGAGCTGGCCGGACGTCTCTTCGAGCTGCTGATGCCGCACTCTGGTACCGAGGCCTGCAACCTCCTGTTGCAGCGTCACTCGTTCCACAAAGAGGCACACTTGGCACTCGGCGCACTGCATGTGGCCTCGAGAATAAGACCAGACGGTGATAGGTCAAGCGCAAAACACTCGTGCGAGATTATTGGTTGCTATGTGAGTATCTACGTTCGTCTAATCGTCCTGAACCCAATCTCGTGTGCTACTCACGCCCAGACCGCCTTCGTCAATGCCCTCAGCGATGTTATGAAAATGCCAAAGACGGAGTTGACTAACCATTTAGCCTATATGGATCTGTGCGCTGGCAATATCTGTCGGCTCTACTCACTGTGCTATCAGCACAGCGTTCAGTTTATACAGCGTAGCATCTGTCGCGACACATTGCTGATCGATGGTTACTACTCGCTGATGGACATTGTGCTGGATCAGCAGTTGCCTGTGCCGGAAAATCATCTCATTGAACTGCTTAAGCTGCTAATGGTCTTCTTCAAAGATGACGATGCCTATAAGTATCTCTGTTTGAAGTTTCGCTCGCAACCCAATATGCTTTGTGATCTGATCATGTATGGCCTCAGTTTGGACTTTGTCCACGGAACTGTGCAGCAATATACACTGGCAACACTATCGTTGCTGCTGGCTAAGGTGCTCAATTCCAGAGAGGAACTCAATGTACTGGTCATATTTGAAGAATATGTGAACGACACTAGTGATGAGCACGAAGATGACGAGGCGACGGTCATGGACACAGACCCAAACACAGACAGCGATAGGGAGAACACTTTGAATAAACAACTTCAACTTAGCTTGAAAACAGTGGCGAAGCAAAAAAAACCTAAATCAAAAACGCCAAATAATCCGAAACAAGCAGTGAAAAGCTATGCAAGAAGAACCGGAACTTCTCAACTCTATCATCGATTGGATCGGCTGTTTGAGCTGCACTATCCGCACGGCAAATACAGCTTCCTGCATCCACCAACAAAGAGTCATGTGCAGGTCTGTGAAGTGCTCGGCAATCTGCTGAAGCTGTCGTCTCAAGTGACGGACATGGCAACTAGCTGCGAGCTGATGCAACGCGTTCTCCACCTGATCGAGACTTTCCTCGATGATGCGACTGTGGGCAATGCCACCATCTATGTGAGGCGGGTGGGTGCCCACAAGACGCGCGATATTATCAACAATCTTCTCGTGCAGCTCAACATGCTGATGAACTGGCACAGTGCATCGCATGCCGTCATCACGGATCCCCAAATGGCCACTCGTTTTGTGCGTGTCCTGCTACGCTTGTGGCCTTGGATTTCGCAGTCAATGATGCTGAAACACATGATCGTGCGTCTATCGATGTTGCTCACCGAACACTCCCTCGAAATGTGCAAGCAGACATCATTGCAGCTTTCCAACCACTCACATTCGCTGCTACAACTAATGGTGCGCCTCGCTGAACACGTGACGACCAAAAAGGAGCCAACCGCCGACAATTCTCATGCGGACTCAATTGTTGACGCCGCATTGCGAGTGATGATCAATTGTTGCTCCTGCATCGAGGGTCGTCTGGGTCTGAGCAAAATGCGTGTCCTGGACATGTTTGATACGATACTGCCGGCAAGCGCCCGATCATGCAATGCGACCAAAGTGAAGCCGGAAGTGCGGCTTGGCTGGCTGGCATTTTGGGAGATTTTCTCCCGATATGAGCAAGGCTCTAAGATCGGTCATTTGGACTCATTGCTCATGGCCGTACGTCGCAACCCTCCACTATGCATCCTGCGGCTGCGCTGCCTCCGCATCCTGCGCAATATGTGCTTTTCGAATGGTAACCGGATGCAGTTGGTCGCCATGACCGAATTCGTGGATCTATTGCGGGACATTGTGTCACAGCCAGTACAGGATGGTCGTGGTGAACATGATACAAACATCGATCCCTATGTGGAGCACCATCTGGTGGTGCTTTGCCTGTGGAAGCTGTTCGGCTTCAGTGCCAAATGCAGGGCAATGCTGCGAGGCACAAAACTACATAAGCAATTAATCATGCTGTCAGATCATCTGGCGGATAAGCAAACGGATGCATTTGAAAAGTGGCCCTTTGCTATCGAGCTGAGGGACCTGCTTGAAAAGCTCTTTGAGTCGCTCGAGTCATGATCCATGAATTCCAACTACCACCAAAACAACCAATACTAACTGATAATATTAACAAATGGTCTGTACTTATAATAACGGTTTCGTATCAAAATCTCAACACGAACAGTCACCATTCTCAACGACCAGTTACCAATTACTATTGTTAAGTTTTACATATCACAGAGATTTTAGTCGAACTGTGATAAATAAAAGTTGGCAACTGCAGCCAGAATATTGACATAATGTGTCACTCTTGTAAATATAGAGTTTGAAATTGAGCGATCGGTTCGCAAAGCAAGTGACGGACGGACGGACGGACAGACAGTCAGCTCAGTAAGCAAAAAAAATAGTAAAAACCATATTTGATTCATTTTGTTGTTACAAAATGCATTTATGTATTTCGGGCATTTGGAATCAACCAGCTAGTGTGTATATATGTGTACATATATTTTTATTGTATATAGAATTAATAACTGTATATGTAAAATCGAAAAAAAAATCGCACGTTTCTCACTAGTTGCACCTGTAGAACAAGGAAGCCTGCAACATTCGTTTAGGTATATGGAGTAGAACTGCTAAATTGACGAAAGAAACTGGATTGCAAATTCGTTGATCTCCGCAGAGAGGGGGTTGGGGAGGTTATGGTGGACAGACACTGACACATTTAGTCGGAGGCTTCGCGTTGCAGTTGCTCCAATGGCGACTCGGCGCCGCTGGCCATCTCTTCCTCCTCCGAGTAGTCCTCATCGTGGGTGTGAGTCACCACAGTGGGCGTAGATGGGCGCGTGTGCACAATAGAGCTCTGTAAATAGAGTTCAGTTTGAATAAATCATTTCTTCAAATTCATTTGCGAGGTTAAACAGAAAGGTGACCAAAGCGAGGAGGAAATAATAAAAAATAATTTTAATTCAAATGAAAACGAACAGGTGAAATTGTCAGCATGAAAATAAATCACAAAAAAGTCGTTAGAGCTCGCTACGAGGTATCCTGATCAGATAAGCTGTTAGATATACGGTTCTAAGGCAGATCATGTTTGCATGTTTTTACGTTCAGGGTATACAAATTGCATTAATTTTTCTGCTGTTCAACAGACTTGGTAATATTTAAATACTATAACGAACTTGAAAGCAAGATTATGCCAAATCATATTTACACAAGTCGCAATAAAGTCCCAGTATTTCAACTAAAAACGAAAGTATTGGACAAATTCAAGCACAAAATAAATAAGTGGATTTTTCTTTAGTTTTGACAATTTGGTAAGTGCGTGGCTCCTGGAAATGCTCAAATATCTATTTACTATAAAAAAAAACTCACAGCGCGATGCAAGTCCTTGCAGTTCTTGCCATCTTTGGCGTCCTTGGCTTCCTTGGGTTCCTTGGCATCCTTGGCATCCTTGGCGTCCTTGGCATCCTTGCCATCCTTGGCGGCATTGACTGCCGCGTTGCTACTGCTGCTGATGGACACAGCATCGTCGTTGCGCAGTGCCGAACTGAGCTTGGAGGCGCTGATGATGCTGCTGGTGCTACTGGCATCCTCAATGGCCGCTGACGATGAGCTTGAGCTAGAGGGCGGCGCCGGCGGCTGGTGGGCCTGATCGTGGGCGACCGTTGACTCGTGTGGCAGCAACATGGCCGGTGCGCGGAACATATAGGAGAACGGGTAATAGATGAGATTGAGCAGCGTTGCGGCGTAGACGTCGGCATATCGCACCACCTGGCTGGAGAAGAAGGTCTGGCGTGAACCCGACCGGAATAGGGAGCCCATCATGCCATAGGACATGTCCATCTTGTGTGTAACGTCGCGTATGCAGGTTCGCAGCTGCGATATATCCGGCTTGACCTTGGCACTGGAGTCCAGATCACGATACAGATCGCCAAGCTTAATGTCAAGATTCTGTAGCTCCGCAAACAGCTGGCATTCGTCCGTCCACACGTGCAGCTCACGGACTAGCTCCGGCACAATGAGGAACGTGCGCCAGCCGCGTATCTTCTTCGACTTGAGTATGTCGCCAAAGATGTGATCGCCCACATAGAGCACATCCTTGCCCTTGGCATTGATGAACTTGGTGAATAGCTCGCACGATCCACCCGAATACACCTGACCCGGCTGCAACGGACCGATGTGCGTGCCAATCTTCAAGCCACCCGTCTTCGTATCCACTTGACGCAGCACGGTGCCCTCATCGAAGAACAGTGGCTTCCTCGCATCCACCACAATCACATCGAAATAGCTCTTCCAGTCGCGATGCGACTCATCCATAGTTGCGCCGTGTGGAAAGTCAAACAAATACGTCATGATCTCATTGGTGTAGGTGTAATCGCTGTTGGTCAGCATGAAGAGCTTGGCTCCGGATTCACGTATGCGCGACAGGACAGTTGGCAGCCTCTTGTCCTTCTTCACATAGTACGCCATGTTCTGCAGAATGACACATGACACAAAGAGACACAATTCAGCTAAGTTTAAATATGTTCAGGTATAAAAAAGATTCATCTTTTATGGCTAATAAATATGCATGTATGTTGAATACAGGAAGAGTAAAGTGGGAGCGAGGAGGAATATTATATTGCGCTCCTCATCGCAAAGTAGTTCAATTTCTTCTCAAATCCGCTTTTCTAAAATGCTCACGTTGAGTGGAGGGTGAATAAAATAGGGGTAAGCGCATGTAAATCATTATGTTGTTCATATACAATGTGAATGTAAAACAAATATCAAATGGTATCAATATTTTTCGAAACTGCTACCCCGAAATGTCAATAACAAATTGAAGTCGTTTGTTTTTTTAAAGTTCACCAAAAAGTTTTCGCACAACAAATCTTAATTGTCGTAAAACGTTCCCATACAAAGTTTGTGACATGGGTAAACCGATAGCATAGAAAAGTATCTATGAGGAAGAAAGTTTTAATGGCTCATGTTGCGCCTATTCAGAAAATACATTTATGATTGATACTTGTCTTGTTGACAGAGTTAAGTTGATAAACGAATTTGGTATTGACTTGATCTGAAGTTCATAGAGCTTATCAAGGAGGGTAATTGGAGGTTGTGGCTTACCTGTGTGGTACGACGCTTCAAATCGCCATCGGAATGCACCCAGTCGACGGCGCGTCGCACGTCTTGGAAAATCGACTTATATGTAAATAAAAAATCACCAGCTTTGATGCCGCGCTCAACGCTGCGAGTTTTCAATTATATACAGGCAGAGTACAAATGAAGAACGAGAGCGAGAGAGAGACAGAGAGAGAGAGGGAGATAAAAAAATAATATAAATAGTAGAAAGTAGATGGAAATTGAGTCATGGGCAAAGAACAGAATTGTATGAAATTTGGTTGTGCCCATAATATTTCAACACATTTTGAAGAACTCCGAACTCACCGAACAAATTCATCGCTGTTTGTAAAGAAATCGGTTAGACAGGCCAGCAAATATGTTTCCGGCAAATTGAATAGAGTGTTCAGTACATAAACCCTGGACTCGTCCAGTTTGAGAAACTTATTGGGATACAGCTCGTAGACCTGATGACTGTGGAGGGGCTTCAATTAATACCATTTAGAATATGTTGTTGAGCGGTACAACTTACTGCTTGATGAACTCAAAGCCATGCACACAGACCAGTATATTGCCATAGGCATCAACTTTGAGCAGATTTCCGTAGAGCGTATCGAACCACAGGCCACGCACTGGAAATGTTGGATCATACTCGAACTGCAATATCTCCTTTGGATAGCCCATTGAGACTAGGCGCTCCTTCACCAGGTTGAAGCCCAGCTGCTCATATTGCGGTGATTTGTATTCTAAATGAAGCAAGATACAAAGTAGGACAATGAGTGGTAACTATTGTAATGACTTACCGGCGAGTGTATAATCCATATCGAAGCCATAGTACTTGATGTTCTCCAAGTGGAGCGACCGGTTCACAAAAACTCTGTAATTATTTAAATTGTGTTTGCCATTAGTAAGCATTCGATGAGGAGAAAAAACTGTATTATTATGTATATATTTAAGTATACAGTTAAGTAGTGGGCCTTTCCTAATTTCTAATTTCGACAGTTGAGCATCCAGACGCCCGCTTGGAAAATGAATACGGATAGCTTTTCCGTCTTCGGAAACTGAATATCAACTTAAGTTGAAGGCAATAATTAATGTATAGCATGCAATCGGATTTTATACATACAACTAGGTGTATATAAATATTAATTTAACTATTAAAAGCTGTCCAGAGTATACAAAGATTTAATTTCTGTTCAGATGACAGTGCTTTTTCCTTGTTATTTCCTAAACAAAGATAAAGCCTTTAACCAAAGAGTTAAATATTTGTAAATATTGTTTTGCATATTTTGTAAAGCTGGCATTCACCGATGACTGACGCAGGTAGAGTGCACTTCAATCGGGTTATCGCAAAATTACAATTCGCTTCTCAGTCATTAACTTGGCTGCGGTGGGCCTCCGCTGTCGCCAGGTCAAAAGTTTATCATGTCGCACTTGCAATGCGCCAATCTCGCCGAATCGAATCGAATGAAATTAAATATAAATATGTATGCACAAATATATACACGTATATACATAAATATATATATACATATATATATACATGTGGCATGTGGCATTAGCGCTAAAACAGCATGCGAAATCAATTGCTGTAAAATGATTTTCAACTTTTGTGCAATGCTTCAAAGATAGGACTCGATGCGGTTCCCGGTGTCCTCATTGCTGGCCCTTTTTGCGGCCAACAATTAGTGTAAGGAAAAGTTTTTTGGGGGGACGACACGCTCTCCCGCTCGTTTGGTTACTGACAACTTTGCTGTGGCAAGGACACGCCCGCCAGCGACGAGCCCCCATTGCGGCAAAACTCATTAGAAGCAGCAGCAGCGTTCCGATGGTGGGGGTGGAGGAGGAGGTGCGAAGGATTCCCTTAGTTTTCGCATTCTTTTTGAGTTGACCTCAAAATGGGATAGAAAAAGGGGCATGTGAATTTCATAAGGCAAGTTGCCTTAGTTGCAAAAGCTCTCAAGCCAAATTGAGTTGTTAAAATTAGTTAGCCGATTAGCAGAGTGGCAGCAGGCAAGAACTATTGTTAAAAGATTAACGTGGAATTGTTTGCCAGTGAACGAAAACACTATGCAAAGCTCACCTGCCACAGATCAGCTGTAACTATTGAAAAAGAGCGCAGAATATAGATATTATCTTAATTGCATTTTACTTCACCTTCAGCTGATGCCAAAAACTTTGCATTCAACAAAAGCTCTCAACTCGTTATTCAAGAAGCTTTCAAAAGTAAATATTTTTTATTTCAGTTTGCGTCTGCTCTTTTTTTTAGTTTTTCGCTAAATTTGGTGTTATTGGTGTTGTTATTGTTGTGCGGTGTGTGTGCGTTTATTTATTTTGTTGCCGCTTTTTGTAATTCGCCGCACTTGAAAATTTGCCAAATAAGCGAAAAGTTGCATCCTTGCGGCAGACTCCTGCTGCTTTTTGGGACTTGCTTGTTGTTTAACCCAATTTCGAAAAAAGTGCATAAATCGTAGAGGGAGACACAGACGGACAAACCGAGGGACCAACGAGAATTTAAAATATTTGCGAGCACACAAAAACTACATAATTATTACGTTGCAAATATTTACATTACACACACAAATCGAGCCAAGTGAGAAATAAAATTTCATTAAGAAATTTCAAAAATATCCGGAAAACCCCAATAAAGTTATTACATTATCATATTCGGCTATTGCTTTTTATCTATAAATAGTTAAAACTTAATGCAAATAAATTGTCGCTAATCTGACGATTTAATTTTGCTGATGCTGTTGTCGTTGACGAGGCTGTGTTTGCTTCTTTCGCTGCGGATGGCGCATCAATTAAAAAAGGAATGAAAAAATATGTTTATAATTCTAAAAATACACAGAAAATGCAATGCCATAATTCGCCGTGGTTTATTATACAACTCGTCGCACCTTGTCAACAATTAAATAAATATAACTATGTCTAATGATTCGAAAATATATAGAGTTAAAAGCTTTTGGATTGTGCGACCTTGTAAAAACTATTTCAATAAGTGCAAAACAACTAAGTAGCGATGTGGAGGCTTTGAATAAACAAGGAGAAATCAATAGAGTCGGTATTCCGGGCGATAAATAAACCGGGCTAACTCAACAAAATCTAGGTTAAGCTAAATACTCACTATTTGCATATGAACAAAAACTGTCTTCGGATAATTAAAAGTGGTCACAACTGTGAAACTTTGTCTAAATCTGTCTAATCTGTCTAATCTGTCGACTAGATTCCAGAATGGAGTACAGTGCTACGGGTAATAGACAGTCTGAGATTTGCCCAGCTGGGGGCCCTCACACTGGAGAAACTAGCTCTTTGAGCCTTGGCAAAATCACGTTTGCTAAAATTGTAAATATAGCTTGATTATTAGGCGAGGCAAAACAGCTCCAAGGAGACGCAGGCTTTAATAATTATACAAAAAACAAAGCTTTCTCTTTGCACAATTCAATTAATTGATCGATTCATTTTGATTTCATAAGCCATTGTAATCTATCTCAGTTATTTGTAGTGTTATTGTATATGTAAATTGTTTGTCAACGATGTTCTGTAGACTGTTAAGGAAAATACATCAAACTGTGTTGCTTCCCTAACATGGACTTCTATCGTTGTTGTCAAGTTTAGCAATGTGCCATGATGTAAATATAATTTCATAATTTCACTTGTCGAACACTGTTTCTCTGGACACAAAAAGTTTCCTTCCCATGACTAAAGTTTAGGCACAATAAGTGTAAATCAATGGCAAGTTTTGATCTTGGCGAATTTGATTTTATACGTATTCTGTATCGGAATAGTTGAGCCCAAACATATTCCATTGATGTAAATGTTTATTTTTTGGAGTTTCGCAATGTGAAAAAGCTCACACAAACACACACACACACACACACACACACACACATGTGCATGTAGGTGCATGTATATATGAGAATTGATGTCCTTTAAAAATGAGGGTGAAAGATGGCGCACGATAAATATAAATTGATGGCTCTGTGTAAGAGCCAAGGCAGAGCATAAAAATTCTGCAATTGGCTTCTTTATGAACTGCGCACCCATCATTACGAGTGGAATAAATATGTATGTGCGTACGTCTGACAAATATGTATGTATGTCATTCGAGTAGTATGATGAAGTGATCAGGCGTTGCATGGACGCAATCAAGTGCAAATCTTGTTATTGCAATTGAGATCATGAGAGTGCATACTATGTGTGGCAATATACCTATTTACGAATGCTCGAATGCTCGAATGCATTGATAATGCGATTGCCAGCAATCAAAACTGATTACCCAAGTGCATCGGAGAGCAAATCCCCAAGCACGTTACTCAAATCACGAAACATTACAAAAATTCGCACACAGACAAAAGTGTAGAAGAAGGTTTTCATGGCTGAAAGACGTCTATTCTTGCTCTTTAGCAATTAATGTTGTTGTTGCTGTTGTTGTTGTTATTGTTAATTGCCATTTTAATTGGGCTGTTGACATTTGCATTTTTTTTTTTTATTAATTAACAGATTGTTGTGAATGAAAAAAAATGTTGTAAACAATATTTTTGAAAGTTGTTCTGCTGCAATGATTGTGAATTGAGCGTAGCAAAATATAAAAAAAAAATGTTGTAAACAAAAATACGACCATTCAATTGATAAATTTATAAAGTATTCAATTGCAATAACATATAAAAATAAAGCTACGAAACAAATACACATTTTCTGTGTTTTACATTTATATTTAATAACAGAATTATATTTATATCAGCTGGGCCTTTCGGGATTAAGCCAAATGATTGCCAATAGGGTTCATTCCTAGAAGGCTCAGCTAATGGAAACATAATTTGATTGTTTTCCTTGTTAAGACTGGCTCATCTTTAACATCTAAACTCACAAAAATATTAATAATGATAATGTTTTTCTGAGTGCATTGCATATATAAGCAATGGACAATTTGGGTTTCCTCAGCTCATTTTGTATCATATTTTATGAGTACGTTTGACACTTACGAATTTAGCGGCTGCGACATTGTTGTTGCCCCAACACCTGCCACTAGATGTTGCTGTTGTCGTGCAATTGTTGTTTTTGTTGTTTCTGCCTTAAAGTTGACATTACAACAGTTTGAGTTTGAGCTTGTGCTGTTGTTATTGCTATTGCTATTGTTATTGCTATTGTTATTGTTATTGTTGTGCATTGTGTTCCGCTTCAGTTTATGCGACAAGACTTAGGCATTTGTTCATGGGTTTTTTTGCTGGGAAACTAAATGATGCGGCAAGTCGCAAGTTATCCGACAATTGCAAAGTTCTGCCTTAAGTTATCGGTATTTATTTCATGTTCATCGATAACAAGTCGATTTCTGATAGCAACACAAAACGCAATTCTAAAATTACAGCCTTCCAGATGTATTACTGATCATCTGTAATAATTTCATTAAGATCGGATGAGAAACACAGTCGGGTTCTCGACTATAGCAATTTCATAGCCTGATAACACTTTCAACATTTCTTACATTCAACATAAAAAATGATATTTATTTTTTTTTATTGAAATTAACGATATTCAAAAGAATGTGATTGAATTGCCTTTTTGAAGGTGATTGGCAGACTGGGAAAACTCGAAACAAGCAGAATTCAATAAAAATAGTACGAATTTTGCCTTTTTGTTATTGTTAACAAGCGACTGGAGAGTGGACGCTGCGAATGTGTGTGTGTGTGTGCGTGTGTGTGTGTGTGTGTGTGTGTGGAAGGACAATTCTATAAACAGCACGCAGGAAGAATATCAAGTGGCTGCGATAGCTGTTATCCTTGCATCGAAGTGTGAACGACAACATGTCAGTAAATAAGTTAAATGCGCCATGTCCTTTCCTACAGTTGCAGTTACAGTAATAACGACTATTTACGCCACTGTGGGCAATTACGTGCAGCATGAACACGGGACCGGACACGGGAGTCGAGAAGGGGGAGGGGACCATAACACAACAGTTGAAGGGCTTATAACGCTCCTGGCTTATGGCACGACGGGCGACATCCTTTCAATTATGCACTTGTCGGGGCCAATGTGTGTTTGTGTGTTTACTGTAAATAATGTCGCAGTTCACAATGAACGTGTCAAATTGATCAATTTGCATTCTGCTTTAACAATAAATGCAAATACATTTTTAAATTAGTCGCAATTTGTACTGCAATTAAGTTAAGTGTAGCAACACATTCTGCGTGGCTGGTTGGTTTCCTTGGATACTTTGCAAGCTTTGGCGAGACGAAGATTAAAATTGTCTATTGTCTGTTTTGCTCAATTTCGATTCCTCACTCGGAGCGGGAAAGTCACGTGGGTAGCAGTGTCAATGCTGCGTATACGTTATAATGCACATTGTTGCTCCCATTTAGTTGAGTTACATTTTATAGATTATGTTTCGCGCTTTGTTGCAAGCCAGACATTCAAAGCTGACGCAGCTGCTCTTCGTTGTTGTTGTTGCTGCTGCTGTTGCTGCTGGTGCACAGCCACGTGTCGTGCTGTCTAACTTGGTCCAGCGGCTGTCAGTTGCATTGGCAGCACACACGAACAACAGAAAACAATTCGAGCCACTGGCTGACAAACCTGGCAGCGTAACCACTCAGAAGAGTCAGAGACGGAGAAAGAACCATTCTGAATACGGTAAACATATAAATTATTGATTGAATCTGCGGCGAACTGTGTTTGACTACATTCCCCAATGCGACCATAAACCACCTCAGGCGTTATGGAGCTTATCCACAATGATTATGTAATTGGATAAATACGTGTGTATAAATATAATTCTTTTATTCAGTTCAACTTAGTTGTATATGCATGAAGTCGTCAGAATTAACGAAAACAAATTCCCAAACTGAATGAAACTTTTTTTAAGGTTAGACCAGTAAGCTAGGTTTCAGTTGGGAAGCTTGTGAATTGTTTTAAATGCTTCTTTCTTCAATATTTGGTAGATTTGCGCCTCTATTTCCGGCTTAACACGCCGACTTATTTGCAATTAGGCAACAGATTTCGACTGTCTCAAATGATCATTTTAAAATATTGGTAAAATCAATCAACCGACTGGAATGCACTTCAGGTCGCATCTGTTTGTTTTTGGAAATATTCAAGGTGGTCAAGCACTTCATTCAATTACACGCATAAGTCTGGTGTCAGCCGAAAACCAATTTCCCTCAAATGCGCCAGGCCCGGATAAATTAAATACTCGAGCCAAGGTCGGTGCAGAAGCAGCCAACGCACAGGAGTCGACTGTTATAATAAAATTGCCGTCACTTTGCTGTGTGTGCTGCCAATTAAAATCCAAATAGTAAACAAACGCTGACAGACACGCATCCACTGCGGGACACCAGAGGGCAGGCAGCAGGAGAGAGGGGAATCAGGGAACCAGGGAATCGGGGAATCGGGGAATCAGGGAATCAGGGACCTTGGGCTCTAAACCACTTGATGGCCACATGCGCTTTGGTTGGCGGCACAATTGGGCGATAATTGACTTAATAAGCATAACCACAATGCCAAATAACCTAACAAGCAACAGCGCACACTCACACACACACACACAGATAGACACGTGACAAAAAGTGCGGCAGGAAAACATTTACGCTACACAGCACAAAATTGAATAACTTCTGTTTTCGCAGCTTAAGGCAAGGAACCAGGACAACTGAATTGAGTCAGGGGGTCAACAGCAGGGCAACCAAATATGGGATTATTTATTTAAAGGAATTACATAACTATTGAGTAATTGGCCAATTCGAATGGTGAATTGTTCATTTTGGTTTTTAAGCTTCAAGGGAAAGCAAAGCACCACAGTTGAATGGGCAGCAGAATAAAATGGGAACTGGGTCTGGTACAGGCGAACTACAACATAAATTTACAGCCGTGTATGATACGGGGACTGTCTGCAATTAATGGTCCGAAGATATTTTGGCACTACTTCAGCAGCAGCTGGGTACCATTTGAAAATTACAAGGAAAGCGAACCAAATGGTGCTTTGGTTCCGACTCCGGTTCTCGTACGTATTTAGAGCATAGTTTCGCACTTCCTCCGTTTCTAAGTGTTAAAGTTGTGCTTCCGGTTCCGGAACAACCTGGTTTATTTGTGTATTTAGGCAACTAGTTTTTTGAACTAAAATACGCTGGGCCCGACCTGGCGGGACATTAAACATATGAGTCAATACTCGAAAAAGGATTTGCTTATTTGGATTGACAGCATTAATGCTAATTGCTGGCTCGGGGCTCGGCATCGAGAAGGGGGGTTGGCGCTTGTGGCCTGCTGGATTTTGGTTATAAATAGCGCAATAACAATGGCCACAACATAACAATACAATTAAGCACACTCACTCACAATCACACTCACAATCACACTTTCCGCGTAGAAATTCGTTTTTGTTTTCGTCCCTTCGAACTGAATGCGATTCGCGACGGTTTTGTCGTCCAAACTGCACTTCTAGCAAAAGCAAACTGAGGCCACTAGAACCAAAAAAAAGAATAAAGAACCATTGACAACGACCTGTTCTACTTTGTTGTCCACATCGAACTTGTTTACCCCCACCCTGCCTGCCCCTCGTCTTGACTGGAGATCAAAATAGTTACTCACGAGAGCTGCGTGGGTCGCCGCTTGGCTGCTTAGCTGCGCAGCGGTCGTTTTGTGCGTGTGGCAAATACATTATTCGAACTAAACTAAAAAAAAGATATAATGAATGAAATTTAAAAAAAGTGCTCGACTAGGCTAAACACCCTGTACTCGGGTCTGAATGCGTTTGACAGGCAAGCTGAAGTTTCTTGAAAACCTGTGCGCTTTATTGCTATATCTTTATGTAATAGAATAGCCTACAAATCGGAAAATACATATAATAATAACATTAATAATAATTATAATAACAATAATAATAATCATAATAATAACATTAATAATAATTATAATAACAATAATAATAATAATAATAATAACAATAATAATAATAACAATAATAAAAATATTAATAATAATAACAATAATAAAAATAATAATAACAATAATAAAAATAATAATAATAATAACAATAATAATAATAATAATAACAATAATAATAATAATAATATTAATAATAATTTATCCCTTTTATTTTTGGATCTGCACATATCTTTAATTTCACAGTTTACATTTATAATTCGCGTAAGAGTTTATCTCCTTCAATTTGAAATCTCTCCAGTTGAGTTTCATTTAAATTCTATGAATAATTTTAAATTTTACATTTCCCTTAAATCCTTTAAAGTCATTAAGAAAGCAGATGGAAAGATGGAACTAACAAACTGTGTCGACATAAAGCTTACCTCTGAATTTCGAATTGAATCAGATGTTTTACAATCTTAACAATTAACAATCTTTACAATTGTCCTCTTCATATTTTTAGTGTATCTGTTACAGTCTTTGAGACGTTCAAAACAAAGATGATCGCAACACTGGCAAGCCCTGACTTTCGATAAATAATAAACACATGTATATAAGTATGTATAAATCGGTAGACTTTAAGCCACGACCCTCGTTCCTCTCCGCCTCTTGCTGCCTGTTACACACGTTGGAGAGTGCAGGGTATTGAAAATTACTCACACTTTCAATTTTTAAGCCCATTGCGTGAGACCTTGGACCAGAGTGCGACGGACAAGGGGCTCAGTTGTTGGCTTGAAGAGGTGTCGGGGGGAGGTGGAGACGGAGGTGGAGGGAAAGGATTGGGTGCGAACCACATCTGTGCACAATGTGCGCCGGCATTGCCCGTGCTTGTCAATTGATTGAGGGCGGCTTAGCATGTGAATGGCGGGGTTAATTAGACAAGCAGTTCACCCCTCAACACGGCGTCCTGTATCCAAGGGTGGACCTCCCCTCCCCGTCTCTCTCTCTTTCCCCTATCCCTATTCATTGGATGCTGTCGGTTGGCTTGGGACAAAGGCCAACAAGTGTGTGGCATAATTCCAATTGATCAAACGACCAAATAAAAGGTAAACTAAATTGTTTGGCATAGTTGCTGTTTTCGCATGCTGGATTTTATTTATTTATCCAACTGAGAGTTGAGGGAATCTGCCTGCGCCCATGTGTCCCCAATGCGTGAGAAATTGTCGGCACTTCTGTGTTCATCTGAACTTGCTTCAAAAGAGCAGCAAATCTAATCCGCTGAACATATTATGCTGGTATATTTATTTCAATAAGTTAATAATGGAGCAGCTTGGAACCATCACAATAGAATAGCAGCGACACCTTTTAAGAGTTAGCTTTCAGTGTTTACATGTGCTCAAAAGGGAAAAGCCATTTTATGCACGTCGTAGATTTTTATTGTAGGGATCTGATTAAATACCGTTGTAGACCGGAGTGTAAAAATCTCATGGCGGTTGAGTTAAGTTAAGAAAAATTGTTGAAGAAAAAAGTTGTTTATACAAGAACTTATTTTTGGATCGATTATTCCGATGGCAGCTATATCATATAGTGATCCGATCCGGTTTGAATGTGATTTGAGATAAAAAAGTTTCTTAGACAAGAACTAATCACGTCGACCCATTGCCCCTATGACAGCTAGATGATATATTGGCATATTACGTAATTCTGTTTTGAGTACCTTGTTAAACAATAAGATTTTTTCCTATGTCAACAAAATAAAATAGTGGTCCAATCTTCAATCTTCATGATCTTAATAATATGCATGTTAGGTAATCTTTGTTTGGATATCTTTTTAAGCAAAATACAAATTTGACTGTATGCACAGCTGTTGAGTTACATTAGAACTGCTGGTTGGGCAAAAAAGGTGCCTATATAAAATGTCATCTTTCGTTCGATGAAAGCTATATTACTCAGATATATCACAAAGCAAAGAGACGACTACAGGCCAAGTGACATCGAGACAGCCTTCAACTGACAGACTTTAATCCACATAATCAGATCTAATCAATTATATGGCTTTATCGACTCGACTGGAGATGCTGTTAAGGAATATATATATTTTAAGGAATAATAGTGGAGTTTTTGTCGTTTACATAGGAGCCCTTCCATTTGAGAGACACTCTTAAGAATGTTTAATTATTAACAGGGTCACAGCTTGGCAGCGGCACACAGGAGAAAGGGACTTTAAGGAATGCAGGATGCAAATCGCAACCGGCACGTAAACGTTGGCGGTTCTGAATGCCAAGTGAAGTCATGTTTTCGAACCTGACAATTTTCCGTTTTCCCATTTTTCTGTCTTTCCTTTTCACCGATTTAGCCGCGCTGCACGAGTATCTTTTGCGTCGTGACAACACGTGGCACTTGTTGGGTCAGGGGATAAATGAGGAACAGAACGGAAAATAGAGCAGAGGGGAGTGTGTGTGTGTGTGTGCGTGTGTGTGTGTGTGCAGGTGGGACACAACTATTCCCACCCCAAAATGTTATTTGCATTTTAATGACGCAGCACATTGAAATGTTATTTTAATGGGAATATTTGTTGCATATTATTTGCGCAGCCAAAAAACAAAATGCGCCCACGCCCACTTTTTGCCAAATGACTGTTATGCGAGATAATACGCGATGCCCACTTGACTAACTATATGCAGTCAAATTTACGATTCTGGTGTTAATTAGTTACAATCGATAAGCAATTTGTACTTTGCTTAGTTTGTTTGTTTGTTTGTTTTTTCGTTTTCTCACATTTGCGTGACAACAGAGCAAAAACATTCTCTATATTCTCGAGCGGTGCACAATAATTGTCATATGTCAAATAATATAAAAGAATTACAAATTACACAAAATCAACTGCATTCATCAACAGGCATATCCCGTTTCGGGCTGTTGAGTAACTTACTCGATCTTCAGGTTGTTCACGCTTGACTTGAGCACTTTAGCTTCAAATTTGTTACTAAGAAATAAACGTTCTATAAAAAGATCCTTGCTGATTTGCGCTCTGCAATCAAAAAGGTCAATCAATAAATTCGGAAGTAACATTTTCAGGTCGACTTTCGCGTTATCAAACGGAAAACTCTACAGTTAACTGAACATGTCTGCATAGTTCAATACACACACACAAACATGCTTGTACACAACATATGTGTGTGTGTGGTGCACACAGTCCACATTTTGTGTAAATAATATGTTGCTGGTAATTTTTAATTCGCTTTCTGCAGCCCGGTCATGTGTGGCAAATGAAGAAAAAAAACAGCCGCATAAATTACGCGTTACAAACGTATCGGAAACAATAATAAAAATTACTATAAAATCGCTGTTAATATATGAATAAAATAAAATTTCAATGCAGTTCATGAATTGAATTAAACAACTTTTGAAACTGTAGCAGTTTTCTGCTGCAGTTGCAGGCCTTGCCAGTTCCGGCAACACGAAGTTGCAAATGTGGCAAAAAGGGCAAAGGGGTTGGTCGCTGAGGGGAGAGGCTGAGTCAGTGTGTGAGTTGAATGCAATGAATTAAGCATTTTGATTTAAGGCAGCGTTCATTGTTAGCAACTCTGCTACCTAACGCCAAGGAACACAACTCAAGGACAAAAGGCAGCCGAGCAGGGATGTTCAAAATGCACGTGCCCCTATATATTTAAATATCTGTCCGACAAAGAGAGAGAGAGAGAGAGAGGGGGGAGAAGGGCATAGAGAGGGCGGGGCTTGTTTAAGGAAGATTATTTGATATGCACAAAAGCAAGAGGTAAACGTTGACGGTGAAAAAATCAAATAAATGCCAATTTAGCTGATTTACGAGAGACCCCCAAGCTGAAAAGGGGGCGCTAGGCGAGCGGCATTGATTAGTGGTGGCGAATAGACTTAAGCGCATACAAACAGCATGTGCAGAAATGTGAATGCTAATTGACGCAATAAGTGCGAGGGGAGCTACCAAAGCAGGGACGAATACTAGAAAATCATCGAAATTGTACCGGCACTTTTCATCGCCGACATTAATTAGGCAATCTGCCACCAAGTCCATCTCCATTAATCAAAGAGAGAGAGAGAGAGAGAGAGAGAGAGAGAGAGAGAGAGAGAGAGAGAGAGCGGGAGAGGAAGAGTTGGATGATGCAGGGCACGTTAATACCTCCCCCTACCCCACCAAAACATAACACCAACCACATTATAATTTTCAGCACGCCTTTAAATATGCAGCGACTTTCGTATCGCAGACAAAAGTTACGCGACGATCGGGTGCAATAAGTAGCGATATAAAAGACTAGTGGAAAGTCAATGGCAAAATTAATTAGATAAATATGACAAACGGCCGAGGGGCACTTTACGTTTTGCAACACTGACAGCTCGAGTTACCTTGTACCCTAAAAATGCGATCGATGGAATAAGTCCGTTAGTCATAAGGAGTTTATGGAATATAGTTTTTAACTTTATATAAAAGCGTTTTCCAGCACTGGACGAATACAAAAAAATAACGCACAGCTTTCGATTCTTAAAGTCAAAGTCAATCGCACAAAATATGCTAAAAAAAAATGAAGACAAAGTGAAAATAAAAATTCAGAAAAAACATTCATGAGCAAATTTCTCAAAAATAATAGCCAGCAAAATGTAAGCCAATCGAATAAAATCAGACAAACACTTTGCTCATATAATTAAAAATCATAGACAAATTTAAAATGGTTGCCATCGGGACGAAACTGACAGAAATCTGACGAAAGTTTTGCAGCGAACGAAAGTCACCGAAAGGTTTATTCTGCCGACAGGTGTTTTTGCTGTTGTTGTTGTTACTGACTTAGCTGATAACAGCTTCGAATTGATGATTGCAACTTTAGCAGTCGCTGTTACTGTTACTGCTACTGCTTACCTGTGGCCCAACTGACGCTTGTGGCCGTGATAGTTAATGTCGTTGGCCAGGTGTAGTCCGTTGAGCACCGATTGATCCATGTCCGTTTCCCCAATTGTTTGTGTGCGTTCGCGTGCTCCGGAATTGCAGTTATTGCTATAGGAATGTGCTTGTTGTTGTTGTTGTGGTTGAGTTGGCGGCATTTCGTATGTCTTCGTTCGCTGTGGCTATTGCTGCTTCAGCTGCGACTGGTTAGCGAAAAGTGCCAAAGAGCAATGCCAGCAGAAAAGTTGTGACGACGCTTCGCTGCCGATAAGCGAATCTTCGAGTTCAGAGCTCTCCCAAAAAGCAAAGCTCCGTTTGTAATTCACTCACTCACTCACTCACTCACGAGCTGTTGCGGGCGAGAGAGGGAACACAAGTGAGAGAGTTTGCGAGAGAGTACGCGAAATGTCAAAAAGTTGCGTGGAGGCGACAGAGACAGACGCCTTATCAGCTGCTCGTGGAAACGTCACGAATCTATTATGCGTAGACAGCGCAACAGTAGCAATAACAAAAAATATATTGTGGAATGATCTTCTGAGTGATCGAAGCTATTTGCTATTTGCAGTTATTCTTGTTTTGCGTTTCTCTTCTTGACAAAGTTTGTGCTTATCACAGAACAACAACAACAGAACACTAATACAATTATTACGCACGCACACACACACGAAAACACCAACAAAAAAAATAAAATGAAATAAACGTAGAATAACACTTGTGTTTTTGTTTGACTTTTGCGCTGTTGAACAAACGAAGAGAGCAACAATTTCGGTCAACGTTTGGATTTCAACTGACGACTTCGTCTCAGTGAATGCAGCGTAGTAGAAATGGGCGGAAGAAAGCAGCACCACCAGCAGCAACAACAACAGCGACGTACGGCAAGCAAGTAAAACTGAGAGAACGAACGCAGCTGAGTGGCGCGCGCATGCTCTATCTCGCTCTATGTCTCTCTCTCTCTCTTGTCAAAAGCTCTTCGTTTTCACATCTGTGTGTCAAAGAGTACAGCAGCGTAGCTACTATTTCTGCTGCTGTTGTTGTTATTGTTGTCCGTCATTCGATTTGAGTCGCTGTTACCTTAATGCCTTTTATGCAATAAATACAAAGTGTTGTCGCTTTTATTTATGTTTGCGCCGCTTCTTCACATGCCACTTTGACATTTTAACTTTTCAACGACTGAAGGTTAGGGATAAATAGCTTGACTAGCTGTAAGAATAATTATAAAAACATGGCATATACACAAAAGACAAACAAGTTCCCAGAAATATATAGGAAGGCATCGCACATTTCACCTTCATATATATATACATATTGCGTTGTAGAGCATTCAATGGCCGCTATGAGAGTCTTTGAAGCTTTTACTTGCTTTTCTGTCTTTCTTTCTTTTATCTTCACGCCATAAAGCGCGTAGACAAGTACACTCTTAAGTAGCTGGGACGTAGGGAAATTTCCAAACATCGGAGGACGCATGTGAAAGCAAATGAGAAATTATAAATAGTACAAATAATAGAAAACAAACGAACGCACATACAACACACATCTAAGTCGAATGAGTACGTTCAAATATGGGATCGCGTTTTGGCGTTCGAATAACGTGTGGGTTTATGACTTGGCTAAGCGGACTATGGAATTTTGTTGTTAATGTTTTATGTACAGTTGCGGTCATCATAATGCTAGCTCTGCTTGTTAAAGCATTTAATAAAACATGACTCATTTCGAGACCTCTTCAACATACTCAATATGAAGAAAATGCAATTCAGCAAGACAAAGCAAAACAAAAAAAAATGTTAAGATCCTCATCTTTGAATATTTTAAAATACAATTATTTTCGAAAAACTAATCGTAGTAAATATAACCATCCATCATATCCAGTTCTTAGAAACTGCGGAAACTTCGCTAAAACTTAAAACTTAAGGAATAATTTAATGAAAGTAAATATAAAATAAATAAATAATAAATATATATATATATATATATATATATATATATATATATATATATATGTTTGTTCTTAATAGTATTTCAGCTGTGCCAGTGAGATTGTTTCAGTGTTGATTGCTTGCGCTTAAGTAAAATTTTCATAATTTGTTAGCTATATTTTAAGTGTTTTTTATATATTACATTTTCCCAAGCGAACTATCATCTTGTCCGCAGCTGTATGTATTTTTGAAAGTAAAACGCGTATACCGAAAATGGAAATGTATGCATATCAAATTAACCTATGGTTTGTGTAGGCTCTGTGAGTAGATTGACATAAACCATGAGTTTATTGTCATATTGTATTATTATGCATATGCGTATATTTATGTGTATTCACTTCTTCACATGATGGTTTATGCTAATGATTGAGTTTTATGATTGCTCCGACACCTGAGGCTAATAAATTGCTTGGATTTGTTGTATTGATATAATACGGCCTGTATTAATTATGCACAAAGTACCTGTAGCTACAGTGCTGCATATCAGGAACAGACGGGAAATAATGCATATTTTTCATAGTTTCACCTCAGTCGGCTAATCTAATCTAAAAGCACAGCTGATTCAATTTAAATTCTGTGGCGAATGCCACTTCTGAGCAGTCATTTTAATACACGTTTACGCTTACATACATATTTATTTAGGCATATATAAAATCAGTACTCGTTCATACTCAGAGCATTTATCGCTTGGACGCACATATTTTGCGTATGCCCAATTATAACCGTGCTTTGTGGGTCGACTCATAAATATTTTATAAGCTTTTACAGCTTGTCTACCCATTCACAGATATAAATACATAGTTTTTTATACTTATGCCCATTTCATCAATATCTCAACGAAACAGCAATTCAGCGGGCACGCTTTCCAGGCACACGCCCCTCTCTGCGCCCATCCCCCCTGCGTTGGTCTACAGTAGTGCTACAGATTCAAGCAGCTAGTCCAAATATTTTTGATATAGTTTGCTAATGACATACATTGTGCACACAAACACGTATTTATGGGTATCATAGTGAGTCAACCTCTGCGTGGGAGTTATCTTTTAGCTATCACTGTGACAACTGGAACGGTAAACATGGCCAAAATTAGAGCTCAATATTTAAAATTTGCTCGAATTCCGCATATGTTTTTCTTTTGGTCTGATTCTATTGTGTTTATATTTGAGCTTTACGGGGAGTAAATAATTAATGACCATTAAAACATCAAGTCAATGGTCCACTTGAATTTCGACTGGTGTTTGGTGTGTTTACGCTTAGTAAATATAGCTTTTCAGCTGATTAAAAATGGAATGAGAGAAAACTGAGTCAAATCTCACGAAACATGAAAGATTTCCATCGAATTCCATTGGGCGAAATCACAAATGGGCAAATTATCTTGCAAATATGCCTTGAGCAGCAGTGGGGAGGGGAGGTGGATACATGTGGTGTGCATAAGTTATTTAGTCAGTCTGCAGTGGGTCAATGTCGGACAAGACAGAGTCAGTTAGCAACGATACTTAAACACCAGCAGATATACTGAACATGTTGCATACATTTATATATTTAAATATATATTTTTATTAGAGCAAAGTAGAGTTGACACTTGTCCCCCACTAAAAAATTGCCAAACTGGTTGAATTTATGAGCTAAATAAAAACGAGCGTCTTTTTTTGGCACAGAAGCTTAAATATCATGCATGATTCGTTATCGTGGCATGATTCGTTATCTAATTTCCAAGAAAATAATACTTCTTTCGCCTAGCTGCAAGCTTGAATCTAATTTGAAAACTTGAAACTTTGTGTAAAAAACTGAATCAATCATTAAGCAAAAACCTGAACGCTTCGACAAAAATTTCGATGCGAAATACAGTGTTCAATCGTACTTTGGTTTGGCATCCGTTTAAGAAATCCCATTGTTTTGACTTGAAACAGTTGCACAAATATTTGTTTATTTTAACATATTTCGAGTGAAATGCCAGCGCATAAAAAAATAAGATAAACAGTGATGAATTCATCTCTATGACGAGTGCTAAGTGGTGTCCAAATAAGCTGGAAAAATAAGTAATTATTTGAGTGTATTGCAATATTTCAAGAGATACCCTTTTTCCCCTTCCGAGTAGTGTATAAGGCTCAGAAGTGCCGACATTATCTTGTGGCAGTATTTTACAGGTATTTTAATGTAATGGCACCATGAAGGGTATTCAAGAAAAATACGGACACGTTCCTAGGCACAATTACCTATGCAGTTGATATATGTGCCCCGGTTTTAGTTAGTTAAGTCAGTTGATATGTGTGCATTAGGGGACTGGCAGAATTAATTTTTGTTGTTTTTGTTACTGATGTTTGTTTACTTGTTGTTGCTGTTCTTGTTGTTGTTGTTGTCTGTGCTCGCCGATAAGGCGATAAGCAGCAGTTTTGCATTCGGCATTGGCATTGGACAGCTATGCGAACAGTGCGCTACGAGATCTCTACAAAAGTGTAGAATTCAATGCATAACGTGCACTGAGCGAAATAGCTGTGTAAGACACACAAGCTCTGGCAAAGTCTGAGAAACAACACAACTTATGTAAATACATATTTTTTGTTGGCTTTACCAAGTAACAGTTCTGATCAACACTTGAGAAAAATTCGGAGTAAGTCCGAAACTGAACTGAACGGATAATTATGCACACAAATGTATATACATATGCACACATATATATATATGTATATGTATATATGTATATATGTATATATATATGTATATATATATATATGTATATATATATATATATATATATGTGTATATATATTCGGTTCAAATTTGACTTCAGTGGACCTTGACACTATCAACGAGAAAACATCGACACACAAGAAACAAGGGCGGCTCTCATAATGTAGACATACACAAAACCAGGTGGATCGATTTGGGTTATTTTGATTATTGTCAATGCGAACTGTCCTATTGAAATTAATTGTTTCGATTCGTTGTTGTGTTCTATGGATTAACGTGATAAACATTCACATAACTGTATATATATGTATTTGTGTAGGTCGTGCTATGAGCAAACCGTGAAATAGTTGTGGGAGTTGATGTCTGAGCAGTTCCAATTTTGACGGTCAGTTTTCCATATACAAAATCAGATTAACTACATTTATGCATATATATCCAAATATAAGTGTGTGGGAGAGAGCAATATTCGTTATTTATTCATTTATTTATTTACTTTATTCCATAAAGTATTTGTATTCCGGATCAGCATCGACCGTCGAGTCGATCTTGCTGTGTGAATCTGTATAAGTTCGTGTTTACCACACGTTCCCTCGTTTTGCACTTATCGATACAAATCGATATCAATAATAGACAATTCATAATTCATGCAGACAATTCATACGGCGACCTACTATTAACAATTATATAAATTGCACATAGATGTTCTTAACCAGGGCGTATCGGGCATATTGAACAAACTAATATCAGCATTATATATATATATACGATATATATTCAATAGCGTGGAATCAGGTTATCTCCCTTTCGAGCTCTCTCCACTAGAACACTATTGCACTCACCTATGAGCCGCGTGGCGATAATACTTCTTGGGGGCCGAGCAGGGACCGGGTGTGTTGGGTGCTGAATCGCTCATTTCGCTCTGCAAAAGATATCACAGTAATATGCATTTATATATTTATCATAAATACATAAAAGTATATATGTAATATATATATTCGTGCAGCACACACACACACACACACACACACACACACACACACACACACACACAGACATTGCAAAAGTTTAAGTCAGTTGCATTGAGCAAAAGATTGCAAGATTGGGAAGAACAAGGCGGTGCAGAAAAAGCAATTAACTGTACAATAGAATATTCGAGCACAGCAAATATGATGCTCTGTGTGTGTGTGTGTGTGGCTGCGTGTGTGTGTGTTTGTGTCTGGCTGAGTGACACAATTGGTACAGCAAGCTAATGAGCTTCCCTGCAACTGATTGATGTCTGTCTGTATTGCGTATGTGTGTGTGTGTGTGTGTGTGTGTGTGTGTGTGTGTGTGAGTGTCACTCTCTTTGGCAGTTTCAATCTCTCTGGCTCGCTCTCGCCTTACTTACTTGATAGGGCAGGTCGAAGTAGTCTCTTGCGAGCTGAGCCTGAGCTTGAGCCTGAGCCTGAGCCTCAGCCTCAGCCTGCTCTTGCGCCATGCTGGCAACGGCTTCTTCAGACATTGTTGCCATTGTGCCTAAGTTCGCATAGGTGCAGAAGCTTTTGGTTAGCTTAGTGATCCTCCTCGTCTGATTGCTGCTACTGTTGCTATTGTTGTTGCTCTGACGTTGACGTTGACAGTTTGAAATGTTGCGACTGCTGTTGTTGCGACTGATGCTACTGCTGCTGCTCAGTTGATGCAGCAGGGCGCCGTAATAAGTAATTTTGACTTTAATTGTTTTTGTGTTTGCTTTGTCTGTTTGAGTTGCTGTGCTAGCTGTTATTGTTCGAGTTATTTTTGTTGTTGTTGTTGTTGTTGTCGTCGTCCGGAAAAACCGCAAATTGCTTGAACCATTGCGTAAGTTCTTCAACGCTTGCGACAAGTTAACAAAAGCCATCGAGCGCAATTGCATGCAATGTACATATGTATGTAACGGTGTATGTATGTATGTATGTAAGTTTATATCTATGCTTATGTTTGGCTGTATGTATTTATATGAAACTATAGCGATTCAAAGCCTTTGTGTGAGTGTGTGTGAGTGTGCGTGAGTGTGCCAATGACTTGAGATACATCATTTTGTGTTGATGCAATTTACCAAAAATGAAACAAAGCAAAATTCGATATTCTTAAGTTTTGGCAATGATGATGATTTACATTAACATTAATCAATATTGCATACTTTTTGATGCAGACTTCTCAATTTTCATTTGCTATTCAAGTTTACTCTACAAGTGAAAAAAAAGTAAAAGCTTTATGAGTGTTGCGATATGATTTTTAAATTATGTGATTCGAAACCGGATTCAAAGTGTTGTTTTTTCTTTCGAATCCACCATATTCAAGTGCTTAGAACGGAAGCAAAAAATGAATAAATAATTGTTTGTGGTGCGCACAAAGAACAATCGCAATATAATGTGAGTTTAGTAAATATCCAACTCAAATGCAATTCTAAAAAGCAAAGAACACAGGAGTAAAATCGAATACACAAACGAAAAGGAAAAGGAAAACAAGCAATAGGAAATGTGAATTATGCACTCAGCCCAAAAGTATGCTGTGAAAAGGTGAAATTTAAAAGCTTGGCAATTCAACAAATATATGTATGTAATTATGTGCATACACATGTGTATATGTATATATACATGTATGTGTGTGCGTAGCTCATATTGCTGCAGTTGCGTTTCTAATTTAATTGTTTTGCCGCAACCGACGGAATTGAAATTCAACTCGAATTCATGTGGAATGTTGATGGAGCGTGGTCTTATATATCGATCCATCAACTGGGCAAGTGGGGGCGCTGCAGTAATATTCGATTTGACGCAGAGGGGGTGGTCTAAAAATAAGCCTCCATAGGCCCCGTGAGCTATATGCGTGTGCGGCATTAGCGACAACAATAACAACAACAACAACAGCAACAGCAACAATTAAAGCACGACACACAATACTACATGAGTCATCAACAAATACAGTTAGCAGTGAGTTTTCACACCATTTTATTGGGCGTAGAGCAGAGTTTTAATTAGAATAAGAATAGGAATTGAATAAGCTTTGCTTAGCTTGCTGCGCTCACTGTTCAAGAACTCACATGCCCACACTATATACGGTATGTCAGTATGTATATATCTGAACACAGGCCGAAGAAGAATGGGTATATTCACAAATAACAGCACTGTTTAGTTATGGTTTTTGGTTTTGATTGTTTCTTTTTGGCAACGCAGCAATTTGCAGAAGCGTTTCATAACACTCTGGCTTGTCGCAGGCCACGATGAATATCCAAATGCAAATACTTGACGAGACGAGACCAGACGAGACGATATATTTTACTAGCAGCTAGTTCCAAAAATGCCTTTTCGCTTAGCAAGGCAAAACAGAACACAAAAAAAAATATAAAAATTACGGAAAATACATAAACGAAATGCGTGTGTTAAACTTTTTGTGTTTTCGCGTCGCGAAAAACCGAAATGCGAATATGGTAAATTTCGTGTGGATGGAAATGGAATTGATTTAATTTATCAAATAGTAAATGGCCGCGATTTGTTGCTGCTTGTCTCTTGCTTTCTTTTCAGTAGCCCTCTCTATATTTAAGTTTTCTTTAGTTGTTCTTCGCCGACGCTCAATTTCACAATTTTTCGCTTGTTACCATTTTAGATTGCAATTTTGACGTTTGCAGCGCACGCGCTCTCTGAGAGAGAGAGAGAGAGAGAAAGAGAGCGAGAGACAGTTAGAATTAAGGAGAGCAACGCTGTGGAGGTGACTGCAATGCCGGCGACCAAAGCTTTCATTCTGGTTGTTTGTAAACAAAGCAAAGAAAAAGCTTCGACAGACTTCAGTAACAGCTGGCATCGCTGCTGCTGTCGACCTTAATGCTTTAAGGCGGCAATCGTTCGAGAAGGCGTGCAATACAAATACATGCATTTTATGTAATGGGTGTGGTGTACGCGATAAGCGTAACGAGAGAAGTTCGACTTGAACATACCCTGCACCCAGCTGAGTGTGGTTATAACTCCCATTTATATTTCTTTTCTATTTTAATATATTTCATCTTATAAATTATAATAAAATAAAAAGTTCTCAAAAATTGATGATGACATTTTGTTTGTCTTTATACTTTGATACCGATGGCAAAATAGTTTTGTGCAATGGCCGTCATGTCAGTCTGTCCGTGTGTCCGTCTGTCCGTCTGGATAAATGCAACTTTTTTGACACGCTTATAGATAGAAACTTGAAAAATATACTGGTCTGTGCTCGCGCCAGGCAAAGTGTAAAGATTGGAGTGCTACGTCCACTAGTTGCTAGGAAGTCGATAAATCGATATTCGAAAATCGATAAAGCCATATCTCTCCCATAATTATAAGGCTACTCCAAATTCACATAATCCGGTTACGCCCGACTGCAACGTTCTCTCTTGCTTACATTTTTCAAAATAACAAGATTACATCTACTCAACATTATGACGATAGTGATTTATAATACTTAATTTCAAGAGTTTCAAATAGCCAGGTACATATATTAAGAAGAAGCTAAATTTGGTATTTGTTTTCATATATTTATGAGAGTTTATTTAATCCGATTTGAGAGCATTTTGGCTGACGAGGCAGCTTCTTGCATTTCCTTTGGCAACGCGCATAAATGGAGACTTCGTCCACGACCAGCTCCAGGAACAGCGAGAAGCAAAAGAGAAGAAAAAAGGAAAACAACATCAAAAGTGGGAAGCCACGGAAAGAAAACAACTGCAAGTGGCCCGGCCAATAACTAATGGCTATTCGGATACTTGGTCATGTACACTCAGAAAAAAGACACATTGTAATTTGGAAATTATTCCCAAAATATAATCGCTCTATGAACTAGAAAAATGTTCCATATCATTTTTGAACATAGGAAAAAAATGTTAACATATTTGAAAGAAGTTTCCAATTTTTCACAATAAGATTGTTAATAAAGAAAATATATTTAAGAAGTTGAAATGCAAACACTTGTTGTTAGAAAGATGAAACCCTTTCTGAAATTCAACTGTTTAATGTTTTAGGGTCTACAATTAATGGAAAATTTCACTTTACAAACCTTTGCACCCAAATGTGAGCAGGTCTGCAAGTGCACTCTTTTCTTAGGGCAGAATACATTTTCGACCATAGCTGGGTTTCTTCTCCAATTTTGATAAAATGCTGGCAGTTGATCCATAATATGCACATGCATATTATGTATTCATTACAAGATTCTGCCTTTAAAATTGTAGCATTTATTGCTATAGGCAATCGAAATGTATCGATAATTAATAAGTCTCTCTCTGAAGTACCTACCATCTACAGTCTCTGAGATCCGCGTCTTTATCGCCTCGGTTGTTCATTTTGATCAAGAATATATATACTTTTTGGGATCGGAGATGCTTCCTTCGGCTGTTACATACACTTGCAAAAAACCAATATACCCTTTTTATCCATTTTTGGTGGGTTCAGGGTTTGATAAACTTAGTATCTTTAGAAAGACACAACTTTAAGTTTTTTTTTCGTACACTTTCTAATACCAATTTGCTACAATTCAGTACAACATTTTCGCTGAGTGTAGCCACTTTGCCATTTGGCGGGTTTCGCCTTACGCAACGTTTTAGTTTTATCACCTGAACTGCCCCCGCTGGCCAGGCTAAGATAGTAGCTGGTTGCTTGGCTGCTGGCGGCTGGCTGCTTTCGCGGCTTGGCGTGTTAACGGATTGGCGGGTAGGCGGGCAGGCGGGTTTTTCAATAAACTGGCCATAAAAAACGGGAGCAGGTCGATGGCGTCGTTGCTGCTGGCTGCAGCCACTGTTTGCACACTTAACGCCCGTGCGAACGGTAAATAAAGTAAAGTGGTCTTGAAGTGATCTGGCCAACTGCGTATACCAGTGGCAAGCCACTAACATCAGCAACACCAGCAGCACCTGCAACAATAGCAACAATCACAACTTTAGTTAATAATAGCAACAATGCTGCTGACCAAAACATTTGCCCTCTTGCCAACTTGGTTGGGGCAACATATTGTCTACCGGTAACAAAATGCATGCAGTCAAGAAAAAACGGTCAGCAAAGCCAACGCCTTAATACTCTTTCTATTAAAAAATAAATCAAAAAGCTACAAGCTCAGACGAAATCAAATAAGGCGTGGCTTAAACCGCACAACAGGAAAGACATAGCCAATTCCTATTTTTGATAGCAATAAAAATAATAACATAAAAGGCAAGCATGTTCAACTTTATTTCCACATATTTTAAATGCACAGAAAAATAGAATAAGCTTTAACATAACATAATTAGTTAGTTCAGATTAAAGAAGTATAAAAAAAAAGTATTATATTATTTTATTAATGATAATAAAATTTCTCTAAGTTTCACAGTTTTGTTTTAAGCTTTGGCGTCAATTTCGATTCGACTTTATCCGTGTCGACTTCTCTCGAATCAGGCTCTATATTAGGTACACTTCTTTTAGAGCTGTGAACGACAGTGTGATCATCATCATCAATGGAATCCTCATTGCTATTGGCGGGTTCTTCTTTTGGTGGCGGCAAGAACTCTCCTACTTTCAGTTTGGCAGGTAACTCTTGCGAAGCTCTTACAACTCCATATGGCTTTAAGTGGTAGATCAGGTAATCGAGAACATACATCAGTTTGGGAGCAACATAATGGAATGATATGGCATTGTCGGAACAGCAATCGAGACCCTTGAACCAGATTGTATATTAGAAACTTATATAATAAGAACCGATTATCTCAGCCTACCTCGTCTGACTTATAGAATTGGTATTTCCAATACCAAAATTTCTTATCCTTGTTAGGTATTAAATGGGCGTCAGGATTCAGAACGAACATACGTCCTCGACCATTGATGTCACGCGAATCGCCCGCTGTCACATTTAAGTTCTCCATGCATTTACCAATTTCGATATCCTCATTGATAACCGTGCCAGGCAGGCATATTTTGGGATTGGGAATACCCTGAACGACGAAGCGACGCAATGCCTCGCGACTCAATACATAGCCAGCTCCGCCTGACATGTAACCCTGAGCCACGAAAGGCTTGAACTTGTAGCCAAAGTGCACAGGGGTCTCCGGGTTGTACGGATATAGCATATAGCGCAAATTCTCAATCACTGCATAGGTGTCATCATCAGCTTTATAGAACCAATCCGCATCGTTGAAGTGATGCCTGTAAACATACTTAAAGGCCTCCTTCACCTTGCGCCATAAATTCGGTCGACCCTCTTCCACATCCAGCTTCACCGTAGGCAGTTCATCATCCGCTCCGGAGCTCATGAATAGTAGAATATTACAGCGTTTGCCCCAAGTACGCTTAACATGACGCGCCTTCAGTTTGTGGTTCTTCGGATTTGTCATAACCCAGCAGAGAATGCGCACATCCTTCTTTAGCTGATCGGCCAGCGAAGTATTATCGGTTGGATGATCGTGCCGGAGAACATCAAAATGTGGTGGAACATCATCAGTTTGGGATGGCGGGGAACGGATATTAGAGTCAGTCTTGGCCAGAAAGTTGGTGGGTTCGATGTTTTCAGATATGGTTATATAGGAAATGAGCTCGGCCACACAATAACCAATGATAAGGCCAATCATAAGCATAAGCAACGGGCGTGTTTTTGTAGCACCGGCTAAAATAAACAATTGTCTTTAAAAACATTTTTGAATACTTGCGGAAATTTTGTACGATTACCTTCTTGTGTTCCCATATTGCTTATAAGTTTTGCTTGATTTGAACACATCATAAGCAGAATATGTCGGAACCGACACAAACTATTTCAAGCTGGGGAATCGACTAACCTCCGAAAAATAAGTTGTTTATGGTAAACGCAACTAGAGTGCCGAATGGACAACTGTCCAAACAAAAAGCAGATGATGTTTTTTGAGGGTACAAACATAATAGTGTTTACACTCTGAACATACAAATGCATATTGTACAGGTGTTTTTGTGTGTGTCAGTCTATTCTGCTGTTCATCTCCCTGAGCAAGACTGTTTTCTATGCCTTCAAATTATAAAGTTGAAATACCAGAATGCTTATGTGGACGCTATCAGCCTTTAGATTACTTCTTTTAAATCAAAACAATTAAGTTATTCCAGCAACGTTATAATGTTTAATAACAGTTGATATTAGGGCTTGAAGCCAAAGCTTAGCCTTTTCTTAACAACGCTTGGGTTTTAGCAGCAGCCGGCATATCAGAGAGAGAGATAGAAAGAGAGAGAGAGAGAGAGAGAGAGACAGAGAGAGAGAGAATGCTATACAATGGGAGCGCTGCGCTATGTAAATAATTCATTAAAATTAAGAGTTCTTTGCTGCCGCCGCCAACCAAATTTGG
Organism: Drosophila picticornis; assembly: GCA_035043845.1. Taxonomy (NCBI): domain Eukaryota; kingdom Metazoa; phylum Arthropoda; class Insecta; order Diptera; family Drosophilidae; genus Drosophila; species Drosophila picticornis. The sequence continues at coordinate 23,025,982 of JAWNMR010000492.1, read as the reverse complement.
TAACTGCAGCCTTTACGTTGTGGAATAAATGTGGTTTAATCGATTTGCAATTACCGATCTTATCAATTTCCAGCCGCTTAGTTACTACTGTGACTGTGCTACTACTAAAGTAACTCCCCAATTTTAACAGGTTATGGCGTTTTAGGTGTCAAGGCCCTACGGTCGGACAGACGGACACAAGCACACACAAAAACACTTTTGCATCTTCGTTATCAGAGCAGAACTAATCTACTATTTAAGCATTTAAAATTCACCTTAAAGTGTCAAAAGTGTGACTCTAAAAAATAATGTTACTAGACAAACTGTGTTGACAGAAAAGAGAAGTAATACTAATAATTATTTATAAGATTTTGTTTGGCCACAAAATAAATGCCCAAACATTTACTACCCGGCAGTTGTTTGTAAAGGCAAAAATCAATCAAAATAATAATAAATGTTGAGCTCAGAACGCAAACTCCTCAAAATGAGAACCCCACAAAACTCGACATTAAAGTAGTCCTCAACTCATTTTTAAATATTAACAAGAAATTTCAGGGAATATAAATATGTAAGTTTTACTGTTGGACTTATCTGGAATATAGAAGATTAATAATGTGAATAGTTAGCCAAACGAGTTCAGCCTCTTCTCATCTCTTATTGTACATGCTCCTAAATTTATTAAACAAAAATTTGGTGTTTTAAATTTCGCTTTGTATACAAACATTCGGAGATGCATAATTTAATTTGATTATACAGTAAGGCAAACTGTAGCTTTAGAATTGTGGAATATATGTAAATCTAGAAATTTTCTTTAGATTTTCGTTCAATTTTCTAAATTACATTTCGTGTGTTTTCTAAGTGTAGCTGTAATCCTTCAGTCCTTAAAGTGTTTTTGCTTTTCAATAGGGTGTTAAGCCCAAAATAAACCGGTTGGTCATGTTCATGTGCAAAGTGCGGACGGTGCCAAGTGTTGTATTTTACTGCTGCTGTTGCATTTGTTGTTGTGGTTGCAGTTGTTGTTTTTTTGCCGCTGCTTTTGCTGCTTTGGCCTCGCAAATTTGGTCAAAATCGCAACGGGTCGTACCTGAATTATATTTGGTGTGCCCGTTTCTGAGTTTGATTTTTTCGTTTATGCTCGTTATTTCTTATTTAAATACATTTTTTGTTTTTATTTTTGTCTGTTTTTGGTTGGCTTTAATGAGTCGCGTGGTCGACTGAACGGACCGCGCTGCGTATGCGTAATTAATTCAGAAATCACAGTTAGCAGGCTTTTGTTGGGGCCACAGCAGTAACACCAATCACAAGAAACAGCCACAAGTGGAGCAGAAGACTCGAGGGTGGCGCTCGACCAAACACGGGTGAATAAGGGTATGGATGCTCGACTGTAGCAAGAAGGTTTAGGCAACCTCATTGAATACACAAGAAGCAAATCTAAAACGAAATCGGCTTATAAATTATGCATTATAAGGCACACATCATTTTCACAATATATGTAAGACAAGAACATATTTAAGTGACCAGCTAGCTGTCTCCCTCCCTACCTAACTCTCTCTCTCTCTCTACGTCTCGCTCTGCCCCGACTTTAACTGCTGCAGCTTCGTCTATTCTTCATTCCCCTTCTGTTTGGACATTACTGTAGACATAAGAAGAGAGAACATTGCAGTCGGTCGTAACTCATAACTGCAAGATACTTTGATATGAATAAGTCATACCACCTCATAACGGGTGCCACAGAAAAGGGTGGGTGTAGCCAAAAAATACCCATCGTTGAATAGGTTCCTAGCAATCTATCCACAAAGTTTGCCTTTAAAATTGCGGTAGATATAGGCTTATGTGAATTTTGGGGGCGGAAGTGGGCATGGCCAAAGAAAATGTTGGAGGAGTTTGCCAGTAATCTTCTCTCCAAGTTTGGTAATGGTAGCTTTGAAATTAAGCGAAGTATCGGTTTTTATCATTATTGGGGGCGTGCGTGGTCCAACATTTTATTTCCGGGTTTTTAAAGGTTTTACTAGAAATATACCTTTTAAATTTGGTGACTTACATTTCAAATTGTGTTTTCTATGTGGTTTTGTCGATTTACACTAACATGTATATCGGAGGATGGGCGTAGCCATATAACTTTTATCAATCTCTTAGGGGAGCTACCAGTAACATACTTTCAAAATTTGTTGACTCTAGCTTATAAATTGTGGAAGATGTGTGCATTTCAGATTTGTGGGGCTGAAGTTCCTGGAGCTGCGGATGTGAACTTGGTCTGGAAATACTTATGCCTATGTTTGAATGAGGTTACCAGCAAGTTACCATCCAAGTTTGGTGACTCTATCTTTAAAATTATGAACGATATGCGGGTTTATCGATTTACACTTTCCGAAATATCGACTTTGGCTATTATGGGCCCATCTTTGAAGGACATCGCCAACAATATACCAACAAAATTTGGTGACTGTAGCCTTAAAATTGTGTGAGATATGTGGCTTTATCGATTTGCGATGATCGATCTTTTCGATTTCCCAGCCTCCTAGTGGACTTAGCACTCCACTTTGTACACTTTAAGTTTCAAGTCTTTATCTCTAAGGGCGTCGAAAAAAGTTGCGTTCATACAAACAGATGGGCGAACAGACGGACAAAAAAATTCTATTACTATGAATTCGCTCAGAAAACTTACAAATACTTTGACCAGGTTCTCCGAAACTTTGCGGGCATCGTTATTTGTGTATTAGACTCGAAATAAAATTCTGTGAAAAGAAAGAAGGTAACACAACGTTTGAATTAAGACAGGAAAAAAAAATACAATAAAAATTATGATTTAAATAAAGTTAAAAAGAGAGAAAAAAATTTTTAGATCATTCTTTTATTATTCTTAAGACTATTACTTGTTGTAGGCCGTCCGTATGAAGTAGTCAATAAGCTGTTTTGTTCTCTGAACCCCTTGAAAAATGTAAAAATATGTAAAAATAAAATAAAAATGTATGTAAAAATAAAATATTCTGATCTGATCTGATCTTGATCTTGATCGAAAGCAAAAGCGAAATCTACCTATCGTTGTCCGGCTGTTTGAACACACGGATTGCATAAGCTATAAGTCGCAATTTTAAAGATATACATATATTACTGATACTTAATTTACCTGAATAATAATGGAAACTAGCGGAAGCTGGCAAAAATATCTGTGAATTTACAGATTTTTAAACTATTAAATTGAATTCAAGAATAACTGGACATGGCTATATCGACTCACCTATAGATACTGATCAAGAATTATGACAATTAAGTAGGAATACCACGAAAAATTAGCTTGCGCACTATTAGCAACTCTGTTTGCTAGCTAGATATGTTATATGTTCCGTGGAAATATGAGGATTTGGAATCAGTCACTCGGGATTGCGAACTTCTATGCAGCCAAACTCTAGACATAATTGAAACCAATCGAAGAACATATAATAGGTTGGAGATAACGAAGAAGTATTAGATGAAGGATTTATGGTTTAAGGTTTACCAGAAATAATATATAGGTAATATATATAGATAATATTGTCCGAACTTAGGAAATATTTTAAAAAGATATATCCAACTCATATTTTGCGCAATAACAACCATTGATCTGTATATTACGCGCCGACTGATATTAGCCATTTTTTAATCTCTTTATAATATGTATAATAGTAAGTCAGGAAGTGATCCAACTTCTGTTAAGATACTATTGTGTGCAGCCACAGCTAAGGCTGCCTTGGGAATTAGTGGCTCAACACTGCATTCCATGTTTTCACTCCCAATTAACTAGTCCGGTTCAGATTTGCGGGCTTGAAGACATGGTTCAGTGAATACATTATATTCAAGGTTGATAGACCTTAAACTCATAATTATAGATTAAATATCTATGGTAGGCTCCAAAGTGTTTTCTCATTTGGACTCACGTACGAAGCAAATTTGTTAAAATTCTTCTCTAGTTGGTGGAATCTCTGTCATATTATTCGGAAATCTACGACAGCTCTCACCTTGAATCCAATCCAAATGATCCCTTTAGTTAAATTTTTGCTTGAATTTTTTACTTGAAAAGTTAAGCGACAACGGCGGGACCAATTATTTTCTTCTGCTTAAATAATATGGAACCTGGTAGTATGACGTTCGATGATATTAGTCTTGTCCATGTTAGATTCTACCCTTAAAAATTCCCTTAGCCGTAACTTTCACAAAACTGACCCTATTGTTAAAAATCAGCGGTTTTTGATAATGGTTTGACTTTTATATGAGAACTGCATTCAGAGTTGGAAAACTTTCCAACGACATAACTTTGTCAAAAGCGAATCTATTTTGAAAAACCTGGGTTTTTTGATTATAATTTTTTTGATTATGGTATAAATACTGCATTCAAATCGGGGATGAAACTCGAAATTCATTTGAAAATTCTACACTTAAACAGTGGTCTTTGGGTCTTTGGGACGATTATAAATTTTCCAAAGCCATAACATTGCCGTCGAAGCTTTTGTTCTTCCGATTCGTCAATGTCTGAATGATAAAAATAGCAGCCAAATATATTACTATCGATGTAAATACTAGGGATGAATTAGTTTATGGAGCTTAATGGAGTTTAAGGCGAACGAATGCAATTAGATGTCGATGCCTCTAACACTCCACTCACTTTTTGAATGAAAGAGTGGAAGTAGGAGTAATTGCTTGCTTAGAAAATAGTGGGAGTTTTCTATATAGATGAAATGAGCAAGTTGCTATTTTCCGTAAACAGTTTCTTATTGTACTCGGAGAAGGTATAACTATTCACAAAGTCGAGCAACAACCGCGTAGGCATCCCAAAATTACGATAAGGTCCAAAATCAAACTTGGAAATGACAGACAGAAGAAATATTTAGTTAACAGTTCCGGCATTGACATTTTTATAATATAATACGGAAAACTTCACATTCACCTTGTTTCAATTATCCATTCTATGTTTCTTTGAAGCCTTATAATGAAAATATTAAAATTCCAGGGTTTTCCGTTGTTGTCCGTCTGGATTCTGAGACAATGCCTCATGCAGTGGGAGGAAATGTTTCTCATTGCTTAGGTAGTAAAATCATCTGGATCAAAAGTGCTCGAGTTTGCCGTGTTTCGATTGAAATTTACGTCCTCTTTAATTGTTTATAAGAGTCCATCTTATTCCCTTACTGTGTTTAAAGACGAATTTGAGGATCGATTTCAGCAGCAGCAGTGTTGAATGATTCTATATAAGGACACTTTGAGAAGTTTGATAAATATGGGAGTCTTTACAATGCACTGGCTCGGAAAGGATTTCGGCGCTTCTTAGATTGGAACACGTACACTTCCAATAATAACTCTCACATTGATTGGCATTTTCAAATATTCCCAGTGGATAAATTAGCTAGGACCTTTGATACTGTTTAAAGTTACTTCAATGGGATTTATGTTAGTACTGAGACTAATGTAAATTATCTTTTCTTGGTAAATTTCTTTAATGAGGATGTTTGTATATAGATATTTATATAAATAAATCTAGTTTCTAAAAATTTTTAAAGTTCTTTACCGTAATAAAAATAAAATAAAAATGGACATAGTTAACATATTATTAAGACATGTGTTTTTTCTTTAGTACCAGTGCCATAAGAAATAAGAGCATTGCACACCTTCTTACAACTTTTCCAGGGAAAACTTGCAAATAAAACTATAGAACATTTAACAGCTAGGTTCAGGATATTTCGTAGTCGAGCTGACTGGACTACATTATTCTAACTTGTTAAACATTCCAGTTTTACGATTTGACATATCCCTTTTTGTTAGATATATATGATTTAACTTAAATAAACGATTCGAACCGTCAATTCCGAGTTGCTTTTCAAAACTTAAAAACGATTTTCTCTATGAATAATAAAAATGGAATTTTTGTAATTATTTAAAAAAAATATAACAGAACCCTTTAAAGAATTTTCTTGTTTATTTAGGTTTCCAAATTTCAGGCCGATTTTATTGATGACTGTATGCATATTGTATGCATAAAAGTTGTAGATGACTGATAAAGCTTAGAGAGTTGCGCAAAGTTAACTACCAAGTTTGCTGCTGTGAGCAGCCCAAAGTTTAAAGATCTACTGTATGGTCTAATCCATGGTAGCTTAGCATAGGCAAACCTAATCCTTGCCAGCTCAACCAAAACAACAACAACGCCAACCGTCTATCTCTGTCTATCAAGTTCATCTCCAAATTGGCAATCTCAGTGCACATTTCAATCGAATGCCGCATATTGCGACCACATGCCTTGGATTTCTCGGCCAACTGGATTTTAGCTCAGTTCTGGCCGAAAAACAAAAAACTAGAAACTAATAAAGCAACTCAATTAAGCAGCAGCTGCCGACGCCGCTGCCAAAAATATATTCCCAATCAGCAAACATTTTTAGGGGTTTCATTCTTGTTATGCTTCCTTTTTTTTTATATGGCTGCCTCTATGCGGGACACGAGGCCGCTACACATTTCAGTCGATTTTTTTGCCTATAAGTGCGTAATAAATAAAAATGAAACTAATTTCATTAAAAGGCAGTCGTTAGGCAGCAACCAGCACCACCAGCAGCCGTAGAGAATGGCTTTTTTGGCATTAACGCACAACGCCCATGGCTCCTACCCACACACACACCGGCACACAGACACACACACACACACACACACACATATATTTATGTACGTACTCTGCTGTAAGTGCCACACAGCCAGTTAAAAAAATCAAGTCGCCCAAAGACTCATGCAGCTCATAAAGTCTTTCACAGCATGTCAACAGTTGTTTTCAATACTCTGCATCTTGGTTTCTCCTAACTGTGGACTATTTTGTTCTGTTCAAGTTGGACAACAGATTGGCCCATTCCATAAATATAATATTTATTTTTTAGAATTAAGATTGTTTCAATTTTATGACTTTCATTCCTTAAAAGTAAGTGCAAGTTAGTGCACTCGCTACCAGCCCTTCAGCTCTTCTAATAATAATAGAGACTTATATTTTTATTTTTATTCTAGGAAATTGCAATCTTAAGTTAAGTTACATATTTTGTCCACGTCGGGGACTAAATTGGATGATAGATGGGATAAGTGGGTTTTATGTGGGGAAAGTGCGCTTTTCTCATAGTCGCTAGTGTTGATGGGGCATCTAACATAGTTCGGTAGCTGCTAATACCTCCATGCAGTTCTTTTAGAAATTCAAGAACAATGAAACATATATAATACATATAATGTTATCGGTAATTTAAAGCTAAGAATTTAAGCTTGAATTCTTAGTTCTGCTTAGTTCTTTGATTGGTTTTCCTTTGGCAGCTTTTGAAATATTAAACTTAAAATAGAAATACTTTAATTTTGGATTAGGTTTGACTGCAATTAAATAGTAATTTAAAATATAAAATAATTTTATGCCATCCAGAATTATTAAAAATATTTTCATTAATGTGGAGCTTATCTGCCAAAAAGTGTATTGGATAGTCGGTGTGCGGCATTCGGTGTGTTCAATTTTGTGACGTTGTGTAGTAGCTTGCCTCGTTTGGTAGTCATGCAAAGAGGGGCGTTGGGTCTTTGTGGCGCGGAGTACTTGCAGGCGGGTGGAGGCAGAGGGTTCAGCACAATTATTTATGCGTCGTGTGACTTGTCGTTCGATTCGCGACGCATTTTACATAAGCCGCCAACAGCTGCACCGCCATTCACAATTTGATTGCTCCGAATCTGAATTTCGATTCGACTTTGTGGGTCTGATAAGTACAGCGATAAGATTGGGCATTTCCTGAGCAACTGACAGCCTGAGTTGCCACATGCCACATGCCGCATGCAACGCTGCATGCGCCTTTTGCCCAGTTGCGTATACGCAGCATTGCCCAAGCTAAGAAAATTGATCAAATTTACCAAAACTAAAAAATGTCAAGAAACAAAAACTAAAAAATTGTTGAGTGCGTTTCGAGTGCTGCAGCTAATTGCTGCACTTAAGCCCAATTATCAGCGGATTTCTAGTTTGCCGCTTGCAACATTTTAATGCAACTCAGCACTTATACATAAACACGTTTGTCCCACCCAGCATAAAGAGTTACTAAAATATACATAAAAGACCAAAGAAACTTGTTTCCTATTTTTGAGAACAAATCAAAGTTTTCATATATCGCTCAGAGTCAGAGAATTCGCCTAAAATCAGACACATCGAATTTTAGCTCTGATTCCCAGTTCAATTATAATCATCCATTCGGTTCTTGAAAATGCGCACAACAAACAAATTGATTGCAAAATTTCTGTGCAAAGATTATAATTAAAACAATTGTTAACAACAGCCATGCTGATGGGTCTGTCGCTGTTGTGGGCGTTACCAGCCCTGCCCACTTTTTAATTGTTATTTGTGGACAAATTGTTCACAAAATATCTGCAAATGGCGTCAAAAGTTGGCACATAAAACAGCCTGAATCGCGTTTCCAACTTGAGGACTCCAAATTATCATTATACCAGATTAAAAAGTTTCATTTGGAAAAAGAATAAAGTAAAAAAAGTCAAAGAAACGCCTACACAGAAAAGCAAATTGAAGCTGAGAACTGCTAAAGACTTAAATACTAAATAGGAAGCACATCTCAGATTGTAATTAATATTACACATAGGATAGATGTGTGTAGACTATGAAAGTGAATTCAATGCAAATCAATATCATCCGTTCATTAGTTGGATATGGAATAATGTTCTCAAAAAATTAACTATTTATTTCAATGTATTTAAATGTATCTCAATGAGATATTTGCTCACTCAAATGTAAGCAGGTGCAGAACTGCTTCCATTTTTGTTTGCGAAGCACAGGTACTGAAGGCACTGGCCAAAATACATAATGAATCAATTGACATTATAAATAAATACATTATTATGTCAATTACTGCTAAGGTAAGTCGAAATATTTCGATATTTCAAAACGGAAAAGTTATCGATAAAATAAAATTACCTTGACACCTGTGGGATATGAGAATTTCTATTCTTTTTAATTTAATGATCTCTGAGATGGGCGAGTTCATACATAGCTGGATCGACTCAACTGTTGATCCCTGTTCAAGAATATGTATACCTTTTGTGATCAGAGATGCTTCCATCTGGCTGTGACATACTTTTGCCCAGTACCATTATACCCATGTAAGCCGTTTTCAATCGGCATACGTAGGTATTAAGGGCTGTAGTATTAGAATGTATATAAAAGCACCTCTACTCACATTTTCATGAGAAATTCCAATAAAATTCCAGAGAAAATCAAATCTAAGGTTAACAAGCCTCTGAAATCTGTAAAAACATTGTTAAAAATTGAACAGCTCTTTATAAGCGGGTTACAACAAGTTCGATTTAACAGACTTCAACAGAGCCATTAGAAACTGAATGGCTATTTGCCTATGCTAAATCCTGTTATCTAGCAAAGCTCTTGATAACTCCCCCGCCCCCCCGTATCGGCTGTAGATCAAATAGAAAATTAACCAAAAACCTTGTTTGGCATGGCCTTTTACCCACAATACAATAACAACACAAAATTAATGCACAAATTTCACAACAAATTAACACACACACACAAGCAAAGTGTGGGCGGCATTGATGATAAGTTGATTGAGATAAAAAATAAATAGAAAAAAATAAAATGGGCGTATTTGACGGCCCCGTTTCTATCGCAGCTGCGGCACGAACAATTCTACTTATGAAATAAAAAACTCGCACTAAGAAAACGGAAAATTGTATATCTAAATAAAAAGAAAAAAAGCGAAAAAACGTAACGCAGACAAAATCTGGCCCCAAAAAGAATCTCAGCGTTGTCTTTTTGAGGCGTGCTGTGTTTTTTGTCGGTGATTTTATTGTTGTGCTTGTTGTTGTTTCTGTTGTTGTGGTTGGGAGGTGCGGGCACTTTTGCTTATTGATTCCCAAATTGAAGGCTGAATTTTAATGTGCTTGGCTTCGTATTTCCAAGCACTTGTCTATGAGTAGACTCGAAAGCAGGCATCTATGCAAGACCCTAGATGTATTTGTATGTATACATTTATATACGAATACATAGTATATACTATATACTATTCTGCGACTAATTGAGTCTAACGGGCCACGCCATCACCTCAATTTGCAACAGTGGGCCATGTCCACACGTACCACCAGAGGCAAGTGTTTTTCCAGCTCCAATTAAATTGACAACAACAAAGTTTATCCAGCTGTAAAGTGCCTCAAGGGAAAATCAAATCTATATATGAGTGGCAACGAGGTATATCAATAATAAGGCAGCAGTATAATATATAATTAAACGCAAGGTATACGCATTCAAGAAAATATCTGCATCCTGTAAGGTTTTTCTTGTTTGTGGGAATAATATCTAAATATTAAAAAAAAGACTGTCTTAAACTTGCCAGGCTTCCACTCTATTTTTCAGGAATATATTTCCTGCTAATCAAAGATATTTTTAAAACGTAGAAATGCAGCTTCTAAAAGGAAAGTCTGAAATTCCTAAAACAATTATTAAATTTGCTCTGCCAAAATATATAATCTGAATAATAAGATAAAATCTGCTTTGTTAGTTAACCTTTGATATAAAAGGATTGCTGAATAATGGTCCGAGAGGTGTAAAGGATTTGGATTGTAAATAAAAATATTTAAAAAACGTTGATCGTTTTGAAAACGGTATCTTTGACCTCATCACATGAAATTCTAAAGCTGACAGTTATTTATGTGACCCATCACATTTGAATACACAAAATGTATATATATGTGTTTGTGTGGGTATATTATCATATCATGTTCATAATAATTGGTGCTATTTATTTTGAGTACCCATTTAATCGAGAGCCAAACATAAACGTCAAGTTTGACATGCAAAGAAGGCGTAATGCACATTTTGCTTCACAGACGTTGTGGGTCGATGCCACTGCCACACCGAATACAAATTGATATACGCCGTTCATTAATCTTTCAAGCCGTGGAAATACAATGCAAAACACGAAAATCAAAAAATTAATAATAATAATAAATCTAATATTGCATAGTGCCGTCCTTTGGAGCTCGGTGCTTGGGTTGTGTGTTAATGGCCTGACAGCGGCGAATGTTTAGGGAAATGTTGTTTCAGACGACGTCGTCAACAACGGCAACAATGGAAAGCAGGACAACAGACAGAGCAGAACAATGGGCCGAGAACTTGGACTACAACGACAGTGACATCAATAGGCGCAATTGAAACAAGTATTTTGTCACGCCGTTGACAGCGACGCTGACGTTGACGCAGACGCAGACGGCAACTGCGACGCCATTGTCCTATTCTAATGGTTGGCAAGCAACGGTCAATGCAAAACACTGTCCTTTTCTTGATACCCTTGCCAGCGCTTAGGTGCGCTTAGGTGTTGCTCTGCGCATTGAATGCATATTAGAAATGAGCAGAGACTGGGAATTTAAAAACATCAATTGACTTTTAGCTGGAGATCACTCTGTTTGAGTTATGTGTGCTTAGATTAAGTGTGGTATGTATGTTTGTAGGTCGCAGAAAGGGGAAGTTTCTCGGAATTTCATTGGCACAAGCAAGTAATTAATTATGAGCCTGCTAATGTTCTATACAAAGTTTATTGCAGATGTAGATATACAGATATACATTGGAGTCATGGCAGTCAATGGTAAACCACCAAGGGTATTCAGTCATCGCATTTATTTTTTATGCTTTGTGTTTTGTTGATTATCTTGTGTGCCTTTCTGACCCAAATAGACATGTAAAGTTGCGTCTGACTGGAGCAAAATACACAAGAATATGCTTGCCTGCGCTTTTGACTGCTGCTGTTGTTGTTGTTGTGTTGTTGTTTTTTAGACTGTTGATGGCATTGCAATTATACAAATTAGTTTCGCGGGAAAAGCGTGCAGATTGTTTTAAAAATCCTAGTCAAGCGTTTATTAGGAGGGCGTGCCTGCAATGCGAAAGAAATGTGTAAATTTCAAACAGACCAAATAGTGGAAAAAAACAATATGAGCAAGATTGAAAACTGAAAACTGTAACTTTATTCAGCGACCAAAATGCAGTTACAGTGCGCAAGGATCTCCGATCACATAAAGCTTAAATACTCCTGATCACCGTCAACAGCCTAGTCGGTCTAGTCATGTCCATATGCATATTTATGTGTATCTATGCACTGATCAACTGAAAATATTTGATTAAGGTCGAATAAGAGTCAAATGAGTTGAAATATTGTGTTTAATTTAATTAAAAATACTCGTGGCAACTCATTTCGTATGTTGACCCATTAAATATATAAGTGAACTAAGGCAATCGTTCACAAAACATTCGAACTTCAAGTGCTTTGTGACTCGGAATTTCTGCTAAAACTGCAGTTATACTTGTTTGGCCTAGTTTGTAAATTTGTTTTTTTCGATTCATTCTCAATTTATTTGTTGTTTTATTGTTCTCACGCAGCAGCCGCCAAAAAGGCGCGGAAATTGGGCAGCCAGCCAGGGCCAGTCAACGTATCCATGCGTGGCCCCAAAATTGGGGCCTGTCTTTTCGCTTTCAAATGCTCTGACAACAGTAGATCGGGCGGTGAGAGGGGCTTGAGAAGGGGGGCCTTTTTGTACGTTGTTTGATTTGTGATTTTGGCATTTTTTGTATAATATGTCGCACGCTGCTAAAATCTGAGTTGGCTTTCGATTTTGTGGGTCGAACAATTTTTGCGTTGCCCAAGTCGTGACTTGGACTGCAAGATTGCTGCATGAGGCATGGCGCGTTACAGTGTTGAGCATGGAGATGCAGTTATGCAATGTATATGCATGTGTGTATGTGTGTGTGTGTCTATGTGTGACGTGGGGCCTGAGCAGACTTGTGAGAGTTGCCTCCATTGCACTAGATTCAAGGAGCAGCCGTAACTTGTCCAATGTTTTCGCGGCAGAACAATTAACGACGCAACGCTTTGCCAGTTGCTGAATTTAAATCACAGTTTCTTATACCATGCAATACGAATTGTGAATTGTGAACGCATAATTTTTGGAAAAAGTTTTTAACATTTTATGGACGTAATCAATATTGAATATTGAAAAAAGGTAAATAAAGTTTGGCGTTATTAACAGCAGGCAATCAGTAGAAAATAACGACTGCCACTTGGAAAAAAATTGCGTTGAAATTTAGAAATGCACTATCCCTTTGGCACCATGGGTAACTCACCTAATTCTTCAGACAGTCTATTTCCAAAAATCTGGGTTTTTCTTTCTCTTAGTTTCAGAGTACATTTTTAACACTACCTTTTTTGTTGCTTTTATTAGTGATAAATGTTAGTTTCTCAAGATTACATATAAACGAACATCTTTAGTTGCTTAATAATAAACGCATTTCATTTCATTTGAAAAAAATCTATGATTTTACGGTGAGTCAAACCCGCCACACCCTTGCTCAGTGGGCTGCAGACAACAACAAAAATCTTATACAATAATCGAGTTTTAGAGAGTATTTTTTCAAGAATCAGAGTTTGCACTTTTACTCTAATGAAATGTACTTTTAGTAACAAAAAAGTATTTCTAAAATTTACGGCAAGCCTTTCAAATTTTGTAGTTATTTTTTTCTTGCTTGGAAATTAATTTAAAAATCTAGTTTCCAGTGCGATTTTCATTATAGAGCTATTTCCTAAGATTCAGGCCCATTCTTCTGAGAGTAGAGTGATGATGTCTAACAAACAATAGCGAGAGTCATAAACAATAAATTTTCCATTAGATGCTCGACAGCATTTCAATTTTCAAATAAGCCAAGTGGCTTAAAGACTGGTCGTAAACACTGCTTGAAATCATAGCGAGTAATTCAGTAGTGGTTCTTGTTAATACTGTTGACTTTGTTAAGCAAACAGGCCAAATAGCAAGTTGGGGTTTCCTGCTGCCGCATGCCTTGGCAATCTGTTGTATTGGAATTTCCTTGACCGAATCAACGATAGATTCAACAACATTTTCCAATTAAACAATGGCATTGATGATGTGATCTCGATTAACTTGAATTTGTTGTTGTTGCAAACCGAAAGGCAGTCAACAAATGGGCAGAGCAACAACTTAGGGCGGGTATTGGCTGCAAGCTGCAAGCAGCGTCGGCGTCTGCGTCTGCGGCTGCGCCACGTCGCGTTGCGTTATGTTGCCGCGCCTGTGCAGTGCGAATATTCACAATGGACCCGCGGCTGCCTGCTTTGCCAAAAAGTCAACGCGCAACGAATTGCAAACCAGTTTTCCATGACTGCTGCTGCTGCTGTTGCTGGACCATATTTTCCCAGCCATACTTACGTGCGTGGCATGGTATAAATAGGCGCAAAGAACGCGACACTGAGACAGTTTTCGATTCGAAGCCCAGCAGCCCGGTGCAGCAATTCAATAAACAACTGCTCATTTTATTTTTTTCACGTGAAACAGCACACAATCAATAAAACCCATTCAAAATGGCATTCAAGGTGCGTAAAAGTGTCAGCCCAGGACTGAAGTGTATGCATGCATGTGTGTGTGTGTGTGGGTGTACGTGAGTATGTATGTGTGTGCACAGTGTGATACAACAGCAAGGCAGACTGACAAGTTGACTGCCCGACAGGATACGCTTTGTTGTTGTTGCCAGAGTTTGCTAGAAAGAGAGAGAGTTTGTGAGGTAGAAAGAGAGGCAGAGACAAGGGAGAGAGAGAGAGAGAGAGAGACAATGGAGAGATTTCAGCGGCAATTGCGACTGTCCCTGGCACTCAGGTGTGACAGTTTCAACGCTGGCTGCAGTTGTCCTGGCAATTTGATTGAATCGCATTTGTGGCATTTGAAAAGTGCAAAGTTCGGGTAAGCTTCGATAAAACTATAATTCAGCCATTTGTGCAATATTAAATACAAATTTTAATTGCTGTTAAAGCATAACCAGAATCCCATTTGCATTTGCGGTATTCGTTGGAAGGGTTTTCAGAAAAGCTTAGTGCACCTTTTAGAGTGCCTCTGCTAATTGAATTGGCAATGCAGACTTGACAGTTCGAGGAAGATTCTTTAAATAATCTGATGTAAAACTATATATTGCATCATCGAATTACGTAGATATGAAAAGATCGGAAGATATAAAGTTTGCATAAAGTCTTTGTACATTTAAAGCCAAAACAAACATGATGTTAAAGGAAAAACAAACTAAGATAATGCAATAGGAAGTGAGCAGCGACCCAGATAAAGTGCGTCAATCAAATGAGCAAAACCCACATCAAGTCATGCAAATATTTCATGTGAGAAGTTGTAAAGTTGTGCAATGGCTCAGCTAAAATTGCCCATTTAAAGCTGCTCCTTCAAGCTAAACTTCTACACTATTCTGGCTTTCATTTTTGTTTAATTTTATTTGTGGATGACAGTGCCTACGGTCTGCTCCCCCACTTCCTGTCCGGCAGTTGGTTACGCTTAATTAAAATCAGATAAATACCCAAAGACAAATAAAAGCCGCGTCAAGTCAAGCGAGGCGCAAAACAAAACGAAACACAGCAGAAAAAAAAGGACACGGAAACGAAACGAAAGTGAAATAAATTTTAAATAAAAGAAGGCAAGAAAAAATTCCCTGTTGGCCCAACTCACCCAGCTCTTAAATATTTGTTGTTTTTCTTATTTGTTATATATATAAAAATTTGTTGCTTTGCATTTTTGCGCGTAAATTGAAATTCGAAGGAATTGTTTGCAAAATGTAAATGTAAAATCGCAAATAGCAACAAAGGCAACAAAAGAACCAAAACAGACCTGCAAATTCTCTACCCTTGCCAGACAAAATCTAGTTTGTTAAAAATGACAATTCAATAGAAGCAGCAGCGAGCAAAGAGAATCGATGAGCAAATCAGAAATAGTAACGAGTTGGCATTTAAAAATTAGCAAAAGAAGAAGGTTAAAAAAAGAAGTTAAAGTTACAATGAGAAAAAAGGATACAATGAGAAATAATTTAGGAAGGCGGAGCAATTGAAAGCCAGGGCGACAAATAGTTATTTGCGAGTAGAAACTTGCAAGTTCTGAGCAATTATGATGAATGTTCAAGGGGAAGACCAAATGTGGACCGAGCTTGAATGTGCGAGTAGCGAGGCGCAGCTAACGAGTAGCAGCAAATATTAGTATTAATATAGCAAATATTATATGTATATATTAAATATATGGTATGATAAACAGATGCCACATCTTAAAACAGTTTGCCAATCTCAAAGCACAACAACAAGTTGCTATTGCCGCTTTCCAAGCAAGTACGTAAGACGCATTTGCCGCATTGCCCTTGGCAGGCCAGCAAATGTACACGGCTGCCGTGTGGCACTCACGAAATAGCGTAGTTTCTCCCGACAGAGAGAGAGAGAGAGAGAGAGAGAGAGAGTGCTCAACTACTTTGGCAACTTAATTAAAAGTTGATGCGCCTGCAACTTCCTTGTGTTTGTCTGTCGACATGCAAACGAAACACAAAAGAGTTGTCAAGTGGCTGCTAAGCTCGCTGACTTATAAATGGCGCAGTGTGTGTGTGTTATTTGCTGTGTGTGTGTGTGTGTTGTCCGCTTAAAGTGTTTTATTTAAATGATTTACGCGAATACAGCTCATCTTCTGCGTGGCCGCAATGGCGATTGCTTGCGCACAGGCCAAGCCCGGCGGCCCCGCTGCCTACTCGATAAATGCACCGAGCGTGGATCACGCCTCCGTGGGCAACACACAGGAGCACACGGTTAAGGGACACTATGGCCAATCATCGCAATCAGACTATGCCAGCCAGGTGCAAACCGCCCACTCTCAGTCCCACGTGCAGCGCTCCAGCATCAGCAACGACGGTGGTTTGGCGCCCGCTCATTATGCTGGTTAGTACACTCAATAAGTACTCACTCATTCACCACACTTGCACATGCACGACATTCACGACATTCACGACACAAAGCGCACAAGGCACTTATTTGATATGCAAGTAGTTAATATGCTAACACACAAAAAACAAAAACCCCAAAAAAAAAAACACAATTCGAATTTAGCGGCGCCTCAAGCCAGCTACTCTGTTGGACACACTGCACCCGCTCAGATACAGTTGGCATCCAGCGGACATGGATTGGCTTATGGCGGGGCTCACTTTGCGACCGCCGCTGCACCAGCACTGGCCTATGGTGGCCATTATGCCACTGCTGCTGCCCCATCCTATAGCTATGGCGGCCACTATGCTGCCACCGCGCCCGCTATCCATCTTGCGGGCGGCTCGCATCTGGGCTTGGGCTTGGGCTACGGCCTTGGTTATAGTGCTCATGCTGCTGTACCGACATTGCCGCATGGTTATCTGGCTGCCGCACATGCTCCAATTGTGAAGTACGCTGCCGCCGCCGCTCCAGCTTATGGTAGGTGCCACAAAGTCCAGTTAGCAGCCTCCAGCCCATCCCAAACTCTAATCTCCTGCACCTTTTGCACACGTTAACGCTTTGTTGTTAGTCTCGTAGATACGTAGCTTTTACTAATTTTCCAGCAATCAATTTGACCATTCTTTTTCAGCTCGTTGTTTAACACTTTAGCGACCTGCTGTTGGCAAACAGCTGCAGCAGCTTAAGTCTTTTGACGTTATTGTTTGGTTGTACTTTTGCTTTTACTGACCAAGTACATTTGGCCAAAACCAACTTTATGCTTTGCAAACACAAAGCGCAACTTTTGTTCGGGCCATGCCTGCATTCAGGCAGATACGCAGCGAGATTGCAGGGGGTTGAGGGAGCAGTAGTAAAAGCGAGCTTTAAAAAAAATAAGTAAACATTCACTCTTTGACCCATGACGAGGGCGGGCAGTTTCACAACATGGATAATTTTCAAGAATTGAGCACTGGCACAAAGTGTGAAAAACTATGCGAATTTTGCACTTGCTCCCTTCGCTGACAAAAACAAAAGCAATTTGTGTTCGTTTTTGAAAACAGTTAAAACTATTGTCAACTTTAGCATTGGGCAAAACAGACAGATACTTAAAGAGCAACACTTTCCACATGATCAATTTATCAATTATTTGTGTTAAGTCCAGCCAAACACACCTTTGCTCAAAGCATCGTTAGAAACTAAAAAGTTGTCGATCCTTAATAACACATGGAAAGGAAAAATTGTTAAATTGTTATTCATGTGGAGCAACATGCTCACAGCTTTAACAAACAAAAACCATAGCACAAAAAATTAAAGACACGATTCGTAGGACCAATAATAATATAAATGTAAATGTTATATTATTATGCGGTTTGCTTGGCGTCTACTCGACAAGAGTTCAGTGCGACTTTTCTGGGCTGTAAGTTAATCGATAGACAGCAGGTAAAAGACATTATGTAATTATCTCATCAATATTCCATAAAGCTCAGCAACTCCTGTCTGAAAAGCCACCCATATATTATCAACAAATACGGCCGAGCTGTGCATTTCATATATGAATAATTTCAACCGTTGAACGAGTCTATGGGCGAAGTGGGGGCTTGTCAGCAATGTCGGCCAGCGCATGTTGTATAATTAATCATTCATTCATTCATTCATTGTTGCCAACTACTTTAAATCATTCGACACGTGGCGGGTCAATGGTCGTGATGATGACGATGACGATGATGACGATGATGGCGATGATGATGATGATGATGATAAGTCCTTGCTGTTAAAATAGGGCAAGTCAGCTTGTCACTCATTCGGAGAAGTGACATTTGGCCTTGGCCAGCCATGCGAGCCGCCAGAACAGCAGTCATCGACTATCTTTTTGCCTAAATGCACATTTCACAAGAAGAGCATTTTAAGTGATATAAGAATTTGGGTAAAGCTTTTCATAACTGAAGATACTCACATATGTATATCGTATATATCCATTTCCAATTGTATTAAATCAGTTTATTTTACAATTGCCAAAATTTCATACAACTAACTACTCATTTTGATAAACTCTGTTCGAGTAATTAGTTTGATCTCCTCTTTTGTCGTATGGAATTAATGTAATATGTACTTATTTCTGTTTGAATTTATACTTAATCAATTTAGTTTACAATTTCAAAAACCGTGTACAGCCAACTATTTATTGTAAGCAGCTCTATGAAAATTGTCAGTCCCACCTGCTCTTTTGTGATGTATTGATTGATTTGGGGTAAAAGCATCATTTAAAGCCTCCTTTGTTGCGCTCGGACATTTCATTCTGCTGGTTTGCTCGACTTCAGTACGTTGTCACTGTCACTGCCACGGTTTTCGCCGTTTTCGCTGAGCTGTTGTCGCAGTGTTAAATATGCCCGCTTGACAACACAAAATGGCAGACCTCGGCATGCCAGTTGATTGATGTCGACTTGTCAGACGTGTTCGTATTCATGTGTCCGAGTGTTGGCCAACCTGCTCAGATTTCAAGCTGCTATTGCTCTCTGTGCTCTTGTAACAATGACCAAAACAAAATTTTAAACATGGTCATTTCCATTGTTAGTGATGATGGGCAGTCGGGTTTTGAGATTATGGATCCTTGTTCGATACCGGGCGCTGTACCTGCCAGCCGTGTAATAAACGTGCTTCACACTGATTATTCGCCTTCCTGTTCGCATGCCTGCCTACCTGGCTGCCTACCCTCCTCCCGCTGGTTTTTAATGCAACTTGTATTCGTTCTTCGCAGCACCTGGCATTATTGGACACGGCATTGGACTGGCTGCACCGGCTGCCTACGCAGCACCCGCCTATGCCACGCATTTGGCTGCCGCTCCCGTTCTTAAGTGAGTAATTAATGCCGCTGGCCTTTATAAATAGATCTTCATCATCGTAATCATCTTATTTTTACGCAGGGCCGCTGTTGCTGCGCCCGCACTGGTGCACACATCCGTCTCCGGCCATGGCATTCACTATGGCTACTAGAGCAGTGTGCTCGGGACGACCCACAGCATTCAGCATTACATCGTAACACCCGCCACAGACCATCAACGACCCTAGCAACGAGCTAGCGGCTGAAAATATTACTCACGTGGAGCATTTATTGTTAATAATGCGTCTTCTTTTGGCCATATTATTAGAAACTCTAAATTTTAAATGGCAACGGCGTCAATGCATCGTTGCCAATTTTTTCTGACTCATTACTCATTCTGTATATTTTTCCTTTCATTTCGTTTTTATTTCGTTAGCTTTTGCAAGACTCCACGTTGAAAAAATAGAAAAAACGAAACAGTCTCTCTTAACTAAGTGAATTTCCCTGTATTTTGTGCGTGTGTTTTGTTTTTGTTGTTTTTTTTTTATCGCGGTTGAATTCACGTTTTACTTAAAAGTTACTTTGTACAGAAAATGCATGTCAAATGTTGGAAAAAAATAAAATCATTTAATATATAAACACTTGATGAAGACCATGTAGTTTAATTCACCTCGTGTCATGTGATACACATATATACACACATTGACACACACCGCCCTTCTATTCGCCCTCTCTCACCATTCACAGCAGTTATAAAATGATATATGATGGCCGAAAACCATGCTGCGATTTATATGCCAAGCTTCAGTTGAGCACTTGTCATATGAATTTACATAGCACTGCATACTTTATGGCGCATCGCGTCGAATTTATCATACTCGCAATATGCATACGCATACACGCATCTATATGATGTATGTAGGCTGGAAGAGTTCATAGATGTATGGCTAACTCGCAAATGTGGCAAATGCCAAACTGGGTATTAAAGTTCAAGCGAGCAAAAGCCCTTTTCAGGCCACACAGGCATGGCACCCACAGTCAAAAATAGCATATTGAAACGTATTTTTAAATCGAATGCCTAAAACGGGATAAAAATGTCCAAGCACGGCAAAATGATGGCAAGCCAACCGAAAAATAAGTGTTTGTAACAATGTTGTTGAAAATTGTTTGCAGCAGCACAACATTATTTAAAGGTGTCCTAAAAATACTCAAATTTAGCAATTTTATTTAATTTATAAATTATGATTTGGAAGTCTAGCATAAAGTACAGATTACTACAAATATTTCAAAGCGAATCAATTTGCATCAAATGTGAAAAAAAAAATTGGAGACTCTTGTAATTTGGTGTCCCTATTTTGATTTTGATTGTTTTGATTGCAAAGAAAACGCGGATTGAAATAAAAATAAGAAATAATGCTGTAGTCGATGGAGCGAAATGTATCGATATTCGGAAAACGGATGCAAGTATCGATAAAATGAACTAAACTTAATCTGCGCGTATACGAGAACCCATACAGCTCCTATAGTCTCTGAGATACGCATGTTCATGCAGACGGACCGACGGACCGAGGGACCAAGGGACGAACAAACGGACATGGCCAGATCGACTTGGCTGTTGATCCTGACTAAGAACATAGATACTTAACAGGATCGGAGATGGTTCTTATGCCAATAGCACAAAACCCTTCTACCCTTTTTTCCAATTTCAATGGGTCCAGCCAATCCTACTGATTTATATATATTTTCTGCATAGTATTTTGTGTGGTATGTGGTAATTTTAAAATTCTTCATTTAATTTGATGGAATTTTTTTATGTTGTTTTTGTACACAAAATCTGTGTACAAAAATTAATGCATCAGTTGCAAAGCAATTTATAAGGAACTTAGCAGCAAGGGGCAATTTAAAGTGGGGTTCTGCATGCGCATAGCCTTTGAAGCCTTTCTGTAAGCGCAGAGCCTTTGAACAGAGTTTTCAATGGAAAATGCTTGTTGCTACAATTGTACAAGGTTGCAGCCGACTGGTGACTTTCAGGAATTAACATTAATGGAAAGCTGTTTCAACACTCAGATAAAAATCAGCTTGAAGTACTTTTGACGCGAAGGTTGGCTTTTAAAAGTCACCTAAACCCAAAAGTCCTAAATTCTGGAATGTTTTTTAAGTGAACAACAAATTCTAAAATAAGCCCAGCGATTTTAAGATTTTTTTTTTGCTTTTTCTAGAACGCAGAAATGCAAAATTCCAGATATATTTTCCTCCATTTGCGTACTTATATTTACTTATAGAACTAAGTATGCCCTCGTGGAGGCAATATCCGATTATTTGACACTAAAACAAGAATGAAAGCGAAGGAAAATGGCAAATACACCAAGCCGGATACAGGAGAAGAATGGTGACTAACAAATATTGGGGAAGAATCTTAGGCAAAAACAATTACTTTTGCACAAGTAGCAGGATATCAAGTAAGGTGCACGGTTGTGCCACAACAACTCAATGTCCGAAACCCTCTCCTCCCCACCCCACCCCCGCAACATGCGTTCGATTGCCTTGTGCCTTGCTTGCTGTGTGCGTGATGAGTGCGCGTGACTTATTTCATTTAGCAGAGAGGGTCTTAGAGCCCAATTGTCAGGTAGCAACAATTGTCAGCCAAAATCTGATGGTATTTTCATTTAGAGACAGCATAAATGCAAATAGAGTCTGTGCCACAGTACGGGACACCTGAGCCCAAGGATACAACAGTTGCGCGCCAACATAAATAGACGATAACAAACAGTGAACAGTGAAAGCCATGGAAAAGAAAAGCGCAATGAAAACTCAATGCCAAAACACGACAATTGCATTAGAAATTGTCACTGCCATAAAGCTCTTGGCTTTACCACTTGGAAAGGGAGAATGGCAGTCAGTCAGAGGCATGAAGGCACTCAAGAAAATTATACAATGCTAATCTCAACAAGATCCCAAAGCAATGCAAAATGCCAACAATATATGAAGTCATTATTCGACTACATGCAATGGGGGATTGAAGCACTTATGTGTACTTTTTGTGTGTGAATAACAGTACATTATTATTGCTGTATTGGTTTAGATTAAAGAGAAAAGCAAACTTATCCAGTAAGAATGCTGGAGTCGAATGAGCTCGACTGCGAGCCACCCTGAACCCAGCTGTTCAATATACTTTGCAGGTTTTATTGCCAAAGATTCCTTTGGCAGTTTTTGGCTTTGGCTCTGCATGCTCAAATTCAACCAGATGTGGAAAATAATATGGTTCAAATGTATTAATTGAAATGCTATACTACTAAAATTGTGGCTTTTATTGCTATCGCTACATCGATATGTATCGATAGTCACGAAATTGGGAAGTTATCGCTCAAATTAAATTAACTTGATCTGTGCTTGATATACATACGAGGTTGTATTTTGCAAATTTGTCTGTTGCTTTTGTAGTCTCGGAGATCCGCCTGTTTTTGCAAATGGACAGGCGGACGGACGGACATAAATACATGGCAAGATCGAGTCGGCTGTTGTTTCTGATCAAGAATATATATACTTTATGCGGTCTGAGATGCTTTCGAACGTCATTTGGTGAATAAATTAAAATTTCATGCGGGTGAATTATTTGTACGTTGATATAAGAAGAACGGGATAACGTTGCGATAGAGGTGCGGAAGCGGGGTGAGTGTGAGGGTGAGACTAAGGGTGACTGGGGTCGTGTGTATGCAGTTGACCATTCTGCGGCTACTCCCAAACCTAATATGGTTTGCATAGAAAATTTAAATTTGGTGGATCCAGCCAACAACACGAACAAATGAACAGAAATGTGCAGCATAAGGCAAACGGAAAAGTGGTTAAGTCAGACACAGATACACAAACATGTAGACATACTATGCCACAAAACAAGGACGAGAGAGGAAGAGAGGAAGAGAGGGAGAGAGCGGACAGACCTGTGCATCCAGACACAAATACGTTGTGGCAATGTGCGACGATTTCTCGTTTCCTGTTCATTGCGCTAAATGACAGAACACAACACAGTCAAAACGGCCAGCAGTGACAGCGATGAATGTAAAAATGCAAGGAACATGGCACGGTTTCCCCAGCAACTCCTCTTCCTTCCCATTCATAGCCCCACTGTCTGCTGCAGCGCGTGATTGCTCAAAGCGGGCCAACCATGTTTGTGAGCCTGCATTGCACGCTTGCAATATCTTCGGATAAGACTGGACCACATTCCAATTTTGTCAACTATGTGCTATATGCACAGTGTCAGAACAAATATGTCTGTGTTGTGTTCATACCACTGCAATAAGTTACTAATTTAATTTGTGTGCTCTTGCAGATGTGTGCAAATAAGATAAAAGATATAAGAAATTCATGCAAAACTATGAAACAGGTAGAAAAAAAACATATCTTTCATTGTAAGGTATATGTTTTGTGTGATCAACTGCAACAGTAACATCAATGAACAAGTCGATCTCAAAGCCAATAAAAGCTGGACTCTTCAAATTTGAAGTATCGATAAGTAAACGGGATAAAATAACAAGATTATTTAGTTTACAACCGATTTCAATTTCGGGTTTGTGAATAAACTAATTCGCTTCTTACATTTGAGTGTGCAAATAAAATCCATTTATTTAATAGCTGCTTACCGGTTCTTGCAAATCTCTCTCTCTCTATTCCTCTCTCTCTCTGTCTCTCTCTCTCTCTCTCTCTCTTTTAACTAGTGCATTCTGTGTGCTGTTTTTTTTTTATTTTACTGATTAAACTACTTTCAAAAATTAATTTGAACTACAATATGAACATTGCCCCAGCGCCATCGCCGTGAACTTTGCTTTGTGTTGTGTTATGTTGCACTTCTCATTTAGTGCGCCGTTTATTGCTTAATAAAAACTATAATAAAAATCGAATGTTTAGCATACTTAACAAAACAAAATTATTGTACTAAAGTTGAGATATAAATGGAATTACATCCGGTCCCGTAAGGTATTCAAATTATGGCCTCATGCAAACTAGTCCCCAGTTTTAAACTACCAAAGAGCCGGTGGACTTCGAATGGCAAGTTTATTCGTCTCTGATAAAAAAACATTGAAAATAAATAAAATTATTTATCGCACAGTTGTAAATTCGTATAATGGAGATTAATGGCAACGAATGTACGCAATCAGATTGTCCGGTAAGTTCATTCATATGTGCTCGAAATGCAGAGACAGCAAATAATATAAATTCCGGTATTAACCTTATTTCAGACATTATTTTTAGTTCATTTATTTCAATTTTATTTTTTTAATTTTATTACTGGACAATTTTGGACTCATTGCTGCGTTATTGCAAATTTTCACGAGCTTAACAAAAAATATAGAATATTTATAGCTATTAGGATAAAAATAAATTAAGGCTAGTTGAAAGCAAAAAAAAAAAAAAAATGGATGACAAAAAAAATGTGAGTTGATTATTAAATAGTCAGTTTAATTTGGTCCACTTTGGCGAACTGGAGGCGAGGTGCAACAACAGCGCCTGGCATTTTGTGAATTCAGGTTGTTTTTTAGAAGTTGTAGTTAAGATTGCCGCTGCTGAATCTAAAATGGGATACGGCTGACGCAGGTTGGTACGATGGAGTACTTATTACGGACGATTCTGGAACTGCCATACCATAGTTACTACTGGTGGTGGTGCTGGGAGCAATTTGTCCAGTGGTGAACTGTTGCGCAACGTTCTGATGCTGGTCGCGCAGCACATCTTGCTGCTGTTGCTGCAGGAATCCCATGTGCTGCTCGGTCGAGTATAAATCGCTGGATGGCGTTGACTGCAACTGCGACTGAAACGGGTGCTGTTGCTGCTGGCGTTGCTGTTGTGGCTGCAACCCGTTGTTGCTGCCAAAGACCGTCGGTGATTGGCGTGTAATGAAGCGACTGCCGGCGGTATTAATGATCGACTGCTGCTGCTGCTCTGGTTGCTCATACTGCAGATGTTGCTGCTGGCCGGAGACATCGGGATACTGAGTGTACAGCTTTTGCAGCAGCTGTTGCTGTTGCTGCTCAAAAGCCAATCGCTGACGCTGGCTATCCAGGTAGGCGGACTGCGCCTGTTCCGCTTGCAGTTGCTGTTGTGCCAAATATTGCTGCTGCTGTTGTTGCTGCTGCAATAGTTGCTGCTGCGTATTGGCAGCTGGCGCTAGCTTTGGCTTGCTACTTGTTGCAACGGACTGCTGCGGATATGCAGCTGAATATTGTACTCCAGCTGGCGAAAATCCGCTAAATTGAGTTGGATTTTGCTAAAAGAGAAAATAATAGAGTATAAAGATGGGAAAGTTAATTAGTTGATATACAAATGCCAAAGCTAGTCCTTTACCAGCTTAATACCATTTTTGGGACTTTTGGTAAATTTCATCTTCAATCAATTTCAGTCTGAGTCCACACAATAACAATTTTGGTTTAAGTTGTGATGCACGTAGAATATTCACAAGAATATACAAAAAAAAATAATTTCTAAAATTCAAAATCGGATCAGATAAAGCTTGCAAGTGAAACTGCCAATCGAAATACATACAGCCCGGAAGTTTAATTGAAAGCCTGCCCAGTTGCGAACACCAAACACGGCAAAAACATCAAAGCAAATAAATAAAAGTGCTAAAATCCAATTGTTTGATCATACGCCACGTCGCACAGATGAGCGGCACGCAAGCCGATGACGTGCCAAAAATGCTGCATAAAATAGGCTGCAGAAACACTAAACGGACACAGTTGAAATATGCATTTTAAATTGGAATTAGTGCTGCTGATGGGCTTGTTAGTGGGCAGTGCCTGGTCGCGTGTCAGCGCCCAGAATCCTTTCGAGCAACTGGCTGTTGGTGCGCTCAGCCTGGGCAGCCAATTCATGAATGGTCTGCAGGAGGGTGCGCTGGCTACGCAGCAGATGAACTTTGATACTGGCTTGGTGGCCGTGCGTTCCAAGACAGCGATGGGTTATGGCGACGCAATGCGTCCGGTCAGTGATGATGACTCATCTGAATCCGATGAGAGACGACGACGCCGTCGCCGCCGACGCAGCACTGATGGAAACAACAGCATCATCAGTCTTCATCAGGCGCTGCACCGCATCCGTCGCTCGCCGTGCAATTGGAAGCAGATGATGGGAGCCACCACGGAGATGACGGATGATGATATCGAAGCACGCAGGAGGCGTGCACGCAAACGTGCCGCCAATAATGCCTCAAAAACGCGAGTCACCAAGTCCAAGACAAAGACAAAGAAGAAACTGCTGGAAACACGTCGTCGACGTCGTCAAGCGCAGGAGTCGCCGCAGCAGCAGCCGATTGGAGCTAATCTCGGAGAGCGAGTGAAAGGCTTTTTTCTTTCATTTATGGGAAATGTTGGTGATATGATGCAACAAATGGGGCAAAAAATCAAGGGAACCGCTGCTCAAATCAACAACAGTAGCAGATAAATCGAATTTGTTTTCATTTGTGTTGCTTTTATATGTAAAAAAAAAAATACTTTGAGAGCAAATAAAAATGTAAAGACGAAATTAAAAAAATAAAATATTTATGGATTTTCATCAAGCTACGACTTAAAAAGAAAAAGTTGGTTTGCTAATAGCAAAACCGTATTGAACAGAACTATTCCTTTAAAGTGGAAGACTAATTAAAAATGCACTAGTTAAAAAAATGCGTTAGGAACAATGGAAAAAAATAATAATAACACTGAAAGATTCAACACACTATATGGGGAAGCATAGCAGAGCTTAAAAAATGAACATAGTTTAATCAGTGGTTAAATGCTGTAATGTTGAACAGTACTTCAGATAACATCAGCTTGTTAAGCAGTGAACACTTCCGGCACGAAACATCCGCAACAATTTAATGCACGCCACTTTAATCGTGGCCCAATACAAAAAGAAGAAATCAATTTGCATTGCGACAGTTTATACAATGAGTTCTATTTGGCGTTTACTATTTGGACTGATCTTGTGGCTGGTGGCACTTATGCAGCTGACCCGGTGCCAGGACGACTTGGAGCTGGACTATTCCAATGAGTACGATGATGTGCGACCGCATTTGATCTACCCGGATGAGCCGAGGCTGGACAAGCGTCTAACCGAAGCGGCAAAGGAGTTTGGGGAGAACATTCGGAATGCCTGGCAGTCCATGGTGGACTCATTCCGCAGTTATTTTGAGGAGCTGCGGAATGTATTTGCCGACGGCGTCGAAAGCAAAGTGGAGACCTTTCCGGCGGCGAATTGAACCGAGTTCAATTATAAGCCACATTCAAGTATTTCTCAATTAAAGCAACAAATCGTGGTTTTAAGTATTGTTGGCGGATAGTAATTAAATTTCGTAATTAGCAGCGCATTGGGTGAATGTAAGAATTGATTAACATAAAACGAGTAAGCTCTTTAATGCCATGCAATAAATGTAATCAAAAGAAGAAATTGAAATGAAACATTTAAAACAACCTAATTGCACTAATATATGATAAATAAAACATGAGCTCAAAATGAGCGGACATTGGTGAAATTGAGTATGCGATTTTCATATTAGTATATATCGAATCGCAGGGAAAATATTTCGAAAAGATATATGATGATGTAAAAAACAAAATGTAAAGCTTTTCCGTTGAAAATGGAGGAAGGTTCATCAAAATTTAAAAGCACTCACGTCGTACAGAAGATAAATACATTGATTTCGTGAAGTCTTGAAATGAATACCACCAATCGCGTGTCAGACAACACCGCATTACTGAAGGCTCACAAAGTAATATCACTTGGCGAGCACATCCGGAGTTGTTCAACACTGGCACACAATAAGATCGCCGATACCGTATTGGCAGTGTGGCATGCCAGCAGCAATATGTGTGTCGAGTCGAGCACAAAGCAGCCCGATTAAGATATACTGCCTGTAGCGGATGTGTGCAACGAGAACACGATAGCAACTGTAATTATAGCAGTGTTGTTTTGTACTATTTTTACTAATTAGCCTAATAGCAAATGGGCTCCCATCCAAACGACGGCGTTCAGTTAAATAAGCCGCATCGTGCGCCAAATTAACCAGTCCCAGAAAGACACCCAAGCAATTTCCATACCAATGCATTGGACGGTTGTTGTTGCTGCTGTTGCAGCTGCTTCGCTGCTGTTCACCAGCTGCACAGAAGGTAGGCCGCAGGTAAGATCATATCTATCACTCAGTCATGTGTGTATGTGCATGTGTGTGTATGTGTATTTCAAGGACTTGGCCGCTGGCATGCTGTTGGCTGTTGCACAGGTAAATCAGCTGGTGGAGAGCGGCGCTGCAGCGCACAATGAGAAGGAGGTGGAAGTGCTCGGCCAGAAGATGGGCGGCTCAATGAATTTTGGCTTTGGCGATGCAATGAGGCAACCAATTGGACGTCGACGCAGAAGTGAACACCAGCAATTGCAGCTGTGGACTACTTTGTTTCCGACTCTTATCTAGCTAAATAAATGCACTGACTAAACTTACGGCTTGTTGTTGTTGCAGCTCCGATTGCTGGGGCTGTGGCTGTGGCTGCGGCTTAGCAGCGCCGTAGTAGCGCGTGAAGCTCTGCTGTAATCCGGGTGTCTTTAGAGTGAACGAGTTGGTATTGGCATCGCTGTGAAAGGATAATTGTGCGTGTCCATTGTGCACCAGCAAGCAGAAGGTCAGAAGGCCGAATGAATTTTGCCACAAGCCAAGCATATTTCCAGCTCAAATTATTTATAACGATGCCACCGTCTTAAAATGCAGCTTGTATTTAACTCAGATACCACGCTGCAATGCAGTTTTTGTTTGTTTTCCCCCCTCTCTCTCTCTCTCTGTCTCTGGCTCTTTTTCTGCAGAGGCTAATGGCTAATGGCTGGTGGCTGATGGCTAATGGCGTTTTCGTCTGCCAAGTTGATTGAATTCAGCGTTGCGCTTACAGCAACAATGTCCCGTTTTCAGCGAGTAACGAAAGCAATGACAATAAACCGGCTGCAATTCGTCCAAATTACGACTGTGCTTTGCCCGCCCGCCGCTTAAGCGTTTTATACTAGCTCCGCTCTTGTTGGATTTGAGTGCGGCTTTTGGGCTCTGAGCTGTGCGCTGATTTTCGATATTTAGTTGGCATGCAACAAAGACAGCGAATGGAAAATTTTCTTTATTGGCTTTGTCTTCGCCAAGTGCCGCAAACTTAGCAGCATTGCGAGTCGTTGCATGTGAGCTGACAGCACAATTAACCATAAAATAGGGCAACTGGAAATAACTTAAGACCGACTTAGAATTCACATTGTGAGCCTAGTTAAAGCGACAGTTAATAGTTACACGCATTTAAATCTAAGCCACAACTAATAAGTGCTTTTACCCAAGTTCACTTACACACCAAAGAATAGGTTATTTTTTAGCATAATAAATAAAAAGCGGTCATCACTGCTTCAAAAGTTGTACAGCTGCAAATTTGAATAGTATCCAGATTTATCTTTGTTGTTTGTAGATCAAAGCCAGTGGCAACTTGCTAATGCTCAGCTAAAAACTTTATAATTACCCACCACACATCATATGTGAATAATAAATTCGATTTTTTATATATTTGTTTTTTATTAATATTTCACTTTCTACAAAGTGGCGCTAAGGCACCCATAACACTTTCCCAAAATGCCTTTTGAAATTGAATGCTAAACAGCAACAACAACACCAATAAACTTCTATGCATATTGAGTATGGGTCGTATGAATGCTTATGTAACACACTGTGGGGGAAAAAGGGCAGCAAAACTTATGCGACCACAGGGCCAACTAATATAAAGACCGGTATACAATGCTGTTTATGGAGACGTGCGTGGCATACGCAAAGCTCGAGTGCCTGCAGCGGGTTTTGAAATGTCAATAAATTTACAAAACAGAACTCCGAAAAAAATAACAGAAACTGATAAGGAAGCGGGGTTAAGACTAACAGATGAGACGTTGACCACGATTGCATTTGCAATTGGCTCAACCCGCTTGCAAACTTTTCCACAAAGATTATGAAAGTCGAGTGTTATGAGTGCGCAAACACACACAAGTAAAGGCTTACACATGCATGTGTTGGTATGTGTATTTAAGAGTCAGTCGTAGTGGTCAAGCTTTGGCCGTCCGTCCACACTGCGTATACGTGATCGACATACATATGTTTGTTGGTCGCGCGCCTTTCATTTCATTTTGCAGACGCAGTCGCAATTGAAAGCGCAGTTCAAATGATTGAAAGTTGCTTTTGTGTGTCATTTGGTGGCAACATCACGTAGATGCCGTGCCACGAGGCGTGAAATACCCATGGATATGCATAAATGTATATACATATATGGGCATGGAAATAATCTTGGGCTTACGATTAGGATAGGGATTGGGCAAGGTTTGGCAGGCAGCGTTAAGCATTCGTAATTTACGATTTAACATGCAATGTGATTGTGGCAATGAACACAAAACAGCCACTGAGCAGCAAACAGTAAACAGTCTGCCATAACCTGTTGTCAGTTGTCTGCTCAAATTGCTGCCTGGTTTGGCAACAAAAAAGGTACTCTGAACTATTGCAGTGTAACAACAAATAATAATATACTAAATAAACAACAATAGCAGTTCAAATCCCACATTACTTCGTCCTTTTATATTTTCCTCACACTTGTACTTTACAAAGTCATTGCTTATGTGGAAATACATATTTATTAGTTTGTTTGCTTTAAAAAAAGTTAATAATTCCACATGAGTATACTTACTCCATCCATGGGAGTTTAGATATACAGATAAAATAAAGCGTTGTAATTTATTTCCAATTGTTTGAACATCGATTTTCGACAAATGTTCTTATTTTCATTTGTAATCAAGTTAACGAAAAATGCGTGGCTCACTGTTTGAGCTTAAAATCCATTAAAATGTTCTGGGTGACTGTGAGATACCCCTTACCCAAGTGCTTAATTTATTAAAACTGAATACATGCAAAAACAAATGCTGCTCATATGCATAAAAAACCAAACCAAATATCTTTTATATTGGTCTAAACTTGAGCGAAGCATTGTAATTTTAATACTATTAGCAGACTTTTTGTCGGAAAATAGGATTAAAACCACTTAAATTTACATACTTTTCTTAACTCAATCGGGACTCATTTCCTTGTGTCCCTAACGGGACTCTATAACTCTCAATTTAACAAGTCTATCTTGCTGAACCAGTTGTTAAATTATAACTATATGAAAAGAATAAACGAAGAGAATACAAATCGTAATAATAAAATAAAATAAAATAAAAACAAATGCAAATTATCCAACGGAATTGCTGAGACGTGTCACAAAATAAGATGAAAAGCCAATCGCAGAACATAACTGCTAAATGACGGTACTTAATCACTTAACTGGGTCAGTCGAAAGGAGCAGAGCGACCTCCACTGCGGGTCTGCCAACTGACCTCTCAAAATCAGAACCGAAGAAAAACGGCGAGCCGCGGGAGGCGAGAGTGGTAATGTGGATACTACATGGACCGTGTGACCAGATACAGATTTGAGGCTGTTAAACTCCATCGCTGAACTTTTGAACTCGTACAGTGACCCCATTGCACACAAACTCACGCACATTTGCACACAATCCCTCCTGTCGTTATCCAGCTCCCTGCGTTTTTCCATTAAGTTTATTGTGCTGCGAATCATTTTCAGCTATTTTTTTTTATTTATTTTGCTTTGCATTTGCACAAATTAAACTGATGGGACAGGCCACGTGCCTTCAGTTCCAGCTTCAGCTCCAACTCCAGTTCGAGCTCCTGCTTACCTAGGCCAGTGCCAAAATACATACAGTAGGCATCAACCTTTTAATGACATTGCCTCTACACAGTGTACTCAGTGTAGTTGACGGCCTCAGAAAAATAAGTGTTGGGAAATAGTAAAAATAGAAATAAATAATGATGATGAAGTGCGAATGCCTCATTTATAAAAATGGGTTTTCTTAAAACCTTTGGCAAATATTGTGCCAATGCATACCTGTGTCACTGTGCGTAGCTGAAACGTACACAAATAAAAACAGAAAAGAGGGCACCAATGCAGCAGTTTCTTTTGTGGGTTCAGCTCACATAAAATATTTTTATTAGTTTCTCTCTTTGTTTTATACACCAAATATAAAACAAACAAAATCCCAAAGAACAAAACAAAACCGTATTCAATACAAGCAAAAATATGCGTACATCAGTAAACATACATACATACAATATATTGGGGGCAATTACATTTGATGTTGCTTTCGTAGACTTTATTTGGATTTCTTTCATATGCACATTTCATTTGCGGCTTAGCATTAGAATTATTCGATTTTTTTTTTTTTTTATAAAGTTAGGTAGGAGGGTGTACACTAATTGTTGGTATATAGCACCAAAAAAAATAAAAAATACAATAAATAAAGGGAAACGCAATTCGTGGGGCTCACAAGAATTGCAAGACTTCCTCGAATGCGGCTGTCTTTTTGTTGTAACACAAACATACAAATATAAATATATAAGTGTAAATCTGAGTATGAGTGTAATATGCGCATAGATATTTTAGGATATATTCTTTTCTGTTTGTATGATAACATTCAATAAACGGATTTTGTTTTACTGTTGTGTTGTAGTTTAGCATTAAATATTTCTTTTTATAGCCCGAACCCATTGAAAATTGTTAAAAAGGGAATAATGGTTCTATGCAAATGCATGTAACATGCAGAAGGACGCATCCCCGACCCCATTGAGTATACATATTCTTGATCAGGATCAACAGCCGTGCCTGCCATAGGAAAGAAATGCACTTGCAGACCTGCTCACAGATATTTAATAAACATATATATTTAACAGCTGGGTTCAGGGTATATCGTTGTCGAGCTCACTCGACTTGTTTAGTATGATATTTTGAAAACTTATACACAACATTTCTCCATAAACATTTAGATTGAATACTTATGGAGTTTACATTAGAATTATTACGTTTGACTAATTTTCTGACATTTTAACATCAATTTAAATATGTAACTTTGATAAGATAACAACAATAAATTTTGCATCTTACACTGGCTCATTGTAATGAGAGTGCTCTTGGTACATATGTATGCACAATATGTGTATGTCTTTAATGTATTTAGTTTTTGTTTAGTTTAAACACTGATTTTTATATGGCTGCTTGGCACATTTTGCACGCGTTTGGCAATGCTTGAATATCTTATTTATTTTTTATACTTGGTTAAACTCAGCAAAATTTACATTGGCTTGCCCTTTGTGTTAAAAGTAGTTTTGCTTCATATTTGTGGTTTATACCAAATTTGTTAAATATATAATGTAACTTCACATATTCTTGCTGTCTTATAGAAAAAATGTAAGTTTAGCTTTCTGTAGCAAAAATCAAACATTTCATTTAATTTTCTTGTTCGATATAATGTATTGCAAGTTGATTTTCTCATTTGATATTTTGCTGTAATTATTTTAAGATTTTTGATTTAATTTTTGTTTTGTTGTTTATTTTTGTAACAACATTTTCAATCAACTGTTTGCAGTCGCTTCACTTCCCAAGGAACGTTAAAAATTTATGATTATTTTCATTACAATTAAACGCACATATTAGCGAAATATGCAGACTAATTATTTATTTAAAAATGGTTTTTATTTCCCCTTTGCGATAAAAATTTCTCCTACAAAACTTGCAGCTCATATTTGGCCGGTCAAGACAAAATTTAATACAAAAACAAGTTAGAACTTTGCAGTCGGGTGTCACCGACAGCGAAATACTCTGATACAAATTTAATTTACCAGCTAACCGACGGCAAAAAACAACGTAGGCGTAGTCAGCCATCCAAATTTGATAGCTATAATTCAAAAACATCGGAAGATATACCAATTTACATGGTTTTTATGTGGTGGTCGTGGCCGATGCCGATCTCTGAAGGACATCACCACCACCTATCAACAATATATCAATATTTGCTGATAGCAGACTTAAATTGTTTGGGCGATATGTGGTTTTTTTCGATTTGCGATTATCGATTTGATCGCTTTCCTAGCCTCCTAGTGGACGCCGCACCACAATTTTGACACTTTTCTGGCGAGGGTACAGACATGTTCAGTACGTGTTCCAAGCTTAAAAGCTCTAGCTTTAAAGATGACGAAAAACAGACAGCATTACGGACATTGCATAGGATTAATATATATTTTTACACCTTCGGTTTCAGAGTACAAACACAATTCCATCCCATTCACAGCACCCTCTCCCATTTCGCCTGTCCTACAGACTACTCCTAAGCTAACAAGTAGAAAAAAGTTACAGCTGCAAAAATACTTATTATTTAAAGAGAAAAAAACACACACACATTCTCACACACACACACAAAATGCCACTGCATTCCGAGCTTACTTGGGGAGACCTAAATTTCTGGTTTGGTTTGCCAGGGAGCGTTTACAGCTCGGCAAAGATATTCTCCCTGAAGTCGAGTTCAGGGTGTGCCGAGTGTGCGGATCCATGTCCATAATCTCTCGACTTCATTGAGCTGCGTGCCGAGCTGGAACTGAAGCTGGCATTCCTTGGGCTGCTGCGGCGCATGCGCACATCGAGGCCGGTCATCTTGTTCAGCGGCTGTGTGGGATCCAGCTCACAGAACGCGCCCGCAATCAGATCGGTGCCGTTGAGCGAGTTGAAACTTTCGCGCTTGGAGCCGCGCGAGGAGATGCCGCCGACACTACCGCCACCAGCCGCATGATGCAATCCGGCGCCGGAGCTCTTGCGACTTAGCCGTCGGCTATACTGATACTGATAGGCGGGCGGGGGGACGGGCTGAGCGGAGGCCGTGGCTGGCACCGCGGCGGCATTTGTCGCTGGCGGCAAATTGTTGCTGCTTCCGGGCGTGTATCTGTCGTAAAAATCCTGCGGCACTTCATCATCCTCTTGATGCTGCTGCTGATGTGCCTGCAATTGCAGCTGATGCTGCTGTTGCTGCAGCTGCTGCTGTTGCTGATGATCCTGGAGCGTGGAGCACAGACTGTACTCTGTAGGCTGACTGCTGCTGGAAAGCGACATGCTGAGCGGGTCACTGCCGGGCATCACCAGCGCCAGAGATGTATTATCATAGCCACAGCCGGAGTCTCGTTTGGCTTTTGGAGAACGCTGCGCGTAAAGCTTGCCAATATCGGGTAGCTGGCGGCCTACACTGCCGCCGACAGACAGACGCACCTTTTCGCCGATTTGCTCGCGTTGGATCATCTCCTGTATGTCCATGCTGCGCTCACGCTCCAGCAGATCGATGATCTCCAAGTCTCGGTCCAGTGTGCTCGAGGAGAAGGTGGTGCTGCTGCATTCGCTGAATGAGACATCCTTGCGACGCATACCGGTCGAGTTGGGCCAGCGCTGTGGTGGATGCATCCTGCTGCTAACCACGGAGCTCTCTTCGCCATCGCCATAGTTGCTGGTGCCGCTATCGTCCAGCAGCGAGCTGTTGTTGGCATTGCAGAACGTCGATCCGGTCAAATTGGATACCGAATTGTTAGAAACGGACATTGACTCCATTGCCGCCTGGTGGCGATTATGACCGTGATTGCCGTGCGGTTGCCGGCCGAGACCCTGTGCTGGATGCGTGTGAGCGGTGCCGGGCGTCTTGATGCGGCTGCTGCTGTTGTTACTGCTGCTGTTTGGTGGCTGCTTGCGTCCCGATCCATTTGTCGCATGTCCGCCATCCGAGATGATGTTGATCTTCACATCGTGCTTCTTGCCGCGCATATTTTTGCCCAGATTATTAACAACGCCAGCATCGCCAGGGCCGCGTCCACTATTCGCATTGCCACTGCGTTGTCTATCCCGTTCCCGTTCCCGCTCCCCCCTATCCCTTTCCCTATTTCTATCTCGCTCCTTGCTGCCGGACTGGCTCTGCCTGTAGGGTGCACCGCTGTACCGATCCGTCGAAGTTAAGCCGTGACCCTGACCACGCTCATGACGCAACGATGATAAGTTCCCCTTGGTCAGCGTCTTAGATGGCTCATTTGCCGCTGATTGACCAGTGCCCACAATGCTGGTGGTATTTGTGGGCTCATCCTTTTCAATGGAATCGTCACGCCAGTCCTCACTGCGACGTTTTGACTTCATCTTCCGCTTGGCCGACAATCGAAAATAGCCGCGCAGACGCTCCTGTTCATTCCTGAGAGAGGGAAGTGAGAGGGAACCATAAAAAAAGAAAAGAAATACCAGAGGTGTTTACAAAATTAATGCAGTGAAACAATAAATTAGATCCGTGTCTGGCGCGAGTCTTCGCTTAGGCAACGCCAGTAAAATATAGAATACAAAATACATTCCAATACATTCATATGCTGAAATAAATGATGATACTATGCCAACCAACAATATCATTGAACATTGTAACACTGTCTTAAACAACTCAGTAAAATAGGAAACTTACCTTGGCAATATCTGTGAGGCATAAATACAAGGAAATATGACTGTGGGCAGAAATGCAACCCACACAAACATCAAATAGGTAAAATCAAAATGCTTCTGATTCTCATAGGTCTCCTCGAGTGAAAGCCGTGCGAATCTCAGTATCATCAGAGGGCACAGACAGACCACCTGGGTAGCGGCCATGCTGCCAAAGTTGCGCTGCTTCCGCTTCTCACGGTTCACGTCCAGCTCGGCGCTGTACAGATCGTAGGAGCGGGTGCTGGTGCCGTGCCCATTGCTCAGGCCAGCCACGCCTCCGCCGCTGTGCGTGCGCGGCTCGGCAGATGTTGTTGAGGAGTTCCTGCCGAGTTGCAAACAAGAAAGAAACGAAAGGAGGAGAAAAAAGGTACGAAAGACAAGTAGCGAAAGGTGAGCAAGAGAAATGTGCAAAGAAAAAGTTGTCGAGGAACCGAAGTCATTAAACTGCCATTGGGTTGGAATTGAGCTCATTAGCAACGGGGCAAGCGAGAGTGCTCAGATGTCACGTTGCCCAGTTGCTCTCTAGTTACCATATCCTCTCCCCCTTACACAAGCTTGCACTAAACCAGCTCAATCTCAATCCGTTCACAAAATTAATCAGCGCAATTAGCAGTGCTACGACTTGCAGGATTGAAACCCAAATCGAAGCCCAACGACCCAGATGTGTAACAAACTCAATTTTTACCAATGCCTGACAATCCCTTAATATTTAAATTTAATGTAATATGCCCAAAGGTAAAACAATGACAGCAATAATTAGCCTTTTTTCATTCCTTAACATATCATTTAAGAATGATATACTTTTGATATCTTTGTACATGAAGAGGTATCTGTATTTCTGATAGTTGGAGGGCTTGAAAACAGTAAATCATTTGAAACCAAGTAGCTAGTTTGTTAAAGCTATCTCTAGTTGTGTAACCATCTTTGGACAAACATACATACATATTTA
This sequence comes from Drosophila picticornis, assembly GCA_035043845.1. NCBI lineage: Eukaryota > Metazoa > Arthropoda > Insecta > Diptera > Drosophilidae > Drosophila > Drosophila picticornis. Next base: position 22,988,051 of record JAWNMR010000492.1, on the reverse strand, counting down.
ATATAATTATTCTGTACTGCTAATTCTCAATTTTTCTAAAGAGAGGCTTCATAATCTGCATTTCTTGTATAAAATTAGAAAAAAAAACAAAACAATTTTAAATATTGGCAAGAGTTTTTGATTTTCCACTAAAACTATTTAGGATAGAAATTCTTTGAAATGTCACTTTGATAGATTTTATGCAGATTCAACTTCAGCTAATCCTCAAGCATTTTGTATAGTTATCACCTTTGTCTCATGCGAAGATCAGCGCGATGCTCGTACATCATAACCGCAAAGGGTCCGTCCGGGGGTCGCAGCTCCTGCGAGGTGCGTATATACAGGTAGGATAATAAAATGGCCGGACCGCAGTACCTGAAAGCGAACAGATAGAATACATTTTCGGACTCGAGCCATTGTTCAACTGTCGTCGACATGCGGAACCTACATGATTAGAAACAATCCCCTTGAATATTCTTGCATGTCATCCATCAAATTGACAACGCACAGCCCAATGCCATCCAGCTGCGGCATGTAGACCTGCAAATGAAGGATAGACAACAAATACATAATCAACACATTTACGCATATTATAAAAAACAAATTTCGTGCTAAGCCAAAAGGTCAACGTCTGGCATTTAATCAAGCCGTTTTACGGTTATAAATTTGACTTTATAATTGCCTCAAATGGTATACGAAAACAAGCAATTTATTCGACTGATCCATCTGATGAAATTCTCACAAGCTTTAGCAGCTTTTCATTCTCAAATATTTTTTGAAAATACAGATAGCTTTAGTTAACTTAACATCAACATGCTAAATGAAAATGAATCCCATTTAATCAGCTCAATATAATTGGGACTGCGGCCATTGCAGTTAACGTAACATTTAGCCAAAACTGATTACAGGGTATTCTGTGCAGTTGCACAGAAATTTTGTTTGGTCGGTCACACATTATCGATTCCCGTTGCAAAAGCAGATAAGTGAATAAAATTTCCATTAAAGTTTGGTACACACGAAAAGTTCAATTTGCTCGATGTCCCTAGCAATGGCCCTGACTGTGGCATGGACTTTGGCCCTGGCCTTGGCTGCGGCAGATGTCATGGCTTGTTGTGACCAATGCGTATGCTCCAACACTATTTCTGCTTCTGTTTCTGTTGCTATTGCCATTCCTGCTTCTTTTCGCCCACCAAATTTGTATTGTTTATACCCAAAAGATTTTTTCCCACTTAGAGTCGATCTCCATGCCATTGGCTTGTTTTCGCATTTTGCGTAATTGTAATTACACATTCACATTCAAGTGCACATTTGGGCGTCGTATGGTAGAAGGATGGGGGTGGAAGAAAAAAAAAAAATTGAGCAGAAGCCGGAAATGAATTTATGGATACAAACTTATTGCCGTAATGGCCCAAATGATAACAGACATGCGTCTCAGCTGTGCCCAAGAAAAAAATTGATATATATATATTTTTATATATTACATATATTACATTGCAAGTAGACACAAGAATTGATGGCAGGAATGTTTCTTATCAGAACATTAATGGAAAAGTTCTTTAATTACTCGAACGCAAGCGGGTTGATATTGTTCCACACATTACGTATACGTCGAGTGTACTTTCAAAGCAATATGTGGTGCAAGCAAAAGCTACGTGTATTATGTAAATATACCACATATCGATTTACTTTTGCTTTTTTGCTGACACTGGTATACTTGTAATGAAACATTTCAATTGAATTGCATCTACTGCGAGGATGTTGGTACCAGCATAGTCATTGTGCATGAGGATGTCCGCATCGTGTACCTTTACAAGGCAGCCGTGGCGGGGGTTAGCGAGGTCTATCCTGCGGCTAAGCTGGTCGATCTAGACTGAAGCGAAGTTCCGAGTAGACCTCGGGCAAGCATCTGGATTCCGGCATAACAGAATGAACCGGACTAGGTGTTGAAAATGTTGTACAGATGCAACTAACCCTTCCCAACCCATTACAGGAGTGTGGTCAAGATCGAAACCACACAAGGACCGATGAATCAGGTGGTGGTGGTTCTCAACAAGAAATCTCTGTACCGATTGAAGCGGCCAAAGTTGAACGAAGCTTTGGCTGCAATTTTGTCACCATAATGTCGGATGCGGCGGCCCGGGGAGAATCTACCGACAAGCCAGTCAAGCAGGATTCCTCTTCGGAGATCGAAACATCCGACGACGAGCTGGAGCCAGGTTATACGTCTTATGCGGCGACGCTTTTGCGGGCTTGCATTCTTGGGGAAAAAACAATAGTATTTTTCTGCTCCATAATTTTAGCAACGGGGACAACATACCAGTAAGCTTGGAGCTCCAGTTAGACCAGTTAGATAGGGCTATTCGCAACGTATATAGCCCACAATAGTACAGATCACACAATCTGCCGTCCTGAAGTGCAAGAAGCATTCTAACCTCTTAGAGTTTAATACAGGAAATCATTCTACTTTTGTCGTTATAAATCGGAAAGCGGTCAAAGACCTGACCCTTGTCTCACATTCTATGAGTGATCAGCTAAAATATTGGAGGGTGTCTGAAGACCACTCCTTCTCTGATCACAGGTACATTGAATTTAAGCTTAAAAAAATAGATCCTTAGGGAACACTCCACGAAAGGACCAAATACTTTCGCTTAGGGAATGCAATTGTATCTTTAAGGCAACTTGTGCCGTTAGTAAGCTCCCGCCCAGAAAATAACCACCATGGTAAGCACCTCAAGTCTCTTTTCAATGTCTAGTTTGGCGGAATACAAAAAAGCCACCAAATCGTGAACAATTTCTGCACAGAGCTAAATTCAACTATTGAAACCACGAGGCTTAGAAAAGCTCTATCAAACCACCCCCACGCTAGGTTATCTGAAGAAAGAAAATACTTCATGATCGATCTTCAGTGAAGAGTTAATAGACATCCTCCTTAAGACACCCTTCTTAGGCTGCTCTAAGCTGCCTTCGATGTATGCATAAATAACTTGCAAAGAGATAATATCAATAACACTTTTTCTTCATAAATAAGTCGTTTAGGTCTTCAGCCAACGATAAAATTCGTCCGCCCAAACTACAAAAGGCGGACACAACAGCTACATGAACTACTACCTGAAATTTTGGAGAAATTTCTTAAGACTGGAAAAATCCCCCCCTATTGGCTTTAGTCCATCACCATCACTATCATACCGTAAAATAGCAAACCATCACATACCAGTCTAAAAGACTTTAGATCCATCGGTCCATCATATTTTATTATAAAGACATGAGAACGTCTTATTAGTCTCCACTTCTCAAACTCGATTGACTCTAAACTAATCTCTGGGTCCCAAGATGCCTACTGGAAGGCAGCTCCACACATACAGCTATCATCTCGTGGCTAACATAACAGAAAAATCTCGACTCTATAAAGAGTATACTGCGATAACTGGAGCTCTGTTGGACCTGAAGATTGACTTGGAAGTGTTCAATTACTTGCAGGACTGTGAAATCTACTTTTGGATCGTCAAATCTCTCCAGGTATATCAGCAGACGAACGCCTCAATGGACTACTGCGGGACATAGAGGGAGGTTCCCAAACTGTTATTATCTTTATAGGAAAGTACACCAAGAACCTATGTGACCTAATGATAAGTGAGTTAAAAATATTGTCATTCGGGCCAGATATATGTGGGTTTCGCGTAAATCACAAAAAAAAACAGATCTTGTTCTCTTTACAAAAAATTATAAAATTCCTCCTCTTCTCCTCCCAGACTAAAAACATAATGCTCCCATTCAGCAACAGCGCCAACTTCCTGGCGCTGCCACTGGATAGGAAAGTAGACCGGAACTTTAATACCCAACTTAACAAAGTTCAGCGCATGGCTGAATTCTGCATCTCAGAGGCTTTTCTTCTTGGACATTTGATTTTTTCAAAGGCAAGGCATGGAAAATGTTATATTCACGGTCATAAGTCTGAGAGAATCCTTAGTCTGGATTGCTCAGGAGAAAGGCCATGCATCTATTCTAGAAGGAAACACAATAATCAAAAACGATTACTGTGTGCCAGTAGTACAACCTAATACACTCTTCTGTGCGTACTTCCCACCAAAGAAAGAATTGACCCACGATATCCTCAGACAACCGGCAGCCGTAACCTTCTTCACAGATGGCTTAAAGCTGGTTAACAGCGTAGGCGGAGGCATCTAAACTGAGCAACTCAATATGCATCTATCCTCCAGTCTTCCGGCACACTGTTTTTCAGGCCGAAGTACTAGCTATAAGAGAAGCACCAAATTGTCTAAAGAGTCTCGAAATCAGCCCAGGTAATATTAACATATATGAATATTGATAGCCAAGCGGCTATCGAATCTATCATCGCGATAGCAACAAATTCGAAGTCAGTAATAAGCTGTCGCAATTCTCTGCGCGAGATGGCTAAGCAGCATCTTGTCAGCCTATGTGGGAGCCTGGCCACTAAAAGCCTAGACAAGACTAATGAGCTAACCACACAGATAAGGAAGGTATATAAATACATCTGGCTACTTATAAGCTCAACATCAAAGAAGAGAATATGCGCAGGCCTAATGACACAAACCATAGCAGAGAGCTGCTCTGCGGCAATCTGTGCTATTACAGGACACTGGTTATTCGGAATCCATGCCAATGGATTCCAGACACCCAATAATGACTACTGATGAGGCTGTGGTTCTTTTATGGTTCTGTCCTGCACCATCCAGCAAACGAATTGTTGGGTACCCTCTTCCAACCTAAACTGTCAAAGTTGGCAAACATTGGACCAGCCAAGGTTGCGAACTTTATAAACGCAACGGGCAGGATCAATCTCTGATCACAGTTTACATGGGTGCCAGAGAAACCCGAGTCAGATCCCAAACGGTCCTACAATGGGCGAAGCATGGCCTGTGTGTGTCAACCTTACAGGTTGACAAACGCCTTACTAGTACAGAAAAAAAACACAATCATAAAATAAATCACAATTTTTGGTTGGGATTAGAGTAAGCTGAAAACTTTGCTTAAATTGAATAAATGTTCATACGAAATTAATTGCTTTCAGCTCTTAAAATAATAAATAAATTTTACAAGCTTTGTAATTTTTCTGAGTATTTCTGGCCAGCAATCTATTAAAATTGAATAGAAATAGTTTTCAAATTTTAAGCGTCTTTTGTGCACTTGCAGCCTGAATGAAAATAAACGTAATCTGGAGTGCAACCCACATATATAAATACAGCTAATCTGGCCTACAGAATTACAATAGACGGATTGGTTCAGTTTAGTTACAATGAGTCGAGTCCACTCAGGCGGCCACACTTCAGGTTGGTGGAGGTTCTGTTGATTTGATATATTTACGTACTCAAGCGTTTGTGTTTGTCGTATCGTTACCGATTTACTTGATTATTCCGACCGAGTGGGCACCTGAGCTTTGTCGACGGGCATCAGACATTATTTGCAACAGGGATTGGACTGTGAAGACGGCAAGCAGTCCTCGACCGCTTCTCGTTAACAAATTTATTTTGCTTAGCAACTTGGCACTTTGTTCAACTTTTGATATGCTCTGCATATGTTCGGTGCACACACACTCTCAAATTCACAAACACATACACACACATTCACACACACATACTTCTGCACACACATCATTAAATGGTAGGGCACTTGAAAATGATTTTGTGTGAGCAACTATTTTAAAAGTTTCTCCAGTTCTCTGAATAACAGAAGGCGCCTCCCAACTAGTATAAATAAGTATAACCCGAGTCGGGGGTGGGGTGCTGAACAGGCTGAAAAAGTTTTGCCAAAGTTTTAAAGAACGAAAATTACGTTAAGTAAACTACGAGCAATATGCATAAGAAAAATAAGCAAAAGTTTTTGGCCTGGCCTAGCAACAAAATGTAGAGCGAAACCTTTTACAGCGGAATCAGTGCTGCCCCGAGAATTCGATGCCCAACCCTAGAACTTGACTCCCTACTCCGTCTGCCCACAGCCGTCATTTGGGTAATGAACTGTTAGCGCTGTACAATCTGGCCAAGAAATCTGTTTTGAATTCCCTCGCCACCACACAGCAAAATGCAAATGAAGGACAACATCAACGAAAACAACAAGAACAATGCTGACATTGACAGTGATAGCGACGATGACGATGAAAATGATGACAAGAATTAGGATGAAGATGAGGATGATGCCTTAAACGAGACATTCTGCGATTTTATTAGAGTTGCGGTTGCGGCCAACCGAGACGCCTACGAACCACGCCCAACGTAACGAGTATGGTTACGGTTACTGTAATGGGTAGGGGAACCATAACGGCGACCATCCATGGCAACTTAAACGGGAACGGGAACGGAACTGGGATTGGGAATGAAACGGAAGCTGTACGCAATTTAACGAGTCTTGCGGGCATCTGTTTGATACCCCGCACAATCTCAGAAGGACCGTGGGACAATGTCATCACAACTGTATCGGGGCGCATGGCAGCCCGTGTAGAAGATGTTGATATGATAAGCCTCCATCTAGACATGGTGAATGATGGCCAGGTCATCTGTGTGACCAAAAATAACTTTCAGGTTTCGCCTATTTACCTTCAAGTCAGTTAATCTATGAACGCATTTTTGCCAATGGGTTCTTTTGGCATTTTAATACATTTAGTTAACTGATTCGGGTTGAATTCGATTTGATATGAAAACAATTAATGCATTCTTCGGAGCTTATTATAGTGATTATAGAGATCTGTATCAATTTTGAAAAACTTTAAGTAACTTAACTTAAGTAACAACTGTAAATTGTCTTCGAGGAAATCTCATGAGCTTAGGAGAAGCTGTAAAGTAGAATATAATATGATATAGAATTGAAATATATATATATATTTGAATACAATTTATGTGAACTACGCTTCAAGGTTTTATACATTTTCCCAAGTATTCTCTGATTCGCTAAACTTTTTCATCTTACGAATAATTCTTTTTGTTTTTTTTCTTTCTCATCTTTATTTACTTTTTGTTTGTCGTATTTCTTTTTACTGAGTTTACTGTGCACCGTCTGTGACTGTTTCCGTTCGGCTTTTAAGCTTTCTCACGCCCATCGCTTAACAGCGGGAATGATGTAGAGTGTGAGGGGGGTGGGGTGGGGTGGAAGGAAGTGGGCGTTGTGCGGCCATAACGAATCTGTGGAGCACCCCATTTGGCATTTCGTCGTCAATTGAGTCGAGTTATGATTATTTTGGGCTCAAGCAGTGCAATTGATTTGCTGCGTATGCTTGCCACAATTCAATTTGACGGCGGCCGTAAACAGTTTATGGACGCGCCGTGCCCTCTTCAACAAGTGGCAGCCACATTAAATTGCCGCACATTATTTGAGCTTTGCGCCACACCCATATCCACACACACATTCACACAGATACATACAAAGCCATTTAGAATTTAGCGCGTGTTTCAAATAATTCATTGAGTATAGCGAAAACTGAACTGAAAGAGAGACTAGGGCCAAAAGCGTAGTATGAAGCAAGCGCATTAATAACAATTTATTTCCATCATGCCAAAAGCAAGCAACAAGCGGGCAAACATCTTCGGGGCAAGCAACCGAGGTAACATTCCACAGATTCCAGCCGCAAAGCTAGAGCCAGATACCGAGCCAGAAAACAAGAGAATGGAGATAAGTAGGAAAATGGCATGGCATCGGAGTTGCTGATGTGACTAGGAACGTGTTGGGCGGACATAGAGATGGGCATGGGGATGGGGATGTAGGTCGGTACAGACAACAAATTGCAACAGCAGGCGCAAAAGTACTCGTAAGCATAATCGTGCCCACTGTCGTAATTTTGACATTGACGAATTGTTGCTAAAGGATATCACAGAAGCGAAGAGCGGCCTGTGTCTGTGTGTTTGTGTATGCCAGCTTGTTTGTGTCTGTAGAAAACTAAAAATAAAAAGCACTTAATAATAATTTAATATAAGCTAAAACGAGTGCGCCCAATGGTGTCTTGATTTCGCTGATGACCGCCAGGAAAGCACATGTTAAACAAATGAGTTGATATAAGATCAGCCTCCTAGAAGGTGTAACCATTTGCATAGCAAAAATAAAACCATTAATAATTTATTTTAAAACGTCGATATTTTGCATTGAAAACTTGTTAAGATAAATACTATAAATATAAATCAAGCCATTTAAATTAATAAAGTATTCTTCTGTTATTTCAATAGATTCAAATGAAATTTGCAACCAAAGACTTATTAAAAACAATTTTAACGGCTCGTGCACATAGCACAAAAAATTTCAATCTCTTTTTAGCAAACTTAAGCCTCCTGGAGACCACTGTCTTCACAGAACCACAACCACACATACACGCATAAATGGATTGAATGAGAAAAACGCACTCACCGGAGGCAAAGCGAATATACGATCTAAGCAATATTAACATTTTAAATATTTAAAAGCCTTAATTCAATTAAATGTCGTTTGAAGTCAAAATTTGTATTACAAATGGGACAGGATGGGAACCTTGTCATATGTGTTATTAATTTTCTTTTTAATTATGAGCAAATAAATTATTGCCCATAGCAACACAGGAAGCTCATGAAAAACGTTAGAACTTCGTTCATAGAAATTTCAATTTCTTTAAAAGTTTAATAATAATAACAATAAAAAAAAGAAGGAAGCGCAGAAAATGTTTCGATGCATAATTAAAATCATTGCGCATTTTATAATTTAAATAATAAGAAGAAAAACAATGCCAGCAGAATGAGCACAGATTACAATGTAAGTAAGGGCGAACCCAGAGAAAGAAGGGTGTGGCATTAAAACGCCAACGACCCCGAGAGCAATAACAACAGTGGTCACCCAAAAAAGGCACTGCAGGGACTTAATGGCCGTAAAATGCTTGCCAAGCAGACCATCCAGACAAGGTCAGGCCTGGAATCACACAGAACACAATACATCCACACACTCACACACACACACACACACGGGGCACTGGAGCATAAGAAGCACCCGGAACCTGACCAGGATTGTGTCCGTACGCTTATGATAATAACACAATTATGTACTTACATAATTAAAGTCGTAAAGTGCACAAAAAACACAAACGAAGAAGCAAGTAAACAGAAACACACTCCAACACATACCCACACACACACACGCACACACACACACTTAGTCTTTAAAAATGTAAGTGATTCGACTTTGATTCCAGAAAGAACCAGCTGAATTATCATAATAATTCCATCAGACCCAATTTGAAAACAGTTCCTGAGATATGCACGAAAACCAACTCAAAGAAAATAAAATTATTTTTGGATCGTATCTGAGGCTAGGCTTTGAATGCCTCAATACCAAAGAAGATTGAAATTGAAGTCAATGCCATTTATATGATATTTTAAAAGCTTTTAACTATAATGTACGAATGAAGTTGAGATAGAAAATAACATATTAAAATAGGTATAAGTGATATAGTCTTGAATGATCTACTTGTCGATATTCTGTACCCAAGTCATTTCCCATCATATATGTACTATGTACATATAAAAAAACTAATGTTCTGTAATCATTTTCATTATGTTTGGTGTCTGTGTCTGTGACTGCGTATGTGTGTGTGTGTGTGTGTGTGTGTGTGTGTGTATGAGTGTGTGTGTGTATGAGTGTGTGTGTGTATATATGACAGACGAAGATTTATAGATCTTCATCAGATTCAAAGGAATGTCTTACTCAGCCACAGAAAATATGTTTTCTTGTAATCCTATCCTGAACGATATCTTGCGAAATTGTATTTAGTGGTATTAAAGCAAGTGTAACAGCATTAGATCTATAACAAGGTACTATAATTTTTTTATCGAACAATGGTCTCTTTGAATTATAGAAATGGCAGCGTAAGACTTTAATAATATTTGAATTTAAATCCCAGAAGCATTGAAATTTCCAACATAAAATCGAACTTAATTAATGAAAAGTGTAGGAGTTTTACTAACTGAAATATAGTAAATTTTTGTCTCTCCTCCCCATAAGGCGTATTGATATTGATTTCCTACATTTCATGTTCTTGTCTCCCTATTTGCCAGCCACATTTGTTTTAATTTTTAAACAAATATTCTGGTTTTTTGTTGTTGTTGTTCTTATATTTTTTAAATTGTTGGCCGTAAAACTAGATGATATTAATATTTAATGCTTATTTGCATGACAACGAGTAGCAGTTGCAAACAGCACCAGCGTACAACATACAGCATAAAAACAACAACAACGACAGCAGTAAAAGTAACAATAACAGTAGCAACAACAACAAGTGGCTGATTTTTTTGAGCTGTTAACAAAGGCAACAAGAGATGGCGAAAATCTTTTGGCCAATGTGAGTGCGTTTGTACGTGTGCGTGTGTGTGTGTGTGTGTGTAACTGTGTGCTATACAATTTCTGAAAACGAGTACATTTGTTAAAAGTGTTTGGCACTTGAAGCTGTTTTGTATACTTGTATTTTGTGTCTGTATCTTGTAACTTGTCTGCTTGCAATTCGGCCTGGAGCCCTTGGCATGCGATAGGCAGTCAGGCAAACGATGAGCAAAGTGCAGAACAACCTCGTCTCGGGGACATTGAGCTGCCCGCAGACTATAAAGCACACATGCATGCATAGTGAATGAGTGAATGAATGATACGTGGGCAGCATGTATAGAATTTAGATATATATGATGGGATCTCATTTTCTATCCTTTGGACAGGTCTTCACTGTTGACCTGATGGCCGTAGTCTAAAAGCTGCCTAAATTTTTATATGACCTGGTCATGTTATTCTAATACTCAGCGCAGATGCAAATACATATTCATATTAAGTTTCGACCGGAATTAAGCATCTGCAGCATCTATTTCAATATTTTATACACATATATGTACAAATAAAGGTCATAGAACCTGAGTGACTGATTAAGTTAATATTTGAATTAACCAATATACACCCATAATTATAAATATATGTTTATATACATATCGCACTCAATACCAGTAATATATTGAAAGGGAAGCATTTTATGCTGGTATGCATAAACTCGATGTGGCTAAGGACTTGAACCATTCGTTGGTGCATGGCATTTGACTACAAATGCATTGCATAGTTCGTAATTTGTTTGTTATGTGTACATAGGATATGGGATATCCTATTCGTAACCCGTTAAAAAAACGAAAAACAGACGATAAGCCCCAACAAGAGCAAGAAGTGGTTTACAACAATAAGCCGCTTACAGAGTATGGCTATAAGGTAAGCAGCAACAAAGGCGTTAACTGAACCAACCACTTGAACAACCAGCAACGGCATATTAAATTTTCTGGACGTTGAAAATTCGTAAATTCGGGTGAAGTGGCCAGAAGCAATATTAAGGTACGCATACACAATGCTGCCACGAGCACACACATACACATTGCAAGTGCATTTATTCTCAACCAAAACATTTGCCAAGCTTTACAATTTGCGAGGGTCAAAAAATATTTCTCTGAAATCAGAATAGCTAAATTAAAAGCTTAATGGACAGCTTACCAAAAACCAATCAAACAATGGGCCGTAGAGCAGAATGAAACATAAAGCCCAATATATATTTTGTTTATATTGATGATAATTATAAATATGAAACAAACCGAAGTGTAAAATTGGTAAAAGAGACCAGGAGGTTAGAACTCCAAGTCTATGTTAATATGAAATACGTCAATGTTCTTATCTGAGTATAGTGGAGACGGAATTCAGTGAATATTTTGTTGGCAATTCTCACACAGTTCCATCAAATGCTGAGCCATTAAAATAACGTTGCTTAACGAAGAAAAACGACACTATAATTTCTACACAAGCATACCTCAAGGTAGGTGGCATGGATTCCTCACAACAAAAGTCAAACGAAATCCCAAATAAATTTCGAATCGTATATTCTGCAACAAATCAACAAGCACTTTGCTGCAGCTGCACCGCTTGTGATTTTAGATTTACTACTGAGAGCAATTCGTACAACAACTCCAGCGAAACATATGTGTTTATCAAGAAAGATTTCTGTAGTCGAATGAGGTCGACTACGATATACCCTGAATCCAGCTGTTTTATACAATTTAGTTTCAATGTCAAATTTCGATTTATGAAATTTGCGTGAAATACTTGGTATCTTTTGGCTGGCACAGCCATGCACATTATGTATTAATTACAAGCCTCTGTCCCTAAAATTGTGCTATTGGAGATCGATACGGAGGGATATGGCTATATCGACGAGGTCGGAGAAACTTCCCTCTGCCAGTTGCATTCTATTGCACAGACCCATATACCCTCCTTACAAATTTTCAATGGGTTCACTGCCGAACTCCAGCTGATATATATCCCATAAAAGTATGCTGAACATTTCTCCCCTGTAGATGTGTCCTCGCAAATGAAGTTGGCGCATAAACCATGTGCATACATTTCTAATTTAACGAAAAGGTACACCATTTATGGTCATATTATTTACTTTAAACCCAACACAAATATGCTTACAGGTCTTTTTAATAAAGTGTGCTGGCACAACATCAAAGAGATACATTTTTTATATGTTGAATAAAAAATTGCATTAATTAGCAAAGAGAAAAAAAAACATTTTTAATGGCTTCCTGGAATTGGCAATACTTTGCCTAAACTTTTACTGATGAGACTCAAGAACGGTGCTTATTTGCATTGTGCCTATCTATGTGTAGTATTAAAATGAGTTCCACCTATATACTGAATATCTTCAAAATAGCTAAAAAGCGTCCGAAAAATTTCTTATTTTCAACATTATAAATATGTCAATTAAAACGGATAGAACAAGGAAGAACGCTACAGTCGGGCGTAACCGACTGCGAAATACTTTGATACCATAGCCTTTTAAGTATCATCCAATTTTGCCTTTAAGATTGCGGTCGAAAAAAATTTGGAAAAGTTCCCTAGTAACCTTCCTTCAAAGTTTGGTAACTGTAGCTCTCATATTGCGCGACATTAGGCGGCGTGGCCCACAATATGTTTCCGGATTTTTGAAGGGTATTACAACTTTAAAACTGCAGAAGATATAATCATTAAGGGAATGGAAGCCTGGGGTCGGCGGTAGACATGGTATATGCTGAGCTTTGAAGGACATTGTTATTAAGCTACCCACCAAATTCGGTGATTCTAGCCTTAAAGTTGTGGGAGACATGTGGCTTTATCGATATGGGTGGACATCGCACTTTAAGTAAATGTTCCAAGTTTCAAGTGTCTATTATTATTAATCATTAATAATCCATGTGAGTCTAAAAGAGTCGCTTTTAAGCGATGTGAAAAAAATCTTTCGAAACTACAACCTTCGTTGAAATAGATTTAATCTATGTTCGAATCTTATCTAATTTAAAGCTTTGAACTCTTAATAGTGAAAATTTTAAAGCTTTGAAAGAAAGACACACAAGTATTGCCTATAGTGGGTACTGGGTATTGTCCAGTTGCTCACATGAAGTATGGCACATGTTCCATGTTTCGCCATGTGGTCAACATTCCCACAGCTTGAACACCCAAACCATTTCTCACATGGCCGAGAATTATAGCAGCTCGGAGATTGCAATAAACAATAAGTATATGTGGGTACGGAAAAATAAGTAGATTTTTACTCGCATCGATACAATCAGCACATGGCCCGCGGCCAAGAAGGGAGCCGAACTAAGTTGCTTTGAGTGTGCACAATTTGCATGGGTCGTCTGGTCCGCCCACTAAATAGCCATTTAATACGGCCTAGATAGCCCACTCACCGAGGAGTAGAATATGAGGGCGGCTAACAAAGTTACAATCATCATAATAATAATAATGATGCGCAAGATAAAAAAGAAAAGGTTCTTTCCTACTACAACAACGGGGCACTTCCATTTCCTGTACGGACTCAAGTCGCATTTAATCGATCAAATGTGAGTGTTGTGTTTGGAAAATTTGTTATATGTGGCCCGTAACAGAATACCAATTAAACATTTATTTGCATTTGCCGTTCTGGCTGCGACAGAAACACTCGAACTGCTTTCTAGTGCTCATTCAAAAGCAATCTTAAAGTATGAATCCAAAATAACTTGTCAAATTACAATATTGCTTTCAATATTTCAAAATATCACCGGGCAGTCTAGCCACTTTATATATGAAGAGGAATCATAACTACACAAGTAGAACTAATCTGCTGCAGCCACAAAATAAACAAACTCTTGTAACTTTTTTAAATAAGACACAAAAGAAATATAAGCTAACTTTTCTTTTTAAATCATAATAAAAAAAATTCTACTCCTTTTGCAGAATTGTATTTTTATCGAAGACCTTTCTAACGCCAAACAATATTTTTATATTGAATATTTACGACTGATTAAACAGTTCGTTTAAGTTTTATGCATGGTGTTTAATTTCGTGAAGATCATTATTCTTTGCTATATTTCATGCCTATTTATTAAAATTTTTGTTAAACTCACACAAAAATAAATTGTTTGTCAGTTTTACTAAACAACTCATGCCGTAATGGTTTGTTACTATACAAAATGATTATTTTGTGATTCTTTTTTTCGCTAAAAACATAAAATATCTCAAAATCCTATTATGACTATTTCAAAGGGAGCAAGATTCATAAATATCCCTAAAAACCTCTAAAGACAACTTTTGAGTAAACAAATTTTCCAACATATATTGTATAATGTGGTCTAACACAGCTTCTAAAATGTGTCTCCCTCCGGAGCGATGAACAGGCGTTAAGCTGCTCTAAGACATATGACATATGTGTATAATATATATATATATATATATATATATATATATATATTTGCATTCCTCTGATCCGCCTAGCAATTTACTACATATTGTTAAATGTTACCCCATGAACCCTGGCACAATCATTTAGGGGTAAAAGAATTTGTAAATAGCACTCGCACGCATTCTAGCCGCCCCATCCCCTCCCCCGCTATAGATAATGCCAAGCCCCTAGTCTGTTTACGATTACTGTAGGCATTTAATTTTTGCGAGTAGTCACTTGTATTTTCATAGGTCATAGCCAGCAGCATAATTTCGTTTTCCAAGCGTGTATCCGGGAAAGCTCAATGGCTGATCACGAGGGCGGGTGCAGAGCTGGGCCAGGCAAAGCAGTCAGCGCTGGTGATGCCCCCAGGATTAGGAAGGGCTTCATGCCAAAGTCAACGCGAGTAAGCGGATATTCGCAACAAGACGTTGCTCTACTACAACCACACATTACATAAACAGCAACGGCAACGGCAGCAACAGCAGCAACGTGGTGAATATAAATAAAATGTGGAAACATTGTTGTGGGCCGTGGCTGGCCATGGGTGTGGCCGGACTGTCAGGATTGGCACAACTCAGCATACAGCATGCATATTTGAGCCGTTTGAATTTCATTTGCCGAAAATGAAGACGAGAATCCAGGGTTTACAGAAACTTTTAGTTAAGCCAGTTATAAATCCTTTAATCTGATTTTTATCTGTATTTACTTTGTAATTAGTTAACTGAGTTAGTTGACTGACTGCGGTCGACAACCCCTGGCAGCTCAGTGGCATATGTAAATGAAAAAAAAGGGGGAAAAACGCCATTTCAGCGAATGACAGATTGAAATTGATGTAGGAAAAGGATTTATTTTTTATGCCCTGTATCCATTAAAAATTGATAAAATAAAAAGGGCATAACAAAGGCAGAAAGCATATCCATTTACAAAATGTATAAATACATATATAGCACGGCTGTACACGGCTCTACTCACATTTTATAAACTTGAATATCCAAGACGTATAATTTATGATGGGTACAGACTTGGCTACGGGGTATCGTCAGGCCCAGTGGGATGGAGCACTCGAACTTGTTTTCTTTTAGGTTGCTCCCAAGCTAATTTGTATCAACGTTGACATTTTCATTGCACAAAATGCGACTCCAATAAAAATATAAAACATTTTCAATTTGAGATATATTTTTTTTTTTGTTTTTGATGCAAAAAAAATTCTTTTTGGCACGTTTTGACAACGATAAACAAAAGTTGTTCATCCTCTAAAATCGTCGTGCCACAATGCCCGAGCCCGTAACTAACTCTGTAGCTTACTACGCAGTTCTTGTATGCTATTTTGCCACGATAAACAAGAGCACATAAAACTGTTATCTGAGCCATCAAAATTAACCGGCAAATCGACAGAACGTTTTCGAAAGCACGTCCCGAAATCATCAATACAAGAGAAATGAATTTAACGATTAAGCGAATCGAAACAACTATGAACGTATTTTAAACTTTTCAATTATTTCAAACAAGTTGTCCTCTTTTTTTTTGTGTTTGCTAATTTTTTACCAACTAGCTGTCGCACGTCCACATCAAACACATCAAAATGGATATCAAAGTGATTTGCGAACGTCCATTGTTAATCACACAAAGGAATGCTAGAGATTTCAGGAACTTCATTGACACATGACGAATCAAGGTTCACACACACGTACATGTGCGTGCGTGTGTGTGTGTGTGTGTGTGCTTGTGCCTGGATGCGTATGTCAAAGCAATTTGTTGAACCCAAATAGCAAAATATCAAGCCAAATAGCACAGCACTTCTACCCTCCTCAGCGACAATTTGGCCATAACGTATAAGTAAAATATTCATAAATTGCACAAAAGGCGAACCCAAACAAGATAATAAGCCCTTTACCAGGGCCCGTGGGAGGGTGAATATGGGGGAACTATGTGGGTGGTTTCTGTCTGTGTGTCAGTCTTTGTGTATTTCTGCTTGGAGTCTTAGTGGTACCCTCGCATTAAGCTTACGTATACATATATTAAATTAATGAAATTATTGACGACTGATTGAGTTTGACTGGCTTGTAAGTCTGCACATACACACAGATACACACAGACTCAGACACACACACGCATAAGCGCTTGATGATAATCGACTTTTAGGCATAAATATTATAAATCATCGCAATTATCATCATTATTATGATTACAAGTAGCAGTGCCATCATCATTCTGATAATCATCTTGGTGTGTGTCACTTGTTGCTATCATCTTGTCAGTTTTACGAGTCCTAAAAATTCACTGAATTGCCATATAAATTATACAAATTAACGTTTGGCGTCGCCTGAAACGTATAATCATATTGCCCATGTTTCATAAATACCACACATAAATGCCCGTAGCAACTGACCCAATAAAAAATGATGTATTGGCTGTCGGAAGCGTTTGGCAACAACAAACAACGCACCCGTGGATAATAAGTAGTACTTAAGGGCTTGGCATTCTGTGCTCCTAATGCTAGTTCTACAGCTCAAATGGCTGGCAAATTTAGACCAGCAAAATCAACTCCTAATACTCTCATTCGCATCAAATTTTTAGCTGATATGAAATAATAAGTGACACACCTTTTGCTTGGCTCATTTATTCGGGCTAAATAATACATTTATCAACAAATTGGAAGATTAGCGGACATCCCTAATTATATTTATAGTCAGCTACGACTATATATGCAAATCAAAATTATGAGTTTTCAATAAAGGGCGCAAAAACTCAATTTTACTAATGAAATTTAAAAAGATGCACTTATTTGTACTATTTTGAAGTCAATTTGTATGGAATCATGCAGTTCAAATGCTATAAGAACCATTAATTTGCTGAACTAATAGCAGAGTGAAATAACAACGGCAAATAGTTTCTTCAAAAAACCTGGTACTCAGGTCGTAAGTAACCCAACTCGGGTAATATCAAATTTGTAAGCCTTATTTTCAAAATATAATCAAACTTTATTGACTTTTTATTAAAGTTTTTCCAAAAGCTCATTCAATAATGAGTTTCTGTAAGATGTACTAAATAACTTCTCTGATTATTCAAAAAACAATGATGATATTTATTTTTCGCTCAAAAATAGAATTTAAAGTCTCCAGTTCCTAAGTATTCCAAAACAGGTTGCCACTCGCAACACTGTGCATTATACACATTTAGTGCTGGCTCCGTCACTAGTTTCAGATCGTATGTAATTTAAAGTGATGTGAGAGGAGTATATTGGTTTTCTCTTTATTGGATTGTGCCACAGAGCACTTCAACATACATTTTACAATTTCAGGGTGTTTAAAATGTAGTGGTGCAGTTGTTTTTGACTATTTTCGATAGGAAGCCAGCAGGCACACAACAACAACCACTTCGAAAGCGAGAAGGAAATCTGGGACAGCAAGAGAGTTCAACACGTTGAGTGTATCAAAAAGTTGTAACACTTTATGGCCCATAAATATACATGTACAAGTATGTGTGTTGTCGTTGCCGTGGGCTCACTTTAAGAGCCCATGTTGCAAATATTTTGGCAGCAAAATGCAAGCGCAGTTGACAGTTGACAATGTTAACGAGTTTCAAATTGGCCCACACACATCTGCAGACCATCACTCCGACCCCCTCAACTAGACAACCCTTCGCCCTTTATGAGCCAGCTGAACATTGTCAGACGCTTCGCAATGAGAGGCAGCAGCTTGCCAATTTGCCAGTTTTCAGTCGCTAATCAGGCCGTTGGGATTTTTTCACACAATGCTGTAAATTTGCCAAGTTTTTCCCCGAACCCAAACAAAACGAAAATGCGTTGGATTACGAATTACCTATCCACATGAGACACACTGAACCGGAGAACTATTCTGCGAGCCGAAATTTAATGCGTCTAGCTTAATTTCAACACACATATCACATATCGAAAATCTTGCAGTTTCCCAGAAAATTCGATCCGAAGCTTGAAAAGTGGAGGGAAGACGTTAAGGTAGTGTTTTTGTTTAACATTTTAACGTCCGATCAGCTCGAAAACCATTTTCAATGCGCAACAAGTTTCCCTGACTTCGAAATTTTGGAAATATCTTCTAGTAGATGTGTATATTTAAACACATACATTTTAAGCTCTTCAGATAAGACAAGATCCAATCGTCATTTAGAAAGCTTATTCCAGTTAACATCCAAAAAGAACAAGAATATCGGTTATCTTAGGTATGCCGAAGATAATATACTGTTGAAATTATTCTGATGACATATAGATTTTAGTCGGCAGTTTGAATTATCGAATGTGGCATCAGAAATTTGTAACCAAAAGCTGTAAGCAAAACAAATATAAAAAAAAATAAAAATAGAATTGCCAACTAAAAATATATAAATATGTACATTATCATAAAAATAAAAGCTAACAAATACAATACTTTTTTGCCTTTAAGTTAACAGCACAATTTGATGCGAATTTGTTTTTAGTACTTTGAATATGTTGATAAATTTCGTGAATTACATTAGAAGCATAAAGAGTTTGTCGCCCTCCATGACTGTCGACCGTCAAATAGCACAGCTCAATGCTTTAACGGTCTGCTGAATTCACTTTGATCTTGGCAGGTACAAAACACATACATTCAAATATCCTCACACACAAACACAGAGATACACACACTTTGCATCGCGTAATTTTTAATAAAGCAAAAACCCATTGAGCGTGTTCCTCCACCCGCCCTCGTTAATGACTCACCCCCAGCTCCACGTAAATCGTATATATTGGATAGGGGAGCGCAATCACCATGCCAGTTAGCCAGGTGGCACAGCAGCAGACGAAGCCGGGTATGCGGCCCTTGAGCGGATCGTTTAGCCAGCGCATGCGATCCCAGGCAATCAGAATGTGCGATATCATGGCAACATGTAACGGTATGTCCTGCAAGCACAAAATGAAGAAATTCAGAGAAGCAAAAATATTATATATACTGAGTACACTGAAACAAAAAACATAAAAGTAGTTTCATTCGATCTAAATTAATCGCCAAAACATTGAGGTTCTCCCTTAAATGTATTAAAAGTATATTTTTATTCGGTATTTTATGAAGTAGAAATTAATTGCTATTCTGACATTGTTATTTTTCGTCTTCTTTTAAGAAACTTGTTGGAAATTGTTTCTACGAAATTTGCTGAAGATTTTCACGTCGATTTACTAAGCTCGAGGACATATATGATTTTCTAAGTGTAATGGATAGGGAATGGGATTGAAGAAGGGTATGGGAGTGATTCCTCAGCTTTGTTTACTTAGTCCAATGGCTTAGGCAACCATTTTTCGGCCGTGTGCGGTGATTGAAACAAATTTGTTTTCCTCTGATTGTTGTTGGGGCATCGGAGCTGGTTTGGCTCAGCTGGTTGAGCATTCACATATGTACATAGATGCACATATATATATATATATATATATGTGTACACCTAAATATATTTATATGCACATATGTATAGAAATTCGGGAAGCATGCAGGCATTTGCCCTTCTTGTTATGCTTGAATGCGAAATCCCAAAGATTTGCCATGGTTATCCTTTTTGGCTGGGCTTTTGCTCCGTTTATTTGTTTGTTTGGGTTCAGATTGGATATTGTGACAACACCTCACATGGACATGCAAGTGTTTGTATGTAAGTCAACCATCTCTAGCATTCTGTCTGGCATTAGGCAATGGTCAATCTATTTTTCTCTGTATAACCATCTACTTAAGCCAAGATAATTCAAAGCAGCATGAGAACAGCTCAAATCTTGGGGGTGTCGAAGATTTGGTATCTATGCATGAAATCTAATCACACATTTAATCTTGTTAAGTAGTTGCGAGCTGTGTTAAGCGCAAATTAATCTTATTTTTTATTTACAAGCTCGAACCGAAGTCACCGGCGTGCGAAACACGCGAGTTATCGATTTATCGAAAATAAAAGAAATATGCGCGTAGTATTCATTTCAAATTTGCATTTCTTAGTTCTTATAGTCTATGATAGAAGGAAATACAGACATTAATTCCGACATGGTTAGAACGACTCGGCTTTTAATGCTAATAATATTTTTACATAATAGTATTTTCTAAAATGTATAAATAAATTGGTAGTAAATGCTTTTCGGTCTAATTTGTTGAATTATTATATTAGTTTTATCGCCAGCAGTTTTCAACTGCAAACAGATAAAAACAGAGACATATAAATCTTAATTCACTTCTGATAAGATACGTATTAAATTTTAACATGTAATAGTTTAATTACCGCAATCTATACTGTTTGTTCGCTTCACCAAATTTATATTTATCAATTCGACAATCTAATTGGTTTCGACAGTCATTATACGTATGGCGTTAACACAACCGTAATGTGGAACCTACATTAAAAATGGAAACAGGTCCGGAAAAAGGGTTTTAATCGCAGCACTGCCTCCGACTGCCCGACCCTACTTCCAGCGTCCAAAGTCTATAGAGTAATACCAGCTGATAAGAGGTAGCAAAAAATAGGGTAGCTGTAGCCAAGATATACCGGTCTCTAAAGGAGATTTTTAGCAATGTACCGTCCAAGTTTGCCTTTAAAATCGCGGTGTAAATAAGCTTTTGTGAATCTTTCCTTCCAAATTTGAAAAATGTGGATCTTAAATTGCGTGAGATATAAGTCTTCATCGTTTTTGGGAACACGACTTTTGAGGATGTTACCAGAAATATACCTTTCAAATTTAGTTACTTTACCTTTCAGATTGTGTAGATGTAGAGATGCTCTTAGCGATTAACGCTAACAAATTTAGGGAGGCGGGGTGGACGTGGCCGTCCAATTTCATATCGATCGCTTATGGTAGTTATCAAAATTGTGGGACTATATACTTTCAAAATTTATGACTACAGCTATCAAATT
This sequence comes from Drosophila picticornis, assembly GCA_035043845.1. NCBI lineage: Eukaryota > Metazoa > Arthropoda > Insecta > Diptera > Drosophilidae > Drosophila > Drosophila picticornis. The sequence continues at coordinate 22,966,468 of JAWNMR010000492.1, read as the reverse complement.
ACTGGGGGCGGCAGGTGTGGGCATGGTCTGAAAATATATTTGCAGATCTTTGACTTACACTTTCAGAAATATCGGCTTTGGCGATTATGGGCGCAGGTGTAAGCGAAGCTACCAGTAATATACCCACTAAATTTGACGGCTTTGACTCAAAGCTGCAGAAAATATAGCCATTTCAAATTTTCAGCGGAGGGCCTGGAGGCGGTGGAGGTGGGCGTGACATATGCCGATCTTTGAAGGACTGGAGCTTTAAGATATTGGGACATATTTGGCTTTATTGATTTGCGTGAACTTTAAGAATACATATTTTGCAAGTTTCCAAGTCTCTGTCTCTAAGGGTGCATACAGACGGACAGACGGAACAAAGCCAGTATTAAAATATACCTTCGGTATTAAAGTATAGTTACTATTTTAGAATTGTATGCACACACAAAATAAAAGATAAGAACCAAGAAATAAAAACACTGGATTTTATGAAGACACAACCTTGAGTGATAAAAGTATTTGCATTTCAGAACGATTTATTTTCTGAGTGTGTAAGCACATTCTATTCACCTGCGATTTGAGAAATTAGTCAAGTATTAATCAAGAGGTTGAAGTAAGAAATAAATGCTTTAAGCAATGTTGTACAAATTTATTGTACGGCTGACAGTCGTAATTACAGTTCGCATTCTAACGCTATTTCTTGAAGTGATGAAATTTAAGGTGTCCCAAGTAAATTGTAATTTTTGTTGAATGCCTACGTCGCCAGTGGCATCAATCAATTTTAATGGGGTGTTAGGCACGCGAGGTTTGCACACACACACACACACACTCGTACAGAAAAGAGCGCACCCATGACCAATGTGAGTGTAAATGCGACAAATATCCGTTTGCATGTGTGTGTGATATTTGTCGCGCATTGTGATAGCAATCAAATCGAATCATATCCGTTGCCTGGCATTTTGTTTCACCTCTCCTCCGTGTCAATGAGTAGCTAATACAATCATACGCAGCGTCAGGCATCTAAATGCTGCATCTTCAAGTAGAATAAAAAAGACAATGATATTGTTGGGCAGACTGCCATCCATAAACTCAGTTCAAAAATGCCTATGGAAAATTTGTATACTTCACAAATAATAACGAAATTCACGAAACAATTTTGTTGCAAAACATTGTCAATTTAAAAATATTTAAAAAATAATTTCCTCTCCAAACAAAGATTTATTTATAAATTTAAATATATTGGACATAACACCTGTAATATCTTATTTTTTACCAGCGCATCTTGAAATTCTGTTTGACATGGAGTACATATTTTGCTGAGTGTATAATAATCGTACACACATACATGCATGTAGTATGTAGTTGTACCTAACAACACCATCAATCATCAATCAATATTCTTACTAACTAGGTAGAGAATAAGACAGAGCATAGAAATAAGAAATAAGTAAGGAAATGAGAAATAAAATAAACGACAACTTACTTCCTAGAGCCGTATCTTTGCCAGCTTAAGTAGCTATGCGACTTGACTCGTGCATTTGATTATTTGATTTCCTGTGGCTGCTTTATCATTGCGCTACATTTATTTTCGTCACAAACGCAGCGATAGGGAGACAAATGTGAACTGAAGAAGTTAAATGAGAGTACAAAAAAAATCGAATAAGAGTAAATTATATTTTATCCCAATGTTTGGTTGATGTGGCTGTCTGTTGTCCGTGTGGTTGTAGGCCTATGAATGTGTATATGTATGTTTGTATATACATACAAATGACATATATATATAAATATATATATATATATATATATGTGATTACTGCCTGCCGTAAAGCATGTCAATCATTGTGGCTTTGACAATAAGACTTGCTTCGAATGCGTCGAATGTCACAGGTGGCCAATGAGACAAGGTGTTAAATTCATTTTGGATTGTCAATTCGCTCTTGATAGGCTTTGTTACGAACTTCAGATGGCACTCCGCTCTTGAAATGGCAATTAGGTTCAGTTGCCTGCCCCTTAGCTGCCACATAAAAGAGCAGACAAGCATTGGACTTTGCAGCATCTCGTGTTAAATTTGAAATAATATATAATATATTTGCAAGAGATAAGTAAAGGCCGCATTTCAAACATTTTATTTGACATTTGTTTTGTTGAAAAAATCTGAACCAATTGTACTTATAAATTTAAATCGATACAACAAGAAGCGTCTACTTTATTGGGAAGTAATGAATCCTTTGCTTAATTATTTTTTGATGCTGTCGCTGAATTTAATAAATAAAAATGCCACATAAAGTTGGTCACAATCTTTATTTATTGGCACAGGCGTTGCAAATGTTGATTTAACATTTTAAAGAATTTCAGTATACATTTATTTATTTATATTTTTAATGCACGCAGAGCTATATTTGGAACTGTTTTCTTTTCTTGTTGCGCAAGAACTATTAAGCCAAAATCAAGAGTATTTATTTGTACAAATAGTTGAATCAGAACTAATTGACGACTGAACCCGCTAGTAACCAGATTGAATTGGCGAATTCAAAGAGTTTAACTGCCAAGGCGATGATCCCCATAACCATCAGAGTTCATTGATTGCTTTTGGCCATAGTTTAGTGACCGCTTCTTGGTTCTAATCAACTATCCGTGCTGGCCTGAAAGCTGCAATTGCCATTGTGGTGAGGCAATAAAGAACCGATAAGCCAGAATGCGTTAAGTTTATGAACTTGTCATAGTGCCATAAGGATTATCGTTTCATATGCCCCACCGATTCCAACTTAACAGCTTGCCAAGGCAAAAGAGAGAGAGAAAGATCAAGAGAAAAAGAAAGAGGACAAAAATAAAAAACAATGCAATGCACATGAGTAAGCTTAATTAATACGTCCTGGACCACTGGTGCAATGGCAATAAGTAAAAAGTGTAAGGTAACAGTAAAGTTGGCACTCACCTGGAGCATGGGTAGAAAGAAGCACAGGAACTGTCCAAATATCCAGTTCTGGAGTAACATCACCATCAGCGAAATGGGTAGCACCAAAGCGCACTGCACAAAATGGCATAGGGCCAGATTAATGATGAAAGCATGAGTAATGTCCTTGTAGAGTCGATGATACATGATGTACACAATGATGGCGATGTTGAGCAGTACGCCCAGCAGCGCCAGTGCCGCATACTGTATAAGAAATAGCCAATAGACCGACTTGATGCTGGCCTTTAATATCGGTCCATTGAAGCGCTCCATGTCCTCTGTATCGTTAGATTGTCCGGCCAGAAAGTGTGCAATTACCAATAAATACTTGTCGGGCACATCCTTCCATTTCTCCCCACTTGTGCTGGCCGCCATCTGGAATTCCTCATCGCCAGCCGAACTGGGAGTGCCCACATTATGGTCAGCAGGTGACATTGTTACCACCTGCAATGGGAAACAACAGGAGGAACTAGAACAATGAATATCTAACAGACATATCCGACAATCCCTACAACAATGCCACACAACTGATGTTAGCCAATGCATCGCATTGACAAACAATAGTTGCTTCCTCCATACATTTAATGTTATGCATGCAAAAATAGATATTGTTGAATAACACAAAGGAAATACGGAAGGTGATATGGAAGGTGCCCAGTTTTGTTTTGTCAACTTATGCAAGGCATATACAAACTAGAACATACATAAATACCTATGTTTGAACACCCGATAAAACAATTGCAAGAATGAGGTTAAAAATATTTTGTTGGGAAAACCAAAATGTTTGTAAATTGTGGGCCTGGTCTAAAGAACTTGTGGGATGGCTCGGATGGGGCTGAGCTGAGGCCATTAGGCCGGTCGTGGTTGGGGATAGCAAACGGCCTTCCCCCGGGGAGGTCAACTGCGAATACTACGAGATTCTTCGTTCCGGACAAACAGCGGATACGCTAATTGTTAATCGTACGTAATAAGGCGCCTGTGTTGCTGCCTCACACAACCCCAACCTTCACGCACCACTTACCTACCTCCATCTTATCTCTACATCTCACTCCAAGCTGGATTAAGGTATCACTCGAACCATGCCGAGAGGCAGGTTGGCTGGGGGTCCGGGTTAAAAAATAGACCAGTCATGGGCGATGAGGTCAGCCAAATGGCGGCTGCCTGTTCTAATTAACCTTACCCGGCTTATGCGGATCTCTTCCCGGATGGACACATATTTCTCCGCAGCATGTCGTTAGACATTTAGAATACCGAGCCCTAGACATGGAAGGTCCTCCAGTGTGGTAGACCACCCTCCACATCGTACTACTCTAGCACTAAATAGGAGAATGACGCAGGCACAGCAAGCCCCAGCTTCGAGGCGTAGGAATGTGGTGTTAAGACTATCCTGACCATCACGCCTAGCACCGAAGCAAAGCGGGCAGCCCCTAAAAAAGAGGGAGCAGTTCCACCGGTGGCCACTCCTAAGGGGATGTGTCCGGAGGTCAAGGGCGCAGCTCGCGGTTCAGCGGCGGGAAGCGTGCAGAAAAGCTAGCCAATGGCCTGGACCTATGTCGTGCAGCGGGCATGAAGCCCATCTCGTCAACATCAACAGATCCTCGATCGTCATATGCAGCTTACGAAAAAGGATGAGAATGCAGCCGATGGAATGAGAACCGTAGTGTCGCGCCTACAATCGTGGAAGGGTGTGCCCTATGTCCTCACAGGAACCGAAGAAGGAGCTGCGAGAGGAGGCAGCAGCAGCTGAGGTCGTTGTGACGAGCATCGGTGACGGGGGTAACTCCAAGACCCAATCACCGTGTCAGATGGAGCACTTCCTTTAGTAGATGACAAGAGTCATCGATACAGGGCTGGTTCAGGTAAACATCCACCGCGCTAAGGCAATCTCGGCTGTCTTAGAAAGATCTTAATCAATTGCTTACCAATCAACACCTTGGGCTAGCCCTGGTCAGGAGCCATGGGAGAATAATGGAACGACCGATTCAAAATTGTTATGAGTCATGCATTATGGTGAGGAAGAATATTAACTGTACTATCATTTCAGAAGTCCTAAAGTAGAGGCCAGTGGTAACGCGGTCTCTATGGTTAAAGTGTCTGCGTAATTCGTAGGAGATGTGCCTGCCCACCACCAGAAGGGGAGAAAATGGTATAGTACTGGGAAAAAAGAAGATGCCGCTGATTATCGGATGCGATGCCAATGTGCACCACACAATATGAGACAGCAGCGACATCAACGTGAGGTGTTCAACATTACCCTGATCAGTCGGTCCCTAAAAATTCACTTTAGAGACTGACAAATTTGTCCAGAAGAATCTAAGTCTGTAAAAATTACAGAAGCATCTGTAAATGCATCCCTTTCCAGGGCGTGCGCCAAGTCAACAGTCATAACGGAGAGGCTAAGATGGGAAATTGGTACATTCCAGACCAATAAAACTACCGGACTAGAAGGAATATCGACAGTTTTCCTACATATGGGTCAGAACATATTCCTCTCCCGTATTAAGAAAACTCTACTAAGCAGCCTAGCCTTTGGACATATACCGATCGCATGAAGTAGAGCTAGGGTGGTATTCAACCTCAAGGCAGGGAAGACATCACCAACTCAAAGTCCTGCAGACACATCAACTTAAAATCGGGCTTACTGAAAACGTTGGAAAAGCAAGTGGACTACAAAATGAGAAGACTTTGCTGCATCCAGCATGCATACAGAGTAGGCAGGTCCACGGACACAGCACTTTACGAGTTGCGGCGTACTTTGAGGCGCCTTTGACAACACATCACATGATGCGATCAAGGCTACCCCCTGGAGGAGGGCCTGGACCCAACTACCAGCAGGTGGATACTTACACTGCTGCGGTCTAGACAAGCCATGGCAACAACTCATGACAGTACCGTTACAGTCTTAAGCACTAAAGGCTGTCCCCAACAGGGTATATTGTCTCCGCTACTCTGTAGCCTGTTGGTAGATGAACTACTTAACAGACTTGCCAACAGGGATATTCAATGTCAGGAATATGCCGATGGCATTATTATGATAGCACGAGGCAAATTTGAGGATCGCTCTGAGTCATTATTCAGTTAGGGTTGAAACGAACGAGTGATTGGAGTACGGAGGTTGGACTCAACCTAAACCAAACCTAAATAAGGCTTTCAGTAAGCCTATTTGAGTCAAGCAGGGAGCTAAAATAGCTCGGAGTCAGATTTGTTAGTAAGGTAAACTTTGGCACCTATGTACAAAATACGATATCAAAGTGCTCCAGAGCGCTTCACATCTGTCGTAGCATAGATGGGAACTCATGGTGGACTTCACCAAAGATAATGGGATGGCTATACCTAATGAAAGGAAGACACACGCTAACCTATGGAGAAATAGAATGGGGTGATAGGGTTCGGCTGATCACCGTGAAAAGACAACTGGAAAAGTGGCACAAAATCGCCTGCCAATGCGCGCCTGCTCAACAATGGCCTTCGAAGCCTTAATGAAGCTCACTCCGCTCCACTATATCATAAGGCTCCAACATTAAGCCACGCTTTTCAGGATGTCGGCAAAAGGAGTTGCGAGCAATCACATTCTAAGCCAGAGTTCATTCTTTCAGATGAACTTCCCCTACTGATGCAACCTAGGCATGAAATGTTAACTGAATACGTTTTCAAGCAAAATTTCACAGTTCATATGAGAAGCAAACGGGAATGAACGACTCTAGTCCTACCAATGAAACCCCACACCATAAAATGGTACACCGATGGATCACTCACCAATCAGGACTCAGGTCTTGAAGCGGTGGGCCCTACCATGAATCCCTAGGAACGAACACCAGCATATTTCACGCTGGGAGTTCATCTTGTAACGTAACTATTGGAATACAGATATATCCATCCTATCCGATAGTCAAGCAGTAATAAACGCTATAATGGGGACGAAGATAACATCAAAAGTAGTCCATGAGGTACGACCCAAGCTTGACCAACTCGGGACATACAATAAGCTTACCTTAAGATGGGTCCCGAGCCACAGGAACTTAGTGGGGAACGAAACGGCTAATGAGCAAGCGAGAATAGGGGCAGTGAGGCCGCTAACAGGACCAGAACCGTTTTGTGGCACAAGAAGGCTCAAAATACCACCGCAACTTAGAAACGAAGTTAGATAGGGGCAACAACGGAGCTGGACAGAGGCACCAGGACTCCGACAAGCCAAGTCTTTTGGGGGCTATAATCTTAAACGAGTTAAGCACGTAATAACGATGGGGAAGAACAAACAGGCTTAGGATATTTAGCGGTCTACTGACAGGACATTGTAGACAAAAAAGTCACCTAATTAAACTAGGTAGCGTGGAAGATTCCTCAATCCTAAAAGAGTTTATAGCCTTAACTAGCAGAATGTTATGAGTTTCAAAGACATAGAAGCCCTCAACCCAACAAAGATTCGCGCATTCGTGCGGGAGCTGTGGTTGATGGAGGAGCTATAGGCTCAGCGTGGGGCATACCAGATCGAGAAAGTCGCAGTGTAGGCATTCCAATTATTAATAATAATAACGTATGTTAATATACACCATGACAATTCCTTACTTTATAGATTATACATAAACTTCACTCGAGTTGCTTTCTATTAATATATAATTTTGTTCATTTTTAACTTCAATTGTTTACACTTACACACACAAACATTTATTGTATTACATACTATTATTAAAAAGACAAAAGGAAAATTTCTTAACTCATATATTGAAAATGGAATCCACCTGAGCTGCTTTTCTCAAAATAGTATTTCGTTCATTTTGAAAATCACTTGGTAAATTCTTTTATACCCATACAATTATTATAAACCTACGGTTTTGGCACTGATTTAAATAAACAAGTTGTCAGTCACTATTCAAAATTTAAAGTTGTAGTAATAGCTTTAAATTTACTGCTTATGTTATTATTTAAACTAAAGAATAACTTGAAATTGGTTCTATACAATCACATATGAAAAGTATGATTACCGATTGTATTTCGATGCTCATCGTTTAAAAAATTAAAACTTCGTAAAAGGTTAGTTAAACCAACTTTTTTCAGAGGATGAGAAAACAACAACTAATGATGAAGTAAAATGTATTTCGATACGACTTAATACTTATTTTTATTTGTGCGACACTCTTGTCGAGTATGCATTTCGTTCGTTTATTTCATTGTTAACTCATTGTCCTGCTTCTGCTGCTGTCCTTGTGGTTCCAAATAACGTTTAGTTCACCATTGTTAGGTATGTGAAACAGAAACAACCAAAAGCATTTCAAACTGTGTTGCACCGACACACTATGTGGAAATTTAAATATGTTTGTATCATATATATTTAATACACTTCTGACATTCTATTTGACTGTGGTCGCTGAACTGCTTGCAATTAATTAAATAAATTAAACTAATAAAAGTGCCAGACTCCGTTTAGAGATAGATTTGTTTACGCATGAGAAACAAATGTGAGGAACTATCTAAGGGTTGAAAAAATGTAATCAGCGTACGGCTTACGAGAACTAATATTCCAAATTTAAAGTCTGGAGCTTTAATAGTTTTTGAGATCGGCGTGTTCAACCAGATGGACATAAAGACAGATAACAGAGGGACATTCTTACATGCATTTCCATATTTTCATTATATCTCTTATACAAATTTTTTTGGGGTCAGTGCATAATTGCCAACCGCTTATCCCTACCACTCATAGCTTACACAAAGTGCACCGTATTGATATATATTAGTGAAGGCCATTGCACTAATTTAAGGACACAAATAGATGTTCTCAAGGCAATGAGAACTTTTATGAACTTAGAGAATAAGCGAGCAAAATTTAAATCGAAAAGTGTGTGACTTAAGATGCTTCTTAGTTCAGTTTCGCGTTGACTTTCAACACAAAGAGGTAATTATATTGGCTTGTCCAATGTCCATCAAACTTGGGGAACAAGCCACGAGTAATTATCCAATAGGTCAGACTCATTTACTAAGCTCAAAGCTTTTATAATCATTTTAAAAGGATTTATTCATTAAGATCTTCTTTTTATAAGTACTTTGATACCGAAGGTATCAAATATGGTTAGTAGGTTGTTGGCAAAGTCCTTCAAAGATTTCCATTTTCGCTCACTTCCGCCGCCCCCAGAAACTAGAAATCTGAAATGCGCATATCTTTCACTATTTGTGAGCTAGAGTCACTAAATTTTGTAAGTAAACTTCGCTAAGAAAAAATTGGATAACCACGCCCACTCCAACTCCCTAAACCGATACACCTGTTGGTGTAAATCAATTAGACCATATATCTCACACAATTTAAAAGCTAGGGTCACTAAATTTGAAAAGTATATTGCTGGTAATACCAATGCCATTGGACCACGCCCGTTTCCGCCCCCAAAAGCGATTAAGGCCTCCCGTGTACACGCAACCTGTTCTTTGCTACCTGTTATCAGCTGGTCGGTTCCGCCCGACTGCAAAGTTCTGTCTTGTTCAGTAGTTCCAATTGTTCCAATCATCTGGCCTCTCTCAGATACTTAGATCCCATTACTCTCGGCAATTATGTGCTATGTGACTGTCCTGTAGCTGACCAAAGTCTTGACGATGAGCAGATGCGTGGACCTCAAAAATAAATAACCTAGGAAAGTTGTACTCGGATACAGCGATCCGAGAAATTTTAGTTTGTAAAAAATTTATCGACATTTTTGAAATTGTTGTGAGACAAATTTAATGTTAAAACGATATAGCGTTGCTTGTTCTAAAGAGACAAATTAATTTAGATCAAATATCAAATGTAAACTCGGCTACGCTTTGCAATGAGAAGGAGCTGAAGGGAGAGCCAAATCTGTATGTCGTAGGCTTTGCTCAGAGTGATGATGCTAAAATGTGAACATAATACATTTTATAGCATCTCCTTTTACATTACCTATTTTTAATGCTTCTAAGCACCAACTACGATTCGTTCACTTTGCTGCTTGCCAAATCTGAAGCGGCCCAACAAGAACGAGTGCGTTGTGAATGATAACCTTTTCTATTATACGCTTATCGTACGCGGATCAGTCAAAAGAACTGTTTGCCTCATGGAAATGATTGTAATGAAAAAACTATTAGTATACTTAGCACAGGAATAATCAACAATTGTTGTATGCAAAATTTGATATCGACGTCGTCATTTCCGACTGTAAGCAAAGGCTGCCCCAGAGATAACGACAAGCATATGGTAATGAGCTTATGATGTTATACAATATGAAATAGACTAGAAGATACCCTGCACACAAGCCTGTACATATCATGGGTGCACGTCTTCGATATTCAAATATTCAAACAAAGGAAACATTTCTGCTTGAGGCGGCTGTGGTCAAGCTGGATTTTCGATTTCATTAATAACTTCTGAGTTTTTAAAACGATCTTGATGAAATCCAGGACAGCGGAGACTATGCCTTTTCAGTGTTATTTTATTCGATAGCCGATATATAATGATATAAACTTGTTATGGAACACAACAACATCATTTGATAGAGTGTAAAAATAAGACCAACGTCAGCTAAAGAATTCAATCTAGATGGCTAGACAATAACAAAAAACAACAGACCCAACAACAGTGCACAGCACGCACACATATAGGCAGTGGCTGTCACGAATGTTATGTGTATGTCTGTATGGGTATTCATGTGTATGTGTGTGTATATATTTGCCAAGTAGCCACAGTAATAACCGCAGACAAACAACACAAGAATTCTGCTGTTTCTCGTGTGTTCTACGAGCCGGCTTTTGTCCATGTAGACATTTGCCAGTTGCCGTTCTTGTATTTTGCAAGTTTCCGCTATGCCAGCTATTTTTTGTGTTTTGCTTCTGTTTTCATTTTCCATTTTAAGCAGCAACTTCCGTTCAATTTATTGTGCCTAATTTTTCTTCACTTTCGGAAAATATTTGTTTGCGAACGAAGCTGTCTGGCAAGTAGAGGGTGCCTTAGGTACGGAAATGATGACTCGAAAGGTAATTTCAATTTCAATTACAATACAATGTGCAATTTGCATAATATAATATTTCGTAATCGTAATCAAAATCCTTTAGCCAAATACTGAGATAATTTTTGAGAATGCGTTAATTGTTGTTGCATTTTATCTTTATGACTGTATTGTTCAAAAGAAAATTCAATCTAAAGTGTGAAGAATCGACTTAACTGTGGAGAACACTGTTTATAAGATATACGCTTTAACACTTTTACTCTCGTAACCTAATATTTCAAGTTGACAACATTAGATCCGTTTCATGACCAGAACTTAAAGTCTTTGGAATTTAAATATATTTTGAAATGAATTCCACTATTGATTAAGCTGATGCGTCGCGAAAAGCAAGAAAAATGTAACAATAATAAACAAAAGATATAACAAAAAAAAATTAAACTTAACACATGGTTTTTTTAATTTCTTTGCTAGCTTAAGAACTAGTTTTATTTATTTATGTTATATGCACACTCAAATATTGCTTAAATTAACCAACGAGATACACTGGTATATAAACCATCAGGTGTGTTTTAATAATATTATTAATATAGATCAATATTTGTCTGAAACTGTACCAAGAACAATAGCTTCTTATAAATAATTTACAAATGATTGCCTTGCCTGGGGCAATTGTATTTCCATCCATTGCTTTTCTTTTGCCACTGTCAGCCAGCGTCGTTGAGGCTTCGGGCAATGCACTGCCTCTGCCTTGGGGCAAACGGCTGGAGCACCCTGTACGCTGTGCTGGACTGGCCCCAACTGCAGCGACCGCTCGGTTTGATGACCCATGCACTGGCAACTGTTGGGGCGCTTAATTTTATTTGAGCATGCGCCCAACCCAACTCATCCCGATCCACCCAGAAAATATTAGAAGTTTTTTGCCCTCCGACTGGTCGGCGGCTGAGCTTATCTGTGCTACGTTTGGGCACACTCACACATACACGTACATGTGTACATATGTGGATGTGTGCGAGGTCCCAAATGAGGTGGCCTATCCCCGCGCTCGATGGCTTGCCCAAGTCCCTGCCTATATAGATATATATACATATGTGTATATCTTTTGGCCTGCACGTCTGGCGCAGCGTGTGCCAGCGTTCTGTGCCGACCGCCTGTCGAGTTTATTATGCCTTTCAATGATTTATGCGGCACTGACAGGCCACATTACGGCCATAGAGCGTCCCGAGGGGTCGAGTGCAGGCAGGTTGCAACTATCGCCCCAGTTTCGCTTCAATTCGTTCAGTTAGCTCATCTGCATTTGCGCAGGAATGCAACGGGCAGAATAATGTGAGGTTTTCCACACTTGTTGAACATTGCATACACACAAACACACATGCAATTACCCAATTTCTGTCAATTCCCCAGTCACATGCTTACACACTATGTATGTATGAATGGATGTACATAATTGCCAGCCTAGCTGGCTCATTTTTAATTATTACTACTACTAGCATCCTAGCTAGCCGCGCTCTGTACCAGGAAATAAGTTTTGTATTTGCCCCGAAATTTTGACAGATGCATTCTCAGGCATGCGGTTGCGACGCCTCGAACGAGATTCTACATCCACGTCTGCCGTTCCTGTCTACCATTTAGCTTGAGTACTTATACCTGCTCATATTATGAATCAGGTAACTCTAGCCTCATTTTGCTACTTATATCAACGAAACAAAAGTGAATCCTAAAAAGTTGTATCAATACACTCAGAAAAAAATTGTTGTGCATTTTAATAAAATACCATAAAAAAATCGTAGCAAACATTTTCTGAATTTTAGAAATGGTTTCTATATAAAAGAAAAAAAAAATTTTTTCTTAAAGTTGTTAACAAAAAATGTCTTTAGAAATTAAAAATGCAAAATACCATAAGTTATTCGAGCCAATAACAAGTTACAAAGAACTGTAGGGATGCAATCAAGAAGTCCTGTCCAAGTTTGCCTTTTAAATTGCGGTAGATATAAGCTAATACCGTTCCTTCGAAGTTTGGTAACTGTAGCTCTTAAATTAAGGAGAAAAAAGTTACGGTGGGGGACTGGGCGTGGTTGAAAAAATTATTAGAGAAATTTTTTAGTAATCTTCCTCACAAGTTTGGTAACTTTAGCTATTAAATTTGGGGACATAAGCTTCTGTGAATTTTTGAGGAGGGAGTTGGCGTGGCCAAAAAAAATTTGCAGTGCGATCTTACTAATCTGCATTCCAAGTTTGGTAACTGTAGCACTAAAAAGGCGGAAGATAAATGCTTTTGTCGTTTTTGGAGGCGGGGGTGGGCGTTGTCCAAAATATTTTTCCGGTTACTTAAGGGTCACTAGCAAAATACCTTTCAGATTTGGTGCGGCTAGCTTTTAAATTGTGTGAGATATATGGTCATATCGATTTACACTAACTGGTGTATCGGTTAAGGGAGTCGAAGTGGGCGTGGCCGTCCAATTTTCTATCGAGTTACCAGTAACATACTCTCAAAATTTGGTGACTCTAGCTTACAAATTAAAGAAGATATGTAGCGGTTGTATGCGTGGTCTGAAAACTTATATGCCGATCCTTGGAGGAGGTTACTAGCAAGTTTGATCACTCTATCTTTAAAATTATTGCAGATATGCAGAAATATCGGCATTGGCTATTATGGGCGCAGGTGTGGGCGTGGCCTTACAAATTTCCAAATAGTTCTTAAAGCGTGTACCAGTAACATTCCCACGCAGTTTGAAGGCTCTAACTCAAAAACTGAGGAATATATTGCCATTTAAAAGGTTTAGGGGCGAGGAGCGTGGGGATGATCTTTGACGAATATCGTCAATAATCTACCAACCAAATTTGTTGACTGTAGCCTCGAAATTGTGGGAAATATGTGGCTTTACCGATTTACGAATATCGATTTCCTAGCCCCTTGGCGGCAATCCAATTTTTATACTTTGTCTGACGCGGGCACCAGTATATGTTCCAAGATTCAATACTCAATCCAAAAGGACAGACTGGTAGACTTCCAGGCAGACAGCATGATGGAAAGTGCACAAAACCAATATACTATGATAACCTCGAAATTAAAGTAATAAAAAAATTCTGATGGGCAAAAAATAGTAATAAAATTTCTATCTCGACTAGTATGAAAAAGTTTATCTGCATTTGTGTCGTCGTAAAATCGTAAAATTTTTTTTTTCTTTATGTTAATGTTATAGACATTGAAATCAATGATTTATAACCTATCAGTGGGTTGATTTTTGCTTAAAATAAAATAAAATAATAATATTAATAAAAAAAATATATATATATATATATTTATATATATATATGTATATATATATATATACATATACATATGTTTTAATTTACAAACTAATATTTTTATTAACATTTTATAATATTAAAAACTGGAAAATATACTTGGTTTTTCCCATATTTTTTCAATGTACACTGAAAGGAAAGAAATCAAAAGGCACAACCTTCCATTTCAGAAATATACTTTCTAAATAATTAGAAATTAACCCTTGGCGCCAAAAGTACGTAGATTTTCTGCAGAAAATAACTAACCAATTTATTTTTACAATATTTATATTCATTCATAAGTCTTAACAAATATGTTGACTTGCTTGACTTAACGTTTTTACGTGCTGGTTTGTTCTGTGTAGTTTAAGCTTAATACATCCAAAATGAAATTTAGGTGTGGCAATGTTGCAATGGAACTTCAGGGAACAATGAATACGCATGATTAAATATCAGAGTTATAAATAGATGGTATATCAAACAACACTTTCTGCAAAACTTGCAAGCTAACATGGCATCAATAAGAAGAAAAGGGAAGTTGCTTAATTAAGTTTATTTGATAACGTCACATTTCAAACTTGTGATGCAGCAGTGCTATCTATTTGTAGTTAGATTTATATTTCGAAATTCTAGAAAGGAGCACATTTACATTTTAATTGAAGAGCAGCACAAAACTTTGAACATCAATAATGCAATAGGCTGTCAGTATGAAATAAGGTACATACCTATTAGTCAGGCTGCAACCTATGCGCAAACACGAATCAATTTTTGTAACCAGTCATCCAAATCCACTTCGTAGTACTGACAGTTATGGTTTCAACGGCGGTCCCCAAAAAGTCACCAGATTTTTAGCGTCAGGGAAAAGCACCAGTGCATCAATCAAAGTCACTTAGCACTGGATCATAAAATAAAACAATTAAGAGTTCTTTAGTCGAGAGAAATCGACATCGATTTACCCTTAACCAAGTTGTTAAATATTTCTAGTTCAATTGGAAAACTTGCCTTTAAAAGTTTTGCACCAAAATGGGAGCAGGTCTGCAAGTGCGCTCTGCTAACAAACAATTTAATAATATATTTTCGACTATAACTTGGGGATTTCTTATCCGATCTTGATGAAATGGATAGTTAAATAATAATATTATGCATATGCGTGTTATGTATTAATTAGAAGATTCTGCCTTTAAAATTGTGGCATTTATTGCTATCGGGATTTTAAATGTGTCGATAATCGAGAAACAGAGACAGTAATTGAAAAAATAAAGCAAACTCGATCTGCGCTGAAGTCTCCAGCTCTCATAGTCTCTGAGATCTGCGTGTTCATACAGACGAACATGGCTAAACCGACTCGACTGTCGATCCTGATCAAGAACATACATGCTTTATGGGGTCGGAGAAGCTTCCTTCTGCCTGTTACACACATTTGCACAAAACAATTATACCCTTTTTACCCATTTTTTATGGGTATAAAAAGAGCGATGCGATCCGCATTTAGCTGGCAATTAAATGGCTGGCGACTCAGCTACGCTTCGTTGCCAGCAAACAATTTGCCAAGCCTAATGCCACTGTGTGTGTAAATATGCGTGTGTGTCTGGTATTCGCCACTTGCAGATGCTTTTGACTTGCTTTGTTGCCAACAAGAAGTCAAGCTATTAATTAATACTGATTTCTCGAACGCTCATCGATGCGGAACATCGCACACTAGACGAAGGTGCCACTAACGGCAGCGACAACGGCAATGGCAAAAACCACAACAAGCGCAGCCGAAGTTGGCTATGTGATAGCGATAGCGATAACAACAATAACAAAAAGAAGGTTTTACTCACCTTTATCCTGAATAGAAAAAAACACATACCTTCCACACCAACAAACTGCCCACACCTGTCAGCCGCGTCGCTGGCTCATTTTGTTTACTCATGGCGTCTTTAATTGCTTAACACCAATTTCATTCGCATACGAAACTTTGCTAATTAAGTAGCTGTAGCTGACAGATTAACATGAACTCACATTCAGTGAAATGCCACGAATTATTTGCAATGTGCATAAATTCTTACAGCATTTTCTAATGAGAATCTAATGTGAAATTCATTAATTTTACGTGAAACTTCTCTCTGTATTCCTTGAACATTAATACATTAACAAATTTTAAATTCATTTATGTGTATGTGTAGTATGTGTAGTGCACTTGCCTAAGTTCATAAAATGTTATGCCTAAGATTATGATTTGTTTTTTTTTTGAATACCAAGCAGATAAGTGTTAAATTAAAAAATTAAAAAAATGCCTTATCGCAGGGACCTCGAGTTCTGTCTGCCAAAAATGATGGTTTTACAAGTCCCAGCGACTTTGATATTATTCTTTTTCTCGTGGATATAGAAAAGTTACACACGATGAAAATTTACTCTAACCAACAATTTTTTTTATCAATTGAGCTAATAATATAATAGCCAACAACAAACAATTCTCTTTAGGCAAGTGCGTCTCATATAAAGAAACAAAAAATTTTTTTCTCGTGGAAATTGAGTTCAAAATTGTTTTTATCGGCATTAAACATACATAAAGTCAGCAACAATGACTTCCAAGCCGCCGCCAAATAAGCACGTCAAAAGAAATTAACTATAGAAATAAAAAACATAATAAATACATATATTCAGAAATAATCTCGTAACCAATTTACCTACTGGTGAATCAAAGAAGAAAAAAAAATGTTTTTGTCGCGGAATTGGGGCTTCAGACGATTGCACGCAAGCAAGTGGAGTTTCCAACGCCAAAAGCCATCGCCAGCTCGGCTCCACTGTAAAATGATTTACATAAATAAATAAATGAATAATTTTGTTTTGCCCTAATACTCTTTAGCCTCCAAAATATTTTTAATTTATTTCGTTTTTTTTTATTCATCCATTTGAGAAAAAATTAAAACAAATTAAATTTACAATTTAAAAAAAAGAATTATTTTTACTAAGTAAATAAAATAAACTTGAATATGAGCTTACAAAAAAAAAATTAAAAATTAAAATAGCTAAGACACAAATGGATTTATTATTTTTACTATCGAAATTGTCTACCTAATTTTTGTTGTGCTCCGACCAAAATGAATCAAATTAAAAGGTCAAATTATCCAAATATTATTAATAACAATTTGGTTAAAATAATTAATACTAAAATCTTTTGCACTTATTTTGTATTACATTATACCATAAAATTTCTTTCATCTCATTGTACTTTTTTATTTAAGTGCAACAAGCTTATTTAAAGTTATACTTTTCGAAAAAAGTACATTATTAATATATTAGATGTTACAAAAAGTAACTCATTTACCCATACACTAAAATTAAAATAAATGAAAACCTGTAATTAGGATGTTGTTAAAATGAATATTTAAACTTTTTTTTTTGGGAGTTATGCAACGCACACTGAACAGAGGATGAAATACGTAGTCGTTGTTCTAGGAATCATCAAATATTTTTATGTTAAGGTGCCAGGTGGCAATTACATCAGCCCAGCTCAAACAACGAAAACCCAGGAGTGTCGCCTCCAAATTATATTTATGAGATCGGACCAATTCCTTTTTCCTCTCTTTCCTCTTCCCAGTAATGTTGTTCGAACTATAACCACACGTGATAACTTTTGATTAATTAAACTTTAAAGAACACCGACACCGAACGCTGATAACAGCTAGAGCACTTATAATTGTGCAGTAAGTTAAGAATTACTTCACTTCTTCATTAATAAAGAAATTTTTTGATGTAGTCCAAATGAAAAATATTATTCTTGTTTGATAGATTGATATAATTACTGTGCATATTTATAGTTATACCTTCTCCCAGAAAATGCCTTAAGGATTATTTTGTGAGAGAAAATAAAAATTAATAAATAATGATTATCTTGTGGAGCTCAAAGTGCGATTATAACTTTTTTTATTTGTCGCTAATGTTCCCCAGCAATTAACAATAACCGGAAAATATAATAAGTTTATTTTAATAAACAATTGCAAATTCAAGTGCTCTCATAAAAATCTGATATTTTCTATTGACTAGTTCAGCCCAAGTGCAAAATCAGATACCAATTGAGATTCAAATTATTTTGCTGTTATTGTAATATGGAAAACTTTAAATCAGGAAATTGTGTTGTTTTGATGACCAATTTACGAATCAAAACGAATAAATTTATAAGCACATTCAATCGAATTACTTAAATATGGCAAGCAATGCTCATCCATTGACGGCCAATCTAAAAATTTGAAAGAACTCAAACTGTGGCTTATATACTGTAATTACAGTACGCTGCGCTCCATTTTCGATGACCTATGATATGATATGATACCCTCGCATGGATTTTGACGATTGCTTCTCGCTTAATTTTAAGCATTTTCAATAATGTACAAATTCAACAAATTGGGTAAAATTCCTCCCTTTAAGCTTTGTTATTTGTTTGGTATTATTATATAAAATTCACCGAATTGCATGCATGGTCAATTCAATGCGCGCACCACACCACCCCACCACCCCACCGCATATGCCTCTACACGCGCTATGAAGCATGCTACGTAAAGCTTGAATACGCGACACTGACAAAAGCAACAATGACTAGAACAATGCGACAATGCGAACTAATTGTTTGGCAACACGCAATGCGACATTGAGTAGAAAACATATTTAATTAGCAAATAAATGATTTTGAAAAGTATACCCCAACGCAGTGCCGAACAACAGCTGAGCCGTTAAATGAACAGAGCATCCAAATTATTTCACCATAAAATTATCGTGAAATATGTATGTATGCGTATGTAAGTATATATGTATCTATGTATGTATGCGCGTCAAGGCCCATTAGGCTCTTGCCTTTTAGTCAAGGTAATTTAATGCTCTAAATCTCCCTCGCCCTATCCCTCACTCGCTGACAATTGTTAAATGAAAATAGCATTTTGAAGCAACTGCCTGCGTCAAGTTTTGCCGGCCATAAATTAGCGCACAGTAAAAGTCATTGAGACGTTAAACATTTCAAAAACTTTTATCAGCTTATTTTATGGCCGCCCAAAAGCCATCCAATCCAACCCCCCTGCCAATCCCGGCCACTCGCTGCCACCACCCCAATAGTTCGTATTGACTACGAATGGCAGTCAAATGAACGCGACAAGTGGCAAACCAAAGCAAAGGAAAATAAAGCAACGAAACGGGCAACAACTACTTGAAGGTTGGAGGGTAGAAGACATTGACATTGATAAGCCACACACACAGAGACATGCTCTGACACGTAAACACACACACACACACACACACACACACATACATACACATAACAACGCTCAATCAACACCAAACGAAACACATACTCACATCATACGATCTGTGCTTGTGCATTTTATGTTTATTGTTTTCGCAACACACACACACACACACACAGAAGCATAGAGTACATGTAGTATATTTTGCTGGGCCTTCGGCTTAAATGCCCTTGGAAATCTGCAACACCTTTGACATTGTCTTAAAATTTAGACCAACTGCTAGCCAATTTATCTGAATTTTGCAAGAAAATGGCAATTTCAAATTGATTTTTATACAGAGCCCCACATAAAATATATTATACATTAGATGCAAGCGGTTGCTCATATTTGACAATTCCCAGAATATTGTATTTAGTTTACCCTTAACACATTTTTCTTAATTGTAGGCATTACATCTCTGAACCATAGAAATGCAAGCCTTCCTTTGAAAATTATAGAAACTCTTGAATCAATGTAATTTTACATAAAAATATACGTCCCATACACTATTTTGGATACTTGCTAAGATTTACATCAATATATATATTACTATTAAGAGGAAGGGGGTGAATTGCACCGCGACCTGTTTGATCTATTGTGCCCCCAATCAATATACATATAAAAATATGTAAATGTATATAAACATATATATGTTTATATACATATATATATATATATATATAAATATATATATCAAAATATATATAATCATTTCCCAATAAGATGTTTTAGTTTTTCATCACATTTCTTTCATTGTATATTGATAGCTGTAAAAACTTAACCTTGGCTTATCCTAACCAAAACAGCACCCAATGTTAAGTTATTTTATTATTTATTTCTGCTTCTGTTTTGTTTTGGATGTCTCTGGCTTATGAAAATAAAAAAAAAATTGCTATTACTTTGTCTATTCAATCGGGATTCGCATGTTTTCGCTTGAGACGTTAATTTCAGTTAACAGCAATTAAATTTTATTACGTTGCTCAGCCGTTGGAACTACTATTGAACTTTAAGCCAGCTGTGTGAGGACTTACAGGCAAATCTGTGTGCGTTTTTTTGTTGTTTAAATTGTTTGTTCATTTTATAAGTGTTTAGTGCTTTAATATGACCTTGAAAGTTTGTGTCCTATTTAATTGTTTGCGCATTTGTTATTTAGCCAACTTGTTGTTAATCTTACCAGAAAGTCGCTTTGAAGATCTGAAAACAAATTTGTGACAGTCACTGAATTATTTTGCCTGCCTTTTATTAGAATTTTTAAGCAGGATATGGTTGACTTTTCTTCATTCATCTTGAATGTTATGTATTCCAGCAAACTAAATTAATTAGACATTCAAATTTAATTATACTGCGGAAATGGTGAGTTGAAAATGATTCAAAATGAATGGTAATTAAAAATCCCAAATCAAAATGCATTCAAAAAGTGTAACACTTTTCACTATAGACAGCAAGTCAATATTTAATACAATATCTTAGTCTTACATCTTAGTCTTACCTTAGGGTCTTTTACATATCAGGCCATTCGTAAAGTAGGTAATAGACTAATTGTGACTGTTTGCTCAGACTAATTTGAATACAACTGATATGGAATGATCAGCTGTTAATTTGTCAATTTATCGGTACTTAAATAACTCTGTTAAATCTTATTCACCTATGTAAACACTACAATGTAATTTTAGTAAATATCGATAGTCTTCACCTTCGAAGAGTCCGAGTTGGAGATTAGAGCAGACGCGCGTCTTTGTTTCGGTCATAAATAAGCTTGTTTGTTTAAATAGCTTAAACACCGCCCAAATCCCAAGTTTCAAGTTTGCATAAAAAACGAGTTATGCAACGAGCATTTTGGAGTGGGGCGTAGTAATAAGTGGAAGTAATAAGTCTGCAACTTAACATAACAGTGATATCGATGCGATCGATATCAATTATGTGCGATCACCAACTTGAAGCAAAAGACGTATAAGAAATCGTTGCGAATAGACTAAAGTGAGCAGATGTGTCTTAGAAAGATATATAACTTAGTTTTGACTGCCAAGAATAACAGAAGTGAGATAAAAAATTCGACGACATGAACATAAATAAAAACGACGTATCGGTGGCAATTCTAATAAAAAATATGGTTGCTTACTCTGAGTCTACCGACGAAGGGCCCTATGACCGAAATGCTGGCGTGGTTCAACTCATTTTCAACAAGTGCTCATTGCAGCGCTCCTCAAGAGCAAGACGAGATGGAAAATGAGTAGCAATCGCTTAAAAAAGTGGCGAATGTGCAGAGGATGCGGACAACGGCAACAGTTGTGACGGCGGCCGTCAGCTATTTGTCGCCAGCGAAAACCGCGCAACGACAACGACAACGGCATTCCAGTTGGCAAAATAACTCGTATTGGATTTCGACGGCAATTTTTCAGTGCACAATTGGATCATTCAGTTGAATAATGTTGCGAATTGTACCAATTGACTGAGACGCAGCGCCGATTGTTATGTTTAGCTCAACTCAACCGACGCATTACAATGGCTGCAACTTAATGATTGCATTTGGCAGGAGATGACTAAGGCAGAAGTACAACACAAGTTTAAGGCTTGCATATGGAAATCAAAGGCGAAATTTGCAAAGTATTTTGAGCGCAAAACAAGATGGCTCAAGAACTGGACATGGACGACGATGAATTGCTAGATAGCCCAATTGCAGGAATGGATGTGGAGCTTCAGATCATTATATCCAGAGCAGAAATCAATCTTAGAAAATGAATATAATAACTTCGTAAGATACATTAAGATAGTTTTATAATGCCTCATAGACTCAGGCAGTCCTATCTCATTTATTAGACGAAACGGTGTTCCTCAAGGAGAAAACTCCAAGCTCACTAAAAGAAATATTTTGGGGCTAAAATAATTAAAAACTTATGGAAAAATTGCATGTTATAAAGAAACAAAAGAGTACACTTTGGCTTAACAGTGGTAGCTGATGAGCTATGAAGTGGACTTGGAAGAGATTTTTTCCATACCTTCGATTTAAATATTGACCTAAGCGACTTGAAAATGATTTCAGTTGAGTGTATTGAAAACCGATCAGAAAGCCTTGTGCGGAAAAAGATAATGTTATTGCACTGGTATATTGTTAGGAATTTAATGTAGACAAGGTGCTATAGCAGAGTATTAGAAAGGATTTGGTTAAACAAATTTCTTAAAGATAATTTTGAGAATGGTTTGTTGCGGATAAACATTCTAAACACTGAAATAAAAGGTAAAAATATAACATTACTAATGTCAGAAACTACATACATAAAAGCCAAAAGACCGGATAAGCCAAAAATTTGGTGCGATTTAAAGATTTCGACCAATAATCTAAGCCAATTAGCTGCTTGTCAAGAAGTTTGTCGTACACAAAGAATGAAAGGTTACAGAACCTGCTAGATGAATGTTTTAAGGATGGAATTCTTCGACGAAGTAGCTCGGAATACGGATAAGCAGTTTTTCTAGTTTAAAAAAATCTGGGACTTAAAAACGTGCATCGACTTCAGAAAACTAAACAAGATAATGATTGAGGATAATTATGTATTACCTTTGATCGATAATTCGTTATATAAACTCATTAGAAAAACAGTCATTACCAAACTTTACCTAAAGAATGGATATTGTCTTTGTTGAAAGATCATCTGTAAAGTGCATGTCCTTCTTAACTCCCTTAGGACAATTCGAGTTCCTACTTATGACCATGGGACCGAAAACGGCTTCACATGTATTTAAAAGATTCGTTAACAGTGCATTCTCGGACTTGATAAGAGACAGTGAAGTGATCATGTACACGGATGACATCTTGATAGCAAGCAAATAATACACGAACCTTTAACGACTTTACCGGGAAGGCGTTTCAAAGTAGTAACAAATAACTCCTAAACTTTAAAACGATGGATATCAACGCTAAGACTATCATACTTGATGCGAATAGTTATTAAGCCAAAAGATAAAACGGTTTGAAATACTAGAAAATCCCTGGAAAAATGTGATTTTAAATTGTTTAAAATGCGAAATGGCGTTGTATATAGAAAAGACAAAGATAAAAGATTATTATTTTATGTGTTAGAAGGAATGGAAGAGCACGTATTGTATAAATACTATGACAGATTGGGATAAGTTGGGAGAGACTAAATGTTAAGTGCAATTAAGAAGGCCTACAGGTTTCCCGGAATAAAAAATCAAAGCTTTGGACCACATGGAAAACTGTTTAAAGTGCATAAAGAATTCACCAAAGGCAGGAAAAGCTAGCGGAGACTTACAAACCATACCCATGGCGAACAACTTTTTCGAAATATTCCACATAGATCTTTGCGGACCAGTAGATAAGGGTAGAGCCAAGAAATATATATTTGCGGTTTGGAAGGTTGCACCAAATTTGCCAGGTTGTATACAACAAATACTACAAAAAGCAAAGTCGCGATTAGTGCACTACATAGCTATTTTCGATCCCACCATAGGCCAAGTTGTATTATATCTGATCGATGAAGTTGGTTACATCAGGAGGTTATTACAAATTTGAAACCCATAAAAATTGGGACAAGCTTCCCGTAAGCAAATGGCCTAATATATCATATAAGCTTACCGAGCTGGAAATTGGGCAGCACTTGGACTTTACTATCGAGAAAGTAGAATAGGTTTTAAGCAACAACCTTAATTCAACATCGCATCTCAAAAAGGGGAAATCTGCGATGACCTAAGAGTCATATTAGAGAAAACAGTAAACGTAGATAAAACTACTAATCATATAATACATTATGTGTCATTATTGTCTGCTTGGTGGTACAACTAAAAGCAAAATTTACAGGACATGAGAAAAAAAGAGCGGAACGCAGTCAGTCACTCATGCAAGCTAGCAATCAAAAATACTGTAATAGTAAAAGGAAAGCTCCAGGAAAGTCCATGAGAATTTATGATTTTCAGTTATTTCGAAACCCTAATCGTTTGAAGTGCACCGAATATTAGACATTAGACTCATTAGTAAAAAGACAAATATGTAATCAGATTGTAAAATAAATAAGTACGGTATAAGTTCGAGTTCTATTGTTAGAATTGCAAATGAATAATGTGTAGTATAAGTTAAAAAATACATAAAACATTGTAAGCTCTACATTTAAAGGGAAATAGAGGACTATCTCATGGTGAGGATGGCCGAGTTACAGCAGGCCACTTGCAATGTATGCAACATATTACTAGTGACGTAGTAATAAATAACGCAATAAATGTACAAAAATCGACTTCGAAATCGATCGACATCGATATCAATTGTGTGATCACAACTTGAAGAATAAGAAGAAATCAATCATTGTGAATAAAGTAAATAGAGCAGACGTGTTTTAGAAAGATGTATAGTTTAGTTTTGACTGCCACAAACGTTACTTAAAACTGCTCTCACAATTATCTAAGTATAAGCAAACGCAATCACATCTCATTTGACACCGGCATGTACAGTGGCAGTTAAGCGGCTCTCTGTCGCGTAAGAACATTTTTCCATCATACATATATATGTACATATATAATGTATCTGGTGCAATGTATAGTATACGAGTAGTAAATCGCTGACAAAGTGCGCAGTCGTTATCCAACCTACGTCGAAGGAAATGCAATTAACGTTTTTGGAAACAAGGGGAAATAGACAATTGTAGATAAAGTTCGCAACGCTTGCTCGAAGATAATTGCACAATTATATCATTAGAATGTGTGCCAACCATTTACAACAAGTTACACGAATAAGGTGTGCATCGCCACCAGGGGATTGGATGTAGCTAATGTTATGGCAAGGGGAAGGGGAATAGGGGAGAGCCAGCGGTAACTGAACCCGAGCTAATTATTTTAATAGTGCCAATCGAGTTAATTTACAAACTGAGGAACGCAGTCAGTCATGACAATTGTCATCGCTGTCAGCGCAACAGCCGACCCTCGCTTACCCAAACCCCAAACCCCAGTCGTAGTCCATGCCCTTGCCCTACCTACTGTAAAAGAGCGTGCGCATAATAGCATACTTTTCTGCATAAATAAAGAGACAGTTTTGCAGAGTTCCTCTCTGTAGTGGCACTTATAATAATTACTTGTTAGCGCTATCGCTCTCACTCTCACTCTCACTAATTCCCACTCCCACTCGAGTTCGGCTGGTGCTGGTGCTTAACGCCAAACACCAAGCGGAAATTGATTTTGCAAGCTGATGGCTGTTCGACTGCACTACAAAATTCACAGCAACTTAAGCTCTGATTCTCGTATACACTTAGGGTCTACACACTTGAATAAGTGTCGCTGCTAACTAAGTTCAAGAAACCTGTGAAATTGTCAGATTTACTATGTTAATGTTTTATTTTAGTTATATGTAGGCCAAAGCTTGAGCGCTTTTATAATATGGTAAGTAAAAAGAAACCTGTATATCTGTTCATTCTTAGTACAAGGCTCTTAAAATATTCATATATTGCTTTCGTTCAAATTGTTTGAAATCTAAGTATCTTTATTTAAACTTTTATATTTAAATTTTGTAGCTTTAAATAAACCCGTGTTTTTGAGCCATTCACTTCAAATAAGCCAAATATAAAATGTATTTTTCTGAGCATACTTATATATTTAATGAAACTCAAGGCAAAAGATTTATCTATTAAATTTCACGTTTTTTTTTTTTGTCGGTCGCAACTTTATTAACACCCCTAGAGATAAAGACGTGAAAGTTGGATCATATACTGGTCTGTAGCAGCGTCAGCGTCAAAATTTGAGTGCTTCGTCCACTAGGAGGCTAGAAAATCTATAAAATCGATAATCGCAAATCGATAAAGCCACATATCTCCCACAATTTTAAGGCTACATTCACCAAAATTATTTGGCAAGTTGTTGTCGATCAAAGATCGGCATATGCCACGCCAACTCCCTCCCCCAAAACGATAAAAGCCAATATCTCCAATAATTTAAAATCTTAGTTAGAAAACTTGGAAGGTAGCTTACCAAGATCAACCTCCAAAATTTGTATGGCCATTCCCATTCCTGTCCACAAAAGCTCATTTCTCCCGTAACTTAAGAGCTCCAGTTACCAAATGTAAAAGCACGTTTGCAAGAAAACTCTTCCAAAATAGTTTAAAGCCACGCCCACTCCCGACATCAAAATTCACAAAAGTCTATATCTACCGCAACTTAAAAGGCAAACTTAGACGGTAGATTACTAAAAATCTCCTTCAAAGATAGATATTCCTTGAAAAATTCCACCCTGTTCTGTGGCACCAGGTTTCAGACGATATAACTTATGGTATCGAAGTATTCGCAGTCGGTTACGCCCGACTGCAACGTTCTCTCTTGTTTAATGATGTCATTCTTTTTTAATTTACTCATAATCAACGCAAACAAGCTTTTTGGATTAGCTTTATAGACTTATTCCACTTCGACTAATACTTAAATCAATTTAAATGCACATCTCTTACATAATTAATTAAAAACTTATGCATTAAAACTAGTTTTTTCTATCCGTCACTGAATCACTTACTCATTTAAAACAAGCAACACATAGACAAGCAATTGTTTTGTGTGTATCATGATAAATCACGTTTTTATTCACATCATATAATTTTGCAAAGTTATTGTCATAAAAACATGTTTTATTTGAAGATAACGTATAAATAGAAAAATGCTGTTGGCTATCTAAATTTGACACCAGAGAAAACACACATTGAGACAAGACCAATCAATGTCAATAACGGATGCAGAAATATGCTTACTTGACAATGAACCCAGTAAAGATGAATTGTCACTGTTTGGTAACCTTCACTTATAAATTAAATATGTGTTTCGCTGGCTCTGATGACGCTTTGCCTTTTAAAATAGTAATTCCTGAATACTGCATTTTTACTCTTGTTAGTTTTCAGTTTTATAATTTTGCAACCCAATTGGCAAGATTTCAATTTGTCCAAAAAAAACACTTAGGAGTGGTGGATAGATAGAGCGTCTAAACGTCGCCTCTGTTTGTTTTAAGATTCTGCTTAGCTTTTTCTCTCCTTTTTTTAATACTCTCCCCATGCCTGGCCGCTTCTTTAAGCAGTAACAAGACAACTATAAAAGCGCAAAAGGCGACTACGTGAACTACTTGGGTCGGTGTGCTGCGAGCGGGAGGCAGTGAGACATGGGTGGTGTGTGGTTGGTTGGCAAGCTGGTGAGCTAAAGGACTGTTGTCCGGTGGGTTGGAGCCTCTAGAAATTGACAAGTTTCAGCTCGAGTGTGTAGTCAAAGAGCATTGGCGTTTGGGTCTAAAGCTAGTGTTTGCTCCTATATCTATGTCTATGTCTAAAGCTATATCTGTTTATATGTCAGTGTCTGTGTCTGTGTCTGTGTCTATGGCTACGTCTATGTCTATGGCTTTGTCTATGTCGATGCAGGCAACGGCAATGCTGCAACGCCCAGTGTGACGCCCACTTGGTGCAGTGTCGCTCGTTTGCTTTATTTCACTGCTTGCTCGGCTGCTCCGTTGCTCAGTTGCCTGTCCTCGGTCATTGACTCGCTGGCGCGATTGCAATTTTTAAGAAATCAGCAAATAAACCAAGCTACCCCTACCAAACTACCCACCCACAGAGCAGACGCCCCCGTCTATCGTCCAACCAATTGTCAATGGCAACAAAAATTCAAAGCGACATGAATTCCATACAAAATCGTATAGGAGGGCAGTAGGTGGGGAGTATAAGGTGTGTGTAGGGTGGGGTTTTGTGCAAAGTGATACTGAAAACATCATTGATTTTGGTCAATGGCCTGTGGACTGGTCTGCAGTGTAAGAAATTGGTTGTTTTTGGTTATTGACTGGGCCCATAATCAAATCGCCATTGCCAGCAGCAAAAGAGCTGAAAAGTTGAGACTGTTGTTTTGGATAACCATTTAAATGTTCAACGGTGCGTATGATTAATCTTAGTTTTGTGGACAGCCCGCCTTAACTAAGTGCCACAGAACGGGCCACGCCCGCCAACCAAGCACCAGCCTTACTGACCTAATTGCAATTTAACACAAGTCAAATTGAAAGGCCTGGCAATCTCAAGGGGTTCACTGCCTACTAATTGCCGACCCGTCTCCAGAGACAGACTTATCGATTTTTGTGATGCGCCTATACGAATCCAAGCCCAATCCTGGCCAGATGGTGGCCCCTAGAGTTCCTAGCATGCTCCCGCGAATTTATTTGCATAGGTTTTCCCTGACTCTCTTATTTGATTTCGCTTCTGATTTTTTCATGGAACACTTGAATTTATAAATGCTACAGTTGCAGTTGCTTTCTGTTTGTATTGGAAATACGACAGCTGGAGAAGCCATCAAATCAGTTCGATTACTGCGAAGTGGCTACGATGATGTGCTGAAAAATTATGCATACTTATAAAAATATGCACACAAAATATGCGACTTGTAAAAGACTTATCCAAGTTATCTCACTC
The DNA here is from genome assembly GCA_035043845.1 of Drosophila picticornis. Lineage (NCBI taxonomy): Eukaryota > Metazoa > Arthropoda > Insecta > Diptera > Drosophilidae > Drosophila > Drosophila picticornis. Next base: position 22,937,631 of record JAWNMR010000492.1, on the reverse strand, counting down.
TGTTGATTACATAGTCGGTGCTTTAAAAATTATGAAGCAACTGCAAAACAAATCATGTTAAAATCAATGGGTTTGAGATGTTAGACACAATTATTTAATATGTAAGGAAATAGTGAAGCTGTTTTATACCAGTTCAAAATTCATAGATACTTCAAGGGGTATTTAAAGCCTTACTTGACTTGTTCATTCTAACAATATAATTGTGTTATCCTCTGTATTTTGGCATAGACAGTCTGTGCTCAGCTCTTGAACTGGTCAGCTCAGTGGTTTTCTCTTGACTTGACAGATTTCACAGCTTGTGCTTGAATGCGCTGACAGCCCGATATCCTCGAACCTTGTGGGGCTCCAGAGATGCAAAGAACTGCAGAGCTGAGCAGCTCAGACGCTTGTTTACACAGAGGTGCGAATAGATTATACTATAGATATGCATATATATATATTTATATATATATGCTGTGAATTGCTGGTTTGTTTACGCTTTTGTTATTTTGGGGCGAGCAGCGATGGATGTTGAGCACATTTGCATTTTTTGGGGTCAGGTAGCAACAACAAAAGCCGCCCTCCCCGCACACTTTTTATGATTTGCACGGGAAACGAGATGAGATGAGAGCTCTGCAATCTAATTTAAATTTTATCTGCTGCTGTTTCGCTCGAGGATTAGGTGCCGGCTATATGAGTCACCAATTTGTCAGATTAAAAGCGACGCGACATAATAAATGCTTCGCATTAATTGCCAAGCAAAGGTAAAAATAAAGACTCTACCTAATAAATTACTATTAAAAATAAAGTGCCCTCATCTCAATTATGTTTCAAGCGAGGCAAATGCCAAATACGACTTAAAAATAACGATAGCAACGAAGGCAATAAGAGTGTTGTAGTCAACGCAAAATCAAAACAAAAAATCAAAAATAAATGAAAAAGCACTCTCGAGGCGGCAACGATTTAACAGAGCGCCTACGGTCCGTATGCGCAACGTGTAAGTGACGAATTCATTTACAATGTCATATGACAAGCAGACAAACGAAAGGCGAACAACTTGAGCACCTTGCAACACCAAACAATCTGTAACATGATTTGATGTTAAGAAAATTGCCAACAATACTAATAAAATAAATGTGAACTTGATAAAGAAAAGTCCATTGATTTTGGGACCGATTGTTAAATACTAACAACACAAACAGTGCTGAATATTTCACACACAAAACTCAAAGAGTGGCACAGCAAATCGGATAGCTGTAAAATGTGCACAGACACCCAAAGAATTTAACGAAAACTGGTCGGAGGAGCAACCATCGAAAGAAGAAAGGGAGAAAAACAGTTAACATAAAGTTACAAGACTGGTGCAAAAATCACTTAGAGGAACTACCCACTGAGAAGTGCTTTGATGAGGCAAAACCTGTATAAAAAATTACAATAGAGAAGATATGTAGTCAAATAAACAGTGTTAAGCATATGAATGATGTGTTCAGATACGGATAGAACCTATGCGTGTGCATGTACATCTAACACCATTCAAAGTGTCATATTAATGATATTTATCGATACAAATATATGGCAGTTTCAGTTTAATGCCTTACTTGAGATACAATTTTTGGCAGCAACCAACCGAAATGTGTTGTTTTCAAATTTCGATTTAGAAGTGTTTTCAAGTTTTATTGAAGCAGGCGGCAGAGAAGGAAATACTTAGCAACAGCAGCCGCGGGGCTCTTAGCCCAGCCAAATTGGACAATCCTTCCATTAGGCCCCATTCCCTAATCCCGCGATTGAAGGAGTTAAAGTTGCTGCTGTAGCACAATTGAATACAGGTGGCGCGTGCGAGCAGCTCGATGGCTTCCAGTGTGAGCAACTTGCGGTCGAAATTTACACCTGCACAATCTGTGGGGCCTATGGCTGGATGCCAAGGATTTGCCACGGGTGTGAAGCATGAGGCGAAACACTTTGTAAATGACAAAAACAGCACAGCCATGGGGCGCCCTTTAGACAACGAAGGGCTTATTTTCTACAAACTTAACAGCTATTATTCGGCAGGTGCTTCCAAATGCACATTTCACTCAATTTCGTTCCGTTTGTTCTTTTGTTTTCCTTTGAACTTTAAAAATGTATTCAATTGAACATTAACAAAAAAATAAAGAAAGATGTTCCTCCCATAAGTTCCCGAAAATCTTAATGTAAAATATATGTTTTCAATTTAGACTTTCAATTTTAATTAAAATATTCCTTTTTTATTTTAAATGCGAATTTTGATATTAATTTATTTCGAAGCTTCTTTTTGAAATGTTGGGACCCCTTGACTTAGAAACCACAAATAAAATATTTAAATACATTAACAAGTATATCTTTCACCTGTTTTGTAAAATTAGGTGCAAAAAAGCGTTTGCTCTTAGTGGAATAAATGCTGATTCTGAATATATTTGAGTTGACTTTGTGTAGCTTTGGCTTTGGCTTCACTCTTAAGTCTATCAAATGCTGCCTGACATAATTTTTTAATGCCGCAACGCTGTTATTCATTAAGTTTAATGAGTTCATTTAAATTTGAGTGAGTGTCGGTGGAAGAGAGACGCATGGAGTCAGACCAAAAGCCGAAAAGCTGCTCTGTTCAAGCAAAAGCGAACGATTTGCGGACGACAATCTTAAAAGCCTTGAAACAGAAGCAAGGCTACAAGACTAATTGACAGCCCAACCCATCCCATACTTCAGCACCCCATTCAAAAGGCTACAGAGAGAGGCAAATTTAAAATGGCAAAGTAGAACTCTAAGCGACATTACGCCAGCTGTTAGCTGACAGTTGCTGCCTCCTGGTTTCTGCCTCCTTGTTGCTGGTTGCTGACTGCCACACAACTAATTCAATTAGCCTGGCTAATTTTAGCTCTATTAGCTGAAAGGCTGACGTTTTCTTGTTCGATGGGCGATATATTTTTGTCGAACACTGTTGCAAATGACAGCACTTAACACCGCTACCATGGGTGCGCTTGCCAATCAAATGGGCCAACCGATGATTAACAGCACTCTGTCCCCGTGACATATCCTAAGCAGGCAAACCTCACAAGTGCTTAAATAAATACTTGAAAGGATTTATTACGCTGTTGCGCGTTGTGAGACAGTAAAATATGCACATACATACTTAATCCATGATAATTATAAGCAAACAACTTTATTGCAAGCTTGCCTTTGTTTGTTTGATTACCTAAATCTTTTGGCTTTCGAACTATTATTTTCAATGCAAAATTATTATATTAATTGAAAGGAATTCATTAGTTTAAGGGGGGCATATTAAACACACATGCTTTGACTTCAAAATTTCTTTAGATATGTTTTTAGAGACCTTAAATTAAATTTGAATATTTAAGATTTATATTGTACTGTGAAAATTGTGATTACATATTTCGAAGATTAAATATCCAACTGTAGAATTGTTTAAAATATGAAAATGTGATTATAATTATTATTTTGTAGTACGTCAAATATGTGATAACATTTTCAACAACAATAATTTATTCACTTTAAATGCACGCACAGCAGAAATTTCCACATTCTAAACTTTTAAGCCCTTTTGTGTTTTGTGCAAATGTACATACTCTGTATATATATATATATGTATATATATATGTATATACTCTGCACCCGTGGCTCCTGTCTCGAACAAAAGCCCTGTTAATCTAGCTTGAAAAAGAAAACATCTCAATTTTTGCATGTTCGTCTAATAGACGAGTGATAAAAGCAGTTTCTAGATTTCGGATTGATTTTTACTGATTTCGTTATATAGTTCGTTAAATTCGACTTTTAACTAAATATTTCTTGGGATCTTTTTGTACTTTCATACCGAAGGAATCATAGTATGGTTTTGCGACATGTCCGTCATGCTGTCTGTCTGTCTGTCCGTCTGGCCGCCTGAAAAAATAGCAAAATGTATTCTAGGAGGCTAGAAAATCGATAAAATGCATAGACTACAGTCAAAAAAAACTCTGTTTTGTTGGTTATTGGCCATTTCCTTCAAATATCAGCGTATGAAGGCCCACGCGCAGATCCGCTGCCCCCAAGCCCCCGCCCCTAAAATATGAAGTGGCTATATCTTTCGCAGTTTTTGAGTTAGAGCCATCAAATTTGGTAGGTGCATTTAAGAATCGATAACAAATTTTGTAATCGCCAAAGCTGATATTCCCAAAGTGTAAGTCGATAAGTCCGCAAATCACCCACAATTTTAAAGAAATGGTCACTAATCATGGAAGATAACTTGGTGGTAACCAATGTCATCGGCATTGGCATTATCATACCACGCCTAATGCGCATATCTTTCACAATTTGTAAGATAGTCACCAAATTTTGAGGTGTATTCTGATTAGTATATTACTCATAGCTCCCCTAAGAGTTCGATGTAAAATTGGATGGCCACACCCACTCTACCTCAGCTCACCTATAATCCTCTGCCAATCGATCATAATTCTTACACAATTTGAAAGCTAAAGTCACCAAATTTGAAAAGTATACTGCTAGAAACACCTTTAATAAATACGGAAAATCTTAGATCATGCGTATATCTCTCACAATTTCAGAGCTACCAAAGAGTTACCAAACTTGGAAGGAAAGTTACAAGAAAACTTTTCCAACATTTTTTTCGGCCACGCCCACACCAGCACTCAAAATTCAGAGAAGCATATATTAACCGTGATTTTTAAGGTAAACTTGGACGGTACACTACTAAAAATCTTCTTCAAAGATCGAGATTTCTTGGCTACACACACCACTAAGCACACACTCAGTTTTTTGCTACCTGTTGTCAGCTGGTAATACCTATGGTATCAAAGTATTTCTTAGTCGATTACGCCCAACTGCAGAGCTCTCTCTTGTTCCAGCGGACTCTATTGAAAAGCTTACTTTTGATTAATATTTATTGTGCAATTCAAATGTAGTGAGTTAAATATTTTAAATAAATCTTATGCGGAACATGGGATGGGAATACCGGATGCATATTTAAATCCTCCATATTAAAATCCTCTCAGTTTTTATTTGAAAGCGTACTTTAAATTGCGCCCAACTAAATGCAGCAAGTTGCCTGTTTATTTATTTATTTTTTTTTTTTGTGTACACTTTACTTTTTTTCATTAAGAAAATTTCATATGGTAGACAGACGTGCGTGCATATGAGAGAATTTCATGATGCGTGCTCGGCTGCTCTGCCAAAGTGACAGTAGGCGTGGCGGGGGCGGGCGTGCGGTGTTTGGTAAGCCAAGCATATGCAGGCGCCGGCACGCGTTCATGTTTGCCTTCAAGTGGAGCCCAAAACATTGATGGGCCCATCCGGGCATTGGAGCTCAAAGTGGTGGTGGCAGCAAATGGTACAACACGTGCTGCAGCGAATCGATTAAATTTCCTTAATGCCAAACCATAAATTTTCAGTTGTTTTACTATTGTCAACGACCTTTCAACCGAAGACAATACACACACACACACACACACACACAAGCACAAGCAGCTATATATACTTTTGTAGCTACAAAATGACAGTCCCAAAATACAAAACAAAAAAGGGAAAAAGCAAATTATGTCTAACATCGCACAGTCCCGAGTTCGGCTGAAAGTTAAGTGCCATCCATATGGGATTATAATATAAGCGTATATATATGTGTTTGTGAATATGTGTTGTCCTCCCTCTCTTTGTGTGTGTGTGTTACCGTTGTGCTTTGTTTGTCTTTTCGTTCCCTTCAAGCGATTCCGTATGCAGTGATTTGGTGATTCTTTTTCTTTGTATTTTGCCTTGAACGTATGAACCAACGAAATGAGAGATTTGTGTGAAGATTTACGCGCTACACAAAAATGAACTTGTGTAAATTTATGTGCATTACAAGAACATACACACGCACACAAATTGGCGTGTGTGTCGCTGAGCTGCAGAGTCCATCATCAGAACCCTGCTCGAATGCCTCCCCTCTAAGTAACTAACGCCATTAGTTGCTTGGTTTTTAGCCGTCTCCACCCTGCTCCAAGCTTTTTCGACGTAAGCAATTTTTATTGCTGCATTCCTCAAAGCATCATCAAAGTATCTACGAGAAATCTGCCCTAAAGCCAGCTTTGGACTTTAGCTATGTGCAAGCAGTGAGGATACAAACCTATAGATTCGGTCGTAACAATCAACCCATCATCCATGTGTCCCTGCACTATTAATATGTGAAGGCTGACAGCCAAGCAACCGATGCCTTGCTTTGAGCTGAGAATTAGAAAGCATCCAAAGATGACTAAATAGGAAGCAGTAATTACTCCACAACATTCCCATTATGTTGGTCCCCATAATTGATTCCATTTTTTGTCTTTAGACATAGATGTCTTCAATGCCCGGAAGAAATTCCAACAATTACTCATTAAACAAAACACAACAAAGTCAACAATACTTTAAAATAACATTTGATAAAAGGTCGTCAATATTTAGGATCGATTACAGATTGACCTGTTGAATTAAATTGTTTGCAAATAACATTATCCAATAGAGATCATTTTTATTTAAAAGATATCCTCAATTCGCGATAAATGTCAATATATTAAATATTTTACACAAATTTGTCAATCACAATAAGTTATAACTACATTAAAGAGTGTCTATAATAGGAATTAATTTCATTTTCAGATTTTGACTCTCTAAATATGCTTCAGAATAAAATTCACATTATAAAAAAGTTAGCCTACGATGTGTGATTTGAAGAGTTTATTTAGAAAACAAGTAAGACATGAAGATGGTAGCAAATATGACTTTTTTATACGTCTATCAACGACTTCAATATGTTTAGGTGAGCTTTAAAAAGTGCGACATACTTCTTATGCAAGTTCATTGACTTTAGCTATAGGAGTTGCTATGGGAACTTATTTTGAAATTCAGAACTCACTTCCAGCTGCGTAATACGGCCAAACAAAAAACATGCCATAAATTATGAATATTTATCACAAATTGTTCAGACCAACTGCGAGTATGCACAAGCGGCTGGCGATTGCGTTGAGTCAAATTTCTTCTTACACATGAATATTCAATGCGCCCAATTTTGTCATTAACTTAAAAGAAACAAAAATGAAGCAAAAATATATTATCCTCGGCACGCCGAAGATTACACATCCTTGCAAGCCGGAGTCAACCAGCCGACATTCAAATTTCAGCCCGGACTTTTAATTTGTATGGTGTGTTTGTATGTTTTAAGCAAATTGAACTTATCATTCGACCGGTTATTCCCTTCGTGGCTTTGCTATGGTAGCTCCATAGCACATATGGTGATAATGAATTGTTTTCGAATGGCAGCAAATTACTTCAAAGTAGTTCGATCCGATCGACTCGTGCGTATTTTGTGATCTCAGCGAAAATAAGGTTATATTTTTTTAGTTCCATCAATGCTCTTCTAGCGAAGCTGATCAAGAATATATATACACATGGGGTGGCAGACAGCTTCTTTAAAATACTGCAAAGCTCATGACAAAAGTACAATAATACATCAGGGTATAGAAATGGTATAAATGTTTTAGCTGACAGGGGCGGATCATAATCAACACCTGCGACCTGCCTCAACACATCTTTATTTATTTTTTTGAGGGAGACTTTTTATGTTAGCTTGTAAAAAGCCGTCATTGAAGTAATTGTACCCATACGGGCGCTGGCATATGATGTTCATGAAGTAGTAGTATAAAGAAAAATTGATTTTGTTACTCTACTTGTTGTTCATTTTGTTTTTGGTTTTTTTTTTTTTTGTACTATCTACGCTCACATTTACTAATTAAAAGAGGTCACAACTTGAGGACGATTGTATTTGTCAGCTCAAATTAGTACAGTATTTAGCACACACACACGTAGTCACACACATAATGGAGAATTGGGCCGCAGAAGGCAAATAAGCGGCCAATAAAAATATTATTAATATGCCAACGACACACAATCCTCGACTTTTTGGCATCCGCACAAGCTAACACACACACAGCCACACACACACGTGTAAAAACCAGAATATTAGCAGCGCGCCAGAGCAGACCACAGACCACACCACACCATATCAGCTGGGTGTGTTTCGGCCATAAATTTATTAACTTAGTGTCACATTTATTGTCGCATTTTCCAACTAAACCGCCGGCAGCAACACCCATCACCCTCAGGGTACACTCACATACATTAGCAACAACACTTGTCTATGCACAACACCCACTCACTCCCACTCTCCCTCTCGCCCCCACTCCCCAACCAACCCCAACCGCTATTAGGTGCAAACGTTATGCCAACAAATTGCTTAAAAATGCACTTCATAATGTTGTCGCATTGCTGTCAATATAGCAGCGCACAAAAATTTTAAATTGTAAATTGTCAACTTGAGTGATTCGACAGCTAAACATACTGTCACATCAACTCACATTCTATGGATATAAAATATTTTCAAGCGTCTATGCAATGACTAAGGTAACGCTAGTTACCTTTTTAAGCACATAAATTATACTCGAAATGAATATCAAAATAGCATCTTGACTTTGATTTAAGCACACACAAATACACACATAGGAATGAATAATGATTGGAACTTGAATTTTTTGAATCAATGGCGCGATTTTGCTTCCAATTTCATTCCGGGCTAGTTTCTTTCGGAATTCTCACAAAGTATGTTATCTAAAAAAATATATACATTTATCATCATTGCATTTCAGACAGGTCAAAATAAGTGAAAGCATTTATAAACCAGAAAAAAAAAAATAATAATAATACAATTGTCTAACCTAAAAAATTTGCATAAAAACATATATAACTGCGAAAGGAAAAATATCCCAAATAATTAACTCTGTCTTTGCAAATGGATTACTTTCCAATAAACGAATTCCCCTAGTTCCTGAAAATAAAATCAAAATATAAAGTCCTCACCATTAAGTAACGAAAACTATTTTTTTTGATTTTTTTTGATTTCAACAAAACATTTACCATCTTTTGGTAATAAAGACTGCATATCGCTTCGGCATAAATAGACTAAAACATTCACTCTTTAATTATTGGAACTCCGGCTCCATGACTCCTAAGCAACATCCAGAGCTTGGCATCAGACAAGCAGTGTTCAAGTTAGCCCAAAGATTCTTGTTGGGGTTGAGATCTGGGGGCAATGCAAGATATGCTAGGACAATTGAATTGCCCTTAAACCACTTGCGAGCGCTCTTTCTAGTATGCTTAGAAGCGTTTTCCTGATGGAAACCCCTTTATCTTTATGTGCGTAGGGCAACAACACACTTTTCAATATTTTAACGTAAACATGTTGATCCATGACATTACCCAATATCAATCAATCCTTGTACCTACACACTTAACCTTTTTGCAAAACAAAAATAGGCATATTGGAAAATCTTACAAACCTGATAGACTCCCAAACAAAATAAAAATAAAAGTAAAGCTAAAACTATTAATTTTTTATGTATAGCACCAAATCAAAAGGGGTCTCAAATTTTTTAGCCAGCCCTACCAATTAATTTTCAAAGTTTATGTTTTCGAAAACTAATGTTCTCAATTAGAAGCCTTAGCAAGTTGAAGTGTAACTTAAAGCAAACAAAAATTTCGAGCAACGCTGGAGGACGCAAAGCTTTCCAGCAACTTTTTGTAAATTGTTTTATTCGACAAGTTTCTGAATAGAATATCAAATAATCCGCTGATATTTTTAACATGTTCAAATGTCGTAGGGTGGAGGCACCTGTTGTCCATGGCACCATTGTTGCCCAGTTCTTATCGCAGCACACGTTTGTTGTTGGGTAGACACAATGACTGCCGAACAGGTATTTTATCTACACATACATCTTATATTGTTTTCGATGCTTATCGAGAATGGGCACAACAGATGTACAATTGAAATCAATTTCCCAGATAGCTTGTAATTAATGCGTCAATATGTGGCACTGATAAGCACAGTGCGGTGCACGTTTTTGGGCACACACAGTTAACAACAACGAACAGAGATAAACAGCGAACTTACATTTGAGGCACAAAGAACCGTTAATTTTACAATTCTTAACAACAATTTCAATTCAAACTAAACGCGCCAAAGGCGTTGCATACCGCACGGCGCAACGAGCTGCGAAACAACCACAATAAGAAAAAAAAACACTAGAAAAAAAAGAGGTGGTTTTAGTCTCAAAGAGTTGCTCCAACTAAGTTCGGTCTTAGCCGCTTCCTTAATGCAGGAAACGAACTAACGGCAACGCAGTCTCGCGACCAACTGAGGCACTCAAAGCGACAACAGCAGCATTTAAGAAGCAGCTGAAACAGTTGTTGCCCATACAAAGTGCGTCTCTGTCTCTGTGTGTGTGTGTGTGTGTGTGTGTGTGTGTGTGTGTGTGTGTGTGTGTGTGTGTGTGTGTGTGTGTGTGTGTGTGTGTGTGTGTGTGTGTGTGTGTGTGTGTGTGTGTGTGTGTGTGTGTGTGTGTGTGTGTGTGTGTGTGTGTGTGTGTGTGTCGTGTGTGTGTGCGCGGGTCTGCGATGAGCCGCGGGTGTTCTATGCCTGATAGGGCACCACGACCAAGCAAGGCAGCGGCATTTTGTAGAGGTTAAGCCAGCAGCTGTTTTGCATTAAACAGCCCAAAAGCTCAAAAAGTCAAAAGCTTAACGCATGTGCTATCCTTTTATCTTGCATCTGGCAATGCTGTACGCTAAGAGCGCAACTGACAGAGAGAGCAAGGAAGAGAGAGCTTTTATTGAGGACATCGACACTGACAATTGCTCATTCTGCTCTGTTTACGTAGGCGAGTAGATGACATAGAGCGCGCCAGCGGTATACAGGGATACATGATTGTACAGAACCAGGAACTAACTGCATCAATGAAAAAACCAAGACCACTCGCACAAAGAAATTATTTAAATGTCAAAATGAATAGTAACAGTGAACAATTTTCTGTTTTTAAATCTTAATTTAATTTATTTATTAAACATTTTGGCTATCTCTTATAAAATGTAGTGTAATCCTCACTGAGTCCTGTAACTACCTCAATTTTCGATGTTTCAGATAGGCATGTCAATGAGCTGCTCTTCGTTGTTGCTAAGGATAATATCGAAAATGAAAAACTTATCATAATCAAATAATATATGTAGGACTGATTTTGTCCTGTTTATTATTGGTATAATAGTTATAAGTTTATTACTGAGAGGGGTGAGTATTGGATTTACAACGTAGTGTTCGACTCTATAAAACAACGCCTTATTTCTCCGACACACCGACAACCTTACAACTTTCCGTACTCGGGACTTTGACGACTTCTTATTGATGATCTTAACGCTGCGCTTCACGAACTCGACTCTCTCGTTCTGCTGTTCTTCTACGACTCGTGCTTACGCAGCTGTTAGATCTGTTAATTAGCGTTGCCACCCAACAGCACTGTAATCCCATTGTAACTACTCGTTAGATTCGGTCATCCTGATCATCGGAGTCTGACCCAGATAACATCCATTCCTCGACTGCACTCGCGTATCTCCAAAGCTTCAAGTTATCGGCGCCGATGTTATTGCTGGACCCTCCACTTGAGCAGCTTTTTTTTATCTCACATCGCCCTTTACGCTCAACTCTAATGTATTGATTTGGACCAAGAAATTTACTAGAGAGCTTCCTTCCTGCGCCCCATTGGGCGCGTCTTATTGCCTTCCTAAAACCCAACTTGCTCTTTCAGCTTCTGTCGTAATTCGACTTGTACTTGCTCGACGACGGTCTCGACAGCTACGACAACAGGTGTGGTGGTGGTGGTAGTAGTATCCTTGTATTTCTCACCAACTCCATCTGTGCCATTCTGGTGATGTAGCTCATCATCATCATCATCATCACTATTGTTGGTGGTTGTTGTAGCTGGTGGTACCGCATCTTGCTCGGTTGGCAAAGATCGGCCGAGCGGGTCATCAGCGGTCGTGTCGGGATCCTGCACCGCAGCAGCACTCGATGATGCATCAGCAGCTGACGGCTCAACAGTGGTGGTGCTGCTGTTAGTACTTGTCGCTGTGATTGTCTCCGACTTGGCTGCCTCCTCTTCGACGTTTTCTGTTGTCGCTGCTGACTTCTGCCCAACACCATTCACTTCTTGTAGTTGTTGCTTTTCCTCTTCCCTGGCAGCTCCATTTTCGGTGGTTGGCGATTCAACTTTACCTATCGCTTCGGCCGCTGCTTTATCCGTGCCTTGCTCTGCTTTATCCGCGTTGGCTGCTGCTTCTCCCTCTGCTGCTGGCAGCTCCGCATCTCTCCCAGGTGCTGCTACTGTTGGGGAGGCTGACTCACTGCCGCTCTTTTTAACATCCTCGCGGAACCACCCCTTGACCCGCTGCAGCGGATTGATCTGTGTGCGAATATTTATATCATTTCCGGTCTCAACGATGTTATAAATACTTAGCTCATTTGTTTCAGCAATGTTCGGCAGCGCTGTCGCGAAGTCAAAACCCAATTGGGTAGAGCATATATTAATGTATGTATTGATAAAAAAAAAAAAGAGTGAACCCTCCATCAAAATCAACGTAGAGATTTGGTGGCACAGTTAATAAACAGCTAATAGAAAATCATTGTGGTTTCGATCTAATGAGCGCTTTGTCATGTCAAAATTGCTTATTTTCTTAAGGCAAAAATAAATAACGTTTGTGATGAACCAAAATTGCAATTGCTAAGCGCTATGGCCGCCATTTGCGGATAGACGTATCCATCAACCACAAAAGATAAGAATTAAAAACATTATGGGCTTATTTCCAAATGTTTCTTTAAATAGTTGCGCAAACCTAAATGTATAAAGGTATGCAGTGCTTTCTTATGGCTACTGAAGAAAAAACATACGATTTATTAATCATGTCTATTTTTATTCAATTTATTTTAATAAATATGTATGCATACTAAAAAATTTTACATGCAAAGTTCATTTACACTATTATCAATTCTCATGTAGATCCCATTGAGGTAACTATAAACAGTCCCAAAGCTCCTTGCGCTAATCTCCGCTAGAAGTAATGGAAAATTTCCAATAAATGTGAGAGTTCCAACATTATCCTATCAAACAAGAACCGAAATCCTTTACTGACTAGTTCATTACAAAGACTCCCATTTATCAAACTTATTTAAGCACATATTAAAGGCTCCTAATGGAGATGGATTAGTTGAATGGTAATCGTACTATAAATTCATTCAACTAATCCATCCCCAGTACCTACATTGACAGTTGACAGTCATATATTTGGCTGTTGTTTTTAACAGAAGAGTCATGGAAAATTCTGTGTTTCGGAAGACCTAAAGGTTGGAACGGCTTCTAATATTCTCTCCCTATTCGCCGCATGTAAATACGTAGATTTAATAAAGTCATTAGCGGTAGAAAATAGTCGGAATAATATTTTATTTAGGATGATTAAATATATCTGTCGCCGCATTTGTACTAATATATTATTTTCGTCATATAATTGCATCATTGGACACATCCGATGGCTGACAAATGCGGGCTCTGACAGGGCAAACATATATTACCCGATGCCATATTATTTAAGACAGAAGCAAATAATTGATTCTCCCGTTGTCTCATAATTAATCAATTAGAGAAGAATTTTTAAACATTTGCCTCATACGTGAGTCCAAATGAGAAAACTTTTTGGAGCCTATACTAGATGTTTAATCTATAATTATGAGTTTAAGGTCAATCAATGTATTCACTAAGCCATATCTTAAAGCCCTCAAATCTGAACAAGACTTGTTAATTGGGAGTGAAAACATGGAGTGAAGTGTTTACCCACTGATTCCGAAGGCAGCATTACCTGTGGCTGCGCACAATAGTATTTTAACAGAAGTTGGATCACTTCCTGACTTACTATTATACATATGATAAAGAGATTGAGAAATGGCTAATATTATGAGTTAGATATATCTTCTTAAAATATTTCTTTAGTTCTCGGCTGAAAGTATATCTGGTAGTTCAATTAAACGGATATTATTATCCCCTAAGTTTTCATCTTAATTATTCCCATTTATGCCCAAGACTCTAAGTCCTTCATCTAATATTTCTACATTATTTACACATTATTTTATTAAAAACATTGCTTTATTTACATCATCACCCAATTTTTTACATTTTCTTCGATTTGTTACAACTAAATCGAGATTTTGGCTTCAAAACAATTCGCAATCCCGAGTTACTAATTCAAGCTTCTCCACGAAGCATATAACATAGCAAACTCGCGAAAATAGTTTCTTCTATCCGAATTCATATTTAATTTTCTATATCGGATAAAAGACCGGATTAGCCTATCGACGCGAAGGGCGAAAACTAATGTTTCAGGAAGTCGGGGTGTTTCGATATCATTGTCATATATTTGATAAATCTATATATGTATTATATATATATATATATATATAAGCAAAAATATCAGCTAGGCATAAACTATCTAGTGCATCAGGGCACCGAATATAATGATCTGAAAGTCCCAATTGAAAAATTTAGTTTCCTTACTCGCAACACTGGTATTCAGAAGTATTTATGTATACTTCAGCATTAATGCTTTCGGACAAATGCATACCTAAACAGCAGTAAACGGCATCTAGAGAGGATATTTCCGTACCCGGTATAAATTGATGTCCCATGTATAAAAATTCTGCTTTATAGTAACATTGCCTCTATTAATCTCACTAACAGCACCAGCCCTTCTGATTCTTGTTAATATAATTAACGACGTAACTGCAGCAAGCATAGGAATATAATAAGAACTGCATTTCTATAGTAGCTCGCTGCAGTTGGAGTAGGTTAGAATTGTAAGCTGTCCTTACGCAAGCAGATTTATGTATTATTGCTTATATGAATCATTTCTAACTTTTTATAATTGAAAAATAATTTATCAGTTCCACAACCTCTTCTATCCAAATTCCTAAGTTCGGACCTAACTATATTTGTAAAACTTTTTGAGTATTTTCTTTTAATACCTGCAAATGTTGTTGGGAAAGCTAGCCTCTCAATGTCCTCGCCTGACCTTCTCCAGGAGCCATTACTATCATCTGCACCGCTTCATTCTCTAACAATGTTTCTTGACCTCAGGGATTGATAGTTTCTATGTCTGAATTATTTTGTTCGCAAATGGAGGCTTGAGCGGATCTTTCTATCAATTCTGAAACTATGGTCAGCTGATGCAACAAATGGAACTATGTCAGATGAAAAGGAAGACACCCATGATTCGTTAATAACAATCTAGGTTTTCCTTTAGAGCTCTGTACTGACTAAATATTTCACTGCATCAGCAATTTTAGAAGGTGTTTCGGCCATGAAATCATGGCTATATCCCGTTTTACGCTTGATGTGTATCTGAACTACTGGCTACGGGGTTCGGTACATTGACCACCGCTTCCTTTATGGCTTTTTAATCAAAAAAGGAAGACGTAGACGTTAAGTCCTTTAAGCAATCTGGAGATCGGTAAAGTCCAGCCCATTTGTTATCTAAGCCCTTGGGTTCTCGCCTTATTTTATATTCCTGCTGCATGTCTTGCAAAAAGCGAATCGGATTGACCGTAACCATGGACCTGCAACTCCTATCCCTGGCCCATTCTAAAATTCTTTGATCTATGTTAGTTGGCCAAGTTATGTGCCGTGTAATTTCTGCGTTCGTCTGCTATATAAACAGGGTCTTGTCTGTGGCTTGGTTGACACGAAGCACCAGCTACAAGTTCGATTTGCCCAACTAAGGAAATTGATCAAGTAATTTGGTGACGCTGTCTAACTAACTCCATTCAGATTGGCTGAATTTTTCATTTTCCCTTCCACGCCTGAGAGACCTAGTAGAAGCGGACATTCTATTTACTCGAGGTGTATTTAGCATATGTGTGTAAGAATAATAGGGGAAAAATACTAATAATAATAATATGTGTGTATATAAAGCGGCAGCTCATAATAATTTGAATTATTAGGAAATAAGTCTTTAGAAAGACTATTGAAACATGAAGATTAAATATGGAAGACACATTAAAAGAGTTGCTTATTTTCCGAATCTTGTGTAACCAGATTATTAACACGTACTATGACTACTAAGAAAATACATTAAGAAACACAGCACATTTCTTGACACAACAGTTCGATTTCGTAGCTTGCTGTTAACTAAAGCAACGTCTGCCTTGACCACATTTAAAATGGCTCATTCTCGCCCGCCTTTTATGAGCATCATCAATTGCGTTAATAGACGCAAAGGCAAATGCTTACACTCTTTAATGCCATTATTCCTTTTCATGGCAAGACATTCCCAACACGCTTATGTACATGCAAACAGGTAGGTCAGCAAGTGTAATTATAATATGCAAGTGTTTTTATGGCTGGCAAGTACTAAAGGGTTATTTTAAAATCGAAGGCCATCAAAATATATATCAATCCTTAATCAGTATCAAAATTTCATTCGAAATAGCCATGCCCATCATTCTGTGTGAGCACGCAGATCTGTAAGACTATGAGCATAGAGACTTCGCAAATATTGATAAAGATCGATAGCCGATGGCAATCAAAACAGCTGCACATTCACATTGATAAATATATATATGTATAATATACAAATACATGACAAATTATTGATAAGCTGCTTACGAACAGATAATCAATGTATTTTAGTCCAAAACGTATTCTTATGCTGATCTTACTAAGATCAGCAGCTGCAAGCAGGTATAAATGACAACCGAGTGCCAACAACCTTTCTTCGCACCCACATAACTTCATACATTCTTAAGTTTAGGGCTCTGAAACTTTACAGATATTTCTGCCGGCTTTCTCTCGCCTCCATTATCCATCGAGGTAAATAACATACATATATCTTTAAAACTGTTGCTTAAAGTTTATGAAATTCGGGTGATCATGTTCATGTTCAGAGATATGGATTATATAGAATTATATGGAATTTCTTTGAAATGGATAATAAAGTAAACATATTTATTTGATATTTTATAGGTAGAAATAGATTAGTTACATACAAATATTTGGAATGGGAAAGAAAAAAACACGCTCGCCTAAGGAAATAGCTGAGATCCTTGCTTACAAACATACTGAGTCGATCCGCAACATCAATCGAAAATGTGTCAAAATTAAAACTAAAATAAAACTACACTAAAAAATGCTAAAAAAAAAAAAAAAACAAAAACCAATAGCAAAAAATGTTTACGTAGGCAAAACTTTAAAATCTTATGTACCGGACTGCATATAAACGATGCGGCATCATTATATTTGGTTTAAGGTAACAAGTATCGAAATATCTTGTTCAACAAATCTTATCTGGTAGTGATCGATTAGTTATGAAGAAAATAAAGTCAAGGCTGGCTTTAACGGAGGTGCACCAAATGCCACATCAAATTTAGCAAAAGAACACATGTCCTGGATCCAGAAGTGGAGAAACACGATGAGATGAGAAACAAGTTAGAGTGTTGTAGTCGAGTGAGCTCGACTACGATTTACCCTGAACCCAGCTGTTATATATATTCTAAAACTATTGGTAATTTTCCTATAATAAGTTTTGCATGCAAATGTGCTATTGCATTTCTTATAGCAAGCTAAGGCACCGAAAAGTAAAAAAATTAGCAGCGCATGTTTCGCATGTAATTCGCTAGCCCGAACTGCTACGAGCTGACTGACAAAAAACACGTGCATATACATACATATATACAAACATATGTACAGTACAATCATGGATAACGGAGCTCTGCAGAATACACACAAAAGCTTATTGACGATCGCGTCGAATATCGTGCCATCTCTTTCTCACACGCTGATAGAAATGACATCAATATAAGAATATATTTGCAACTATACTTATGTGTTTCTTATCCGATCTTGATGAAATTTTGACAATTGATCAATAAAATACATATGCATGTATTGTATTAATTAGAAGATTCTGCCTTTCAAAGTGTATCATTTATTACTATCGGGACTTTAAAGGTATCGATAATTATTAAATATATGAAGGCAATCATCGATATTGATTCTGATCAAGAATATACAGACCTTATGGAGTCGGAGATGCTTTCTCTGCCTCTTACATTCATTTGCACAGAACCATTATCCCTTTTTACTCATTTTTAATACGTTCAGGGTATAAGAGTACCAATAAACATAATAATAATAGCAATAACAACCATATACATATGAAGGCAAGCATGTTCAAAATTTTTTTGATACATTTAAAAAGCTGCTAAAAAAAAACCTAAATATAAATATAAAAGTTTGTCTTGCATTTTTTAATAATAAGAATATTTGATTACAATTGTTTAATAAACGAACCAAATCCCTTTTTTCACGATACTTAAGCTACGGAGCTCCCCAAAATGAAGAGATCTAAGATACATAAATAATGCAACACAATAATTTGGTTAGCATTGAACAACAATTATACAAACAAGACAGATACATTTTCAGTTCAATGAAAAACTATCGATTATCGTTTAAAATATTTAAATAAAAGTCACTTTTTCACACTAAGTTTTGTAGTTTTGCTTTTAGTTCTGACGTAAATTTTTCATTATTGGATTCGGCTTCGTTCAAACCAACTTCTCTCGCATCAGGCTCTGTACTTAGTACACCTCTTGTATCATTCTGAACGGCAAGGTGATCATAATCATCAATAGAATCTTCATTGCTTTTGGCGGGTTCTTCTTTTGGTGGCGGTAAAAACTCGTCCACTTTCAGTTTGGAAGGTAACTGTTGCGAAGCTCTCACAACTCCAAATGGCTTCAAGTGGTAGATCAGATAATCGAGAACATACATCAGTGTGGGTGCGACATAATGGAATGATATGGCATTGTCGGAACAGCAATCGAGACCCTTCAACCAGATTGTATATTAGAAACTTATATAATAAGAACCGAATATCTCAGCCTACCTCGTCTGACTTATAGAATTGGTATTTCCAATACCAAAAGTCTTTATCCTTAGAAGGTATTAAATGGGCCTCAGGATCAAAGGGGAACATACGTCCTCGACCATTGATATCACGCGAATCGCCCGCTGTTACATTTAAATTATCCATGCATTTACCAATTTCGATATCCTCATTGACAACTGTGCCAGGCAGGCATATTTTGGGATTGGGAATACCCTGAACGACGAAGCGACGCAATGCTTCGCGACTCAATACATAACCAGCTCCGCCTGACATGTAACCCTGAGCCACGAAAGGCTTGAACTTGCAGCCAAAGTGCACAGGGGTCTCCGGGTTGTACGGATATAGCATATAGCGCAAATTCTCAATCACTGCATAGGTGTCATCATCAGCTTTATAGAACCAATCCGCATCATTGAAATGATGGGTGTAAACATACTTAAAGGCCTCCTTCACCTTGCGCCATAAATTCTCTCGACCCTCTCCTACATCCAACTTCACCGTAGGCAGTTCATCATCCGCTCCGGAGCTCATGAATAGTAGAATATTACAGCGTTTGCCCCAAGTACGCTTAACATGACGCGCCTTCAGTTTGTGGTTATTCGGATTTGTCATAACCCAGCAGAGAATGCGCACATCCTTCTTTAGCTGATCGGCCAGCGAAGCATTATCGGTTGGATGATCGTGCCGGAGAACATCAAAATGTGGTAGAACATCATCAGCATGGGATGGCGGGGAACGGATATTAGAGTCAGTCCTGGCCAGAAAGTTGGAGGGTTCGATGACTTCAGATATGGTTATATAGGAAATGAGCTCGGCCACACAATAACCTATTATAAGGCCAATCATAAGCATAAGGAACGGGCGTGTTTTTGTAGCACCGGCTAAAATATTATCAATTGTCTATAAAAACATTTCTGAACTCTCGCGGGAATTTGTACGAGTACCTTCGTATACTGCAGAGTGTGTTCCCATATTAATTACACGCTTTCTTAAATTGGACACAAAAGAGGCTTCACAATGAACAATTTAAGAAACCGACATTTTATAAATGTGAAGATATATTTCTGAACCGATACTTACTGTTTGGAGCTGGCGAATCAACTAAATGAACAAAATGTAAGTTGTCTGGGATATACGCAACAATTAGAAAACAAAAAGTCTTTGTCTTGTATGAGGAGAAACCGAATAATGTTCACTATCTGTTTGTCTGTCAATCTGTGCGTTTGTATGAACGCGACTGCTTTTTTTGCCCACGAAACTAGAGAATTGAAACTTGGAATATAGACTCGAGCTATACTCAGCTGAGAAAAATCACTAAACCTCATATTTCATACAGTTTTAAAGTTAGTGTTACAAAATTTAAATGCTAAGAATCGGAAATGCTTATATTGTTCACAAGTTTTGAGCTGGAGGCGTTAATGAGGTAGATTACAGAGTCTCTTCTTAAGATTAATACGAAAATTTCCTTGTCACGCCCATCTTAGCTCATCAAATCAATTTTGGAGCAAGAATAACCAAAAAGATACATTAATAATTCAACCTCCCCGCTACTCTCACTGGAAAGTTCTCTGCCACCTGGTAATAGAGTATTCCGTAATCAGTTACGCCCGACAGCAACGTTCTCCCAATTTTTTATTTAGGTGATATTTATCTCCTTTATTCATTACCCGTAATGATAAAAGGACTAATTAAAAAAGTAAGAATGCTGTAGTCGAGTGACCTCGACTACGATATACCCTGAACCCAACTGTCAAATATATTCCACTAGTTTTAGTAAATTTCCCCATATAAAGTTTTGCACCCAAATGTGAGCAGGTCTACAAGTGCGCTCATTTCTTTTAGCAAGCACAGACACTGAAGATTAAAAAAAACTACTGCAGCGCCTGTTTTTATTCCCAGGCCCGAACTGACCCGAACTGACCCGAACTGGCTGGCTACAAACACGTGCACATACATATATAAAAACATATGTACAGGCAGTCATGGATAACGGAGCTCTACGGAATACACACATAAGCATTTGACGCTCGCGTCGAATATCGTGCCATCTCTTTCTCACACATGCAAGCAGAAAATGCTTTCGGGTGCTGATAGAAATGAGATCAATATAACAATACATTTTCGACTATAACTTGGGTGTTTCTTATTCGAGCTTGATGAAATTTAGGCTGTTGATCAATAATATACATATGCTGGTTGTGTATTAATTACAAGATTCTGCCTTTCAAAGTGTAGCATTTATTGCTATCGGGACTTTGAACGTATCGATATTTGATTAAGATATGAAGGCCGGCATCGATATTGATTCTGATCAAGAATGTACATATCTTATGGGGTTGCAGATGCTTCCTCTTACATACATTTGCACAAAACCATTATACCCTTTTCATGCATTTTTAATGGGTTCACGGCACAAAAATATGCGATAACGTCATCGTCTTTTGATTATTTCTATTTAAAGCATCAGCATTTTCATATGAAACACATCATTATCAGAATAAATGACTCTTATCACTATGTAAAGTTGTATTACATTGACATTTGGTAATGCTTTTAAATAATCAATGTGACATATAAGATAAGTCAGTTTTGATTAATAAAAGCTTGACAAGAACAATTCAAAATCTACAAGCAAAGTCATAAGGAGGGTCTGGCATT
Source organism: Drosophila picticornis (assembly GCA_035043845.1). Lineage (NCBI taxonomy): Eukaryota > Metazoa > Arthropoda > Insecta > Diptera > Drosophilidae > Drosophila > Drosophila picticornis. Next base: position 22,916,148 of record JAWNMR010000492.1, on the reverse strand, counting down.
GGCAGTTTGGGGTCCAGCACTCAAACTTGCATATAAGTATTTATGTTTTTTTATATCCTGCACAAAAAAATATCTGGCTGTAAGTCTTATATCAAAATGTAAAAATCATATGCAAATATAAAATCCCGAAAGAATTAGAATTGTAAATAAATAAATAAAACAATACAAACTACTATTCTCATCAAGAAAATTTTTCAGACAGTTCTTAAATTAAGGGCTTGATTACCTTGAGTTATTTTTGATTATCAGATAAGTCCTTAAGTTCCCAAATCAATCCTTATATCAAATCAGCTATAATAATATAATCATAATGAGTAAAATTATGGTATGAGGCATGAGTACATAGTTATTGATTCCAGAAACTGGCTGTTTTTAAAACAAAATTAGTTTTACTCATCCAAGAATATTTAAAATTAATTGTATTTCAAACTATCAGAACAAGACAATATGAATGTTAGACTGTTGGAATAAGTTTTTTATTAAATATATATGATGGGGGTTTTCGCAATCCCTTAACCAAATGTTTAACCACTGTGGTTCTTTACCGACAGATATTTTCAAATGTTCATTCGAAATTCTAGTTTTAATTTTAATATTTATAATCGTAAATATCGTTTTATTTTCGGTTTTTGGAATACATTTTTTTTTAACTTACGTTGTCTGAATATGAATTATTATAATAAGGAACAACAACGGCTTGAACTGTACTGTACTATAATTAATGTATAATAAAATAAATATATATGTTGCATTGTCTACTTACTGATTGGGGGTATAGGTAGGGTATCCTAAAGCTGAAGAACTGATCAGCAGAATAACTAAGATTGTACTGTTCTTCTATACACACCCAAGCTTGTAGGAATTCATTCGTTATAATATAATTCAGAAGTAATGAGAGCATATCGATAAAATCGATAAGGTAATATTACATGATTAAAATTAGGCAACTTATTATAATATTAAATTTATTCTTCTAATAAGTGCAAATTGCCTCTTATGATGCAACCACATCCGACTACACTGTACTTAATACTCTACCTTAATACTCTTTAGTAATCCATAGATGGACTGTGGGCGATTATAATCAAAATAAAAGATGCAACAATTCAAAATACAGCACTGAACTAAAAATATGAAAGCTAATTTATAAGTATTAAATTTAATTTAATTTAAATCTAAATTTAATTTTTAATTATAAATATAAAAGGCTGTTAATCCTAACTCGAAGAAAAATGTACCACCTTTACGCCTCTGGACTATGTTGCGTTGTGTTTCCGGTGATTGTTCAAATATTTCGCATTGGCTTCTGACCTTGCCCGAAGCATGCAGAAGAAGAAAATTCATGCGCAACTGACTTAAAAGTTCAAGGGCTTGAGAGCGAAAAGCTTAATGAGCGGAAGTTTAAGCCAGCTGCACCATCTGAACTAGGATTGCAGCGATCATGCTGGCCAAGCTTACCGAATCTGTACACTCGAGGCCGAAATAACGTGTACACGTCATTGAAAATATGCATTTACGCAGGCTGCCATTAAAAAAGCATGCCTCAAATAAATTATTTTTGTAAATTACAATATTCGCACCTTTACACCACTGGTTTGATATTTATCTACTAGACAAAGACAATAGCTGAAAAAAAACCAAAGGGATACGAATTAAAAATGTTGGCTACTAAATCGGCCCAGTTTTTTTTTTGATTCGAGCCTTAGTACCGATATGAGATAGCTTAGAGTTACAATTACCTGCAGCCTTGCTTTAAGGAAGATTTCTTTTGATCGAAATTTCTGAAACTCGTCAGCACTGGGCAGGCTTGCTGTGCTGTCCCAATCTTTGCCATGAGAAATTATAATATAATATGTAGAACTGAAAGGAAAATAATACAATAATAATGTGATCAGCCTCCAGATCGGTTTATAACTAAAAGAAACTCGATTTGATATCAGTTCAACAACTTTTTAGAACTCAGATAGTGGGGCTTTGGACTGTCGCCGGTCTTCAATGTGATGTTACCAATAATCGCCAAAACCACAGCTGGACACTTTATCAATAGTCAGTGCGCCCGTTTTGTTGTAGTCGTCCATTACGGGCTCACATTTGGATGATGTCTTGCGCACGCCCGGCCGAATGCCCACACCATGATTCAGCACAAAAGCAACAGTAATAGTAAAATTTAAATTTTCTGTTTTTAATTCTTAATTTAATTTATTTATTATGCATTTTGGTCAGCACTATGATATCTTATATAATGTAATGCAATGCTCACGGAGTCCAGGATTGGAACATGAAAAACTTATCATTAACAAATAATATAGGCAGCAAAATGCAAATTGAACAACACCAAGAGATCGGCTAGCAGTAATTTTGGGGCTTAAGTCTTAACAATCACATTTTTGCCAACCTTCTGAAAATTGGAACTCATCCAGGAAATCCTAATGCCTTTCATTGAAATGATCTAAGATGGTATTATGGCCAAGGTATATGGCCTTGGTATTTAAAATTGATGTGCTTAGAATTAATCGCAAATTAATTAAATGAAAGGTCCATTAACATGAGAACAGTACACATCAGTACACAACATTATTTGGCCAAACGACGTTCTCGATCCAGTCCACAAATGATGCGACTCGTGTGAACAGTCCCGGAGTCTTGGTTGCACAACCAATGCCTGAATTTACGATGCCCAATATGCTGTACTTGTTATTCACGACATCCTCCTCCAGGATCAGCGGGCCACCAGAATCGCCCTGGCAGGCGTCCGCCGTGGCGTTCTTCGTATCCGCCGCACACAGCACCAAATCGATAACTCCCTTCGCCAAGTGTCGCATAGTATTCGTATGCTTGGCATACGAATCGTTGCACTCCTTCAAGGGCACAATATTCAGCGGGGCACGCAGCAATACCTTCGAGGTAGCTCGTGCTGTGCAAATACACAAATATGTAAGTAAAAAGATAACTTGAGTGGTTAGAGTAAATATTAATTTATGTATTGAGAAAAAAAAGAGTACGTTGCAGACTGTGAAATACTTTGATACCATACGTTACACCAGCTGTTAACAGGTATCAAAGAACAGGGTGTGTGTTCCCAAGAAGTACTGTCCAAGTTTGCCTTTTAAACTGCGGGAGATATAAACTAGTAAGCTTCCTTAGAAGTTTGGTAACTTTTGCTCTTAAACTACGGGACAAATGGGCTTTAAGAAATTTGGGGGGCGCTCAGAAACAAATTTTTAGATAAGGTTAGCTCTTAATCAGGGAAGATATAGGCCTTGAAAATGTTATGGGCCGGGAGAGTGAGAAGCCAAAAAATGTTTCGAGTTTGGTAACTGTAGAACGTGAATTGCGGGAGGCGTGGCCATCCAATTTTCTATCGATCTTTTAGGGGAGTTCCTAGTAACATTCTTTACAAATTGGGGAAGATATGCGGCGGTTGTATGCGTAGTCTGATCATGTATATGCCGATCCTTGGAGGAGGTTACCAGCATTTTCCGATCTTTGAAGGACATCGCCAACAACCCACCACCCACATTTGGAAACCGTAGGTGTTACAGATCCAACAGCAGCATTAGCATGAGTCGTAGAGGAAGAGTCGGTAGAGTCGGAAAAACAGCGAACGAGCGAGTCGATTTCATGAAGCGCAGTGTTAAAATCATCAATAAGAGGTCGTTAAAGTCCCGAATACCTAAAGTTGTAAGGTTGTTGGTGTGTCGGGGAAAAAAGTCGTTGTTTTATAAAGTCGAACTCGAAATCAAAGTACTTTGACTGAGATTTGGTGGCGCAGTTAATAAACAGCTAACAGAAGTTCATTCTGGTTTTGGTCTAATGCACGTTTTTCTTGAATATGTCATATCAAAATTGCTCATTTATTTAAGCCAAAAATAAATAACGGTAACTTACATGTCTGATTCATAACGCCCCAGCCAGCTACATAAAGTATAGCAGTTTCTGGGGGATCAGCGCGGTCGAGTGCAAGACACGCTGGATTTACATTAGAGTCCAGTGTGGCCTCCCTTTCCAGCTCAAGTACGGCAATATCATTGTATTTGCTGCCGCTCACATAATCCGGGTGCAGGACAACATTTGACTGCAGAGTAAAAAAAAATTAGACAGAAAATATATGAATGTATATAATCGCATCACTTACCGTGATGGCAATATCCTGATGATCTTTCTCGTCCGATATATTCACCGCTCCAAGTCGAACATAAACGGGCAGTTTTGTGCTGACGCAATGGGCAGCCGTCAGTACATGACGAAATGAGATCAGCGAACCACCACAACTATAATCGATTTTACCAAAATTGTTAAACGCTATTGCCGCCATATGCGGGTAGGTGCCTTTGTCCACCTCAGTACCACCTAAAATGTGCGGCGTTAGAGATTGGTGTTCCTGAAATTTATGGCACGCTGCAGCGAATAATAATAATTATAATATTATGTGATAATAATAATAGCAATACAAAAATAGTACTAATATCAATAAAGAAAACAAGTGAGAATGCTGCAGTAGGGTGTAAGCGACTTCGAAAACTCTGATCCCATAAGTGATATCATCTGATAACAGGTGCCACAGGACAGGGTGGGTGTAGCCAAGGCTTGTTGTAGGAGATTCTTAATAATTTATCGTCCAAGTTTGCCTTTAAAATCGCGGCAGTTATATTCTTCGGTGAATTTTATGAGCTGGAGTGGGCGTGGCGGAAAAGAAATGTTGGAAGAGTTTCCTAGTAACCTTCCTTCCTAGTTTGGTAACGGTAGCTATTAAATTACGGGAGCAATGGACTTTTGGGAATTCTGGGGGCTGGAGTGGACGTGGTCCAAAATACTTCTTCCAAATTTTTGAAAGGTTTTAATGTGTACAAAACCGATACACTACCTTTGGTAACAGAGTATGAAAGTAATAATAACAATGAGAACCATATGTATTAAGGCAAGCATTTTCAATATTACTTTGATACATTTAAAAATCTGTTAAAAATGAGCAATTATCAATATAAAAGTGGTTTGGCTTGGTTAACATTTTTTAATAATAATAATAATAGTTGATTTCAATTGTTTAATAAACGCTCCAAATCCCTCTTGTTCACGATAATCGGAACATATATCATATTGGGTTCGACATAATGAAATGATATTGCCAATACCAAAAGCCTTAATCCTTATTAGGCATTAAATGGGCCTCAGGATCAAAAGGGAACATACGACCTCGGCCATTGATATCACTTGAATTGCCCGCTGTCACATTTAAGTTCTGCATGCATTCATCAATTTCAATATCGTAATTGATAACTGTTTCGGAAATGGGATTACCCTCAACATCGAGGCGACCCGATGCCTCGCAACTCAGTACGTAGCCAGCTCGGCCTGATATGTAACTCTGAGCCACGAATGGCATGATATAGCATATAGGCCATAGGTTTCATTATCAGCTTTATAGAACCAATCCGCATCATTGAAATGATGGGTATAAACATACTTAAAGGCCTCCTTCACCTTGCGCCATAAATTCTCTCGACCCTCTCCTACATCCAACTTCACCGTAGGCAGTTCATCATCCGCTCCGGAGCTCATGAATAGTAGAATATTACAGCGTTTGCCCCAAGTACGCTTAACATGACGCGCCTTCAGTTTGTGGTTATTCGGATTTGTCATAACCCAGCAGAGAATGCGCACATCCTTCTTTAGCTGATCGGCCAGCGAAGCATTATCGGTTGGATGATCGTGCCGGAGAACATCAAAATGTGGTAGAACATCATCAGCATGGGATGGCGGGGAACGGATATTAGAGTCAGTCCTGGCCAGAAAGTTGGAGGGTTCGATGACTTCAGATATGGTTATATAGGAAATGAGCTCGGCCACACAATAACCTATTATAAGGCCAATCATAAGCATAAGGAACGGGCGTGTTTTTGTAGCACCGGCTAAAATATTATCAATTGTCTATAAAAACATTTCTGAACTCTCGCGGGAATTTGTACGAGTACCTTCGTATACTGCAGAGTGTGTTCCCATATTAATTACACGCTTTCTTAAATTGGACACAAAAGAGGCTTCACAATGAACAATTTAAGAAACCGACATTTTATAAATGTGAAGATATATTTCTGAACCGATACTTACTGTTTGGAGCTGGCGAATCAACTAAATGAACAAAATGTAAGTTGTCTGCGATAAACGCAACAATTAGAAAACAACAAGTCTTTGTCTTGTATGAGGAGAAACCGAATAATGTTTACTATCTGTTTGTCTGTCAATCTGTGCGTTTGTATAAACGCGACTGCTTTTTTTGCCCACGAAACTAGAGAATTGAAACTTGGAATATAGACTCGAGCTATACTCAGCTGAGAAAAATCAATAAACCTCATATCTCACACAGTTTTAAAATTAGTGTTACAAAATTTAAATGCTAAGAATCGGAAATGCTTATATTGTTCACAAGTTTTGAGCTGGAGGCGTTAATGAGGTAGATTACAGAGTCTCTTCTTAAGATTAATACGAAAATTTCCTTGTCACGCCCATCTTAGCTCATCAAATCAATTTTGGAGCAAGAATAACAAAAAAGATACATTAATAATTCAACCTCCCCGCTACTCTCACTGGAAAGTTCTCTGCCACCTGGTAATAGAGTATTCCGTAATCAGTTACGCCCGACAGCAACGTTCTCCCAATTTTTTATTTAGGTGATATTTATCTCCTTTATTCATTACCCGTAATGATAAAAGGACTAATTAAAAAAGTAAGAATGCTGTAGTCGAATGACCTCGACTACGATATACCCTGAACCCAACTGTCAAACATATTCCACTATTTTTAGTAAATTTCCCCATATAAAGTTTTGCACCCAAATGTGAGCAGGTCTACAAGTGCACTTATTTCTTTTAGCTAGCACAGACACTGAAGATTAAAAAAAACTACTGCAGCGCCTGTTTTTATTCCCAGGCCCGAACTGACCCGAACTGACCCGAACTGGCTGGCTACAAAAACGTGCACATACATATATAAAAACATATGTACAGGCAGTCATGGATAACGGAGCTCTACGGAATACACACATAAGCATTTGACGCTCGCGTCGAATATCGTGCCATCTCTTTCTCACACATGCAAGCAGAAAATGCTTTCGGGTGCTGATAGAAATGAGATCAATATAACAATACATTTTCGACTATAACTTGGGTGTTTCTTATTCGAGCTTGATGAAATTTAGGCTGTTGATCAATAATATACATATGCTGGTTGTGTATTAATTACAAGATTCTGCCTTTCAAAGTGTAGCATTTATTGCTATCGGGACTTTGAACGTATCGATATTTGATTAAGATATGAAGGCCGGCATCGATATTGATTCTGATCAAGAATGTACATATCTTATGGGGTTGCAGATGCTTCCTCTTACATACATTTGCACAAAACCATTATACCCTTTTCATGCATTTTTAATGGGTTCACGGCACAAAAATATGCGATAACGTCATCGTCTTTTGATTATTTCTATTTAAAGCATCAGCATTTTCATATGAAACCCATCATTATCAGAATAAATGACTCTTATCACTATGTAAAGTTGTATTACATTGACATTTGGTAATGCTTTTAAATAATCAATGTGACATATAAGATAAGTCAGTTTTGATTAAGAAAAGCTTGGCAATAACAATTCAAAATCTACAAGCAAAGTCATAAGGAGGGTCTGGCATTGGCAGTTTGGGGTCCAGCACTCAAACTTGCATATAAGTATTTATGTTTTTTTATATCCTGCACAAAAAAATATCTGGCTGTAAGTCTTATATCAAAATGTAAAAATCATATGCAAATATAAAATCTCAGAATTAGAATTGTACAAACTACTATTCTCATCAAGAAAATTTTTCAGACAGTTCTTAAATTAAGGGCTTGATTCCTTTGAGTTATTTTTAGGTATCAGATAAGTTATTAAGTTCCAAAATCAATCTTAATATCAAATTGACTATAATAATATAATCTGATTAAGTCAAGAAGTTCTTTAGCTACACACATGATGGAGTACTTTGTTCGTGGTGCCAGAAACTGTCGATTTTTAAAACCAGAATCAGTTTTACTTACTTAAGAATATTTAAAAATTAATTGTACCTCAAATTATCAGAACGAGACAGTATAAATGTAGGATTAAGTTTTTCTTAGAATATATCCACATTGAATTTATTTGATGTGGTTTTTACCAATCCTTTAATCAATTGTTTAATCACTTTAGATATTTTGCCTGATATTTTTAAGTGAACACTCCTAATTCTTGTCTTTAATTTTGAGTCTTTATATTTGTGAATATCATTTTAATTTTCAGCTTATGAAATATATTTTTTTTTAATTTACGTTTTCTAAATATGAATTAATATTATAAAAAATAACATAACTAAAAAATTATTTAAGAGAAATTGTATTATTTAAATTATTTTAAAAGACTTGAACTGTACTGGACTCCATTAAGTGTATATTAAAATAAATATGAAAGCAAACTGCACATACCTCGCATTGCTGGGCGTTCGCCATCAGGACCAAGAAATCGACTTGTGGGCGTGGGTTGAATAACTCGCATCGTTGTCGTCTCTGGCCTGTAAATATTCATATGGGAATAGACTAGAAATGAGTGGTAAGTTGAGCAAAGAGCATTGTTAATGATGTCAATGTTTAATACTGTGACAAACCCAAATACGACAGCATTGCCGTTTCCCAGTTCGTTCGAAACAATTTTATTCGTTGGCGCCTCGCGAAATCGATACGGACTCAAATCGAAATTGGGCATGGTGGTCGTCATTATTTTCCGCTCCCGGAGCGGTTGAACTTGGTGCGGTGAAACAATGTTTATGTCATTGGGCTCTCCCTGACTCGGAGCGGACCCCCAGATACCAACGCCCTGAAACTGTGGCGTTCCCCTCTGCCAGTTATGGGGCTGTGGAGCGGACAAAGATGCAATGCCTGGCGAGACACTAGGCCGCTGTTGAATGTCTCCTTGGGTCATTGGTTTGGTTTGTTGTTGTTGTCGTTGAGGCTGCCGCGGCCTTTGATTTAGCTGGTTGTTAAGCATCTCCTGTAAATCAAAATATTTCGAGTCCACATCTAGATCTGTATTTGCAATTCTCCCGTCCCTCTCCACGTTCCTACTGCTGCCTGCTATTGTGGTTGTTCTTCGTGTTGTAGTTGCTGTTCTTGCTGTTGTTGTTCTTGCTGTAGTTGTTGTTGTTGTTGTTCTGCCTTTGGTACTTTGGACCTGGCTTGGACTACATGTAAATCGGATGCATTGTATTAGACGTCACATTCTTTTGACTAACAAGCAAAGTGAAACATGCAACTGCAATCGGCACAGATCTTCGTTTTTTTCTTGAGCGGGAAACAACAACAAAAGCAACAATACGCGTTTGCATACCCTTATGTGTACATATACTTATTTTGTATATATGCTATCAACTCTTACCGTGTTTGGTTGTCGCAGCACTCGGCTATCGGACAGCAGACAATCTCCTCATGTGTGCCCAAGGCACACCTGGGCACATCGTCTATTGTCAGTACGCCCGTTTTAATATAATTGTCAATTACGGGCTCACATTCGGATGTTATCTTGCACACGCCCGGTATATTGTCCTTCAGTATGCACGCATCGCCTTCTAAAGTATATATATGGTCAATACAAACAACAGTTAAAGAAAGAGATAATTTAGTACCAAGAATACCTTCACGTGCCTCAAAATGTGACAACTTGCTCAGGAGAAGCACACATAGCAGCAGCCTGCCGGTGGTTAGATTGGCTCTCATTCCCTTCATGATCACTGCACAAAAATCACTCGGTCGGTGCTGCAATTTGATATTTTAAGACTTTTAATCAAAATACAAATACAATTTCTAACCAAAATTGTTGGTAAAATAAAGAGAGTAATTTGATCACTTAATGACTTTAATGCAAATTAATGCGTATTTGGTTAAATACTCATCAATTCATCATAATAGCGAATATACATATATTAATTATACTTTTAACTTGAAATACACTTTATGGAATTTATTTAGAACATGTATTTCGAGCAGCCATTTGCGACAAAGATGTTATTAACCCAGTATTTAATATATTTACTCACACAAGCAAAAATATATGTGTTATATTATTTTCATTCATTTCTTATCAGGGCTATTTATATTAATTACATTTGATTTGTAGCTATTTCGTAGATTGTGCGAGTGTAACAGTCTACCTGCTACTGTTGTTCTCAGTTCTCAATTCAAGTGGCTCTTGAGGTATCTCTGCTTTTTTCCTCGCCACTCAAAAAAGCTTTTATTTTTGAGTTCGTGCTCCATTTAGATCGCAGCATTGTTGATAATAGTGAACCTGCCATTGACCTATATATCAATAATACTCTGGCAAACGGAAGTCTCATCAGATACATGGGAAATCGCAATCGAAAAACTTTCGGAAATCAGCTTTTGTCACATCAGGCAGATCAGTCCGCTAGATGATTACATTTAACTGCGATTCAGAGAACATTTTCCATCCAATTACAAACTTTCTTCAACTCTTTACTTTTTTTACGCCTACTCTTTGCGAGTGGCTGGTTATTTAAAAAAAAAAATTTAACTTTCCAGCTCTTTATTTAGCATACTTTTTTACTTTTCGAATTAGTAGCTTCTGGCAAAAAATCTAAAATCTGAATCTTATCTAACATTTGACTAAATAAGTTTAATCAAAAATGTGCTACAATTGTAGTGAAAATGTTCAGCAAATTACCAAATTATCTTTTGGCTGAGAGTCGTTTCTGCAGCTCAAAGCACACTCATGTTATTTAGCTGGGAATTTTAGTGGTAGCTGCAGATATCTCTAATATTTTGGTGTTGTCTTCTGTTGTGAATCTTAATTGGTTTCTTAGCACCACGAAAGCGAAAACTGCACTGAAATTAAATTTTTAAAAAACTATAGGACAATCACTAACTGAATAAAATGGGTAAATTACTTATTTAAAAGCGCGAGATTGTATGAGGCCAATTAACATAATATATAAGCTATATGATTATATTTGTAAACAGTATAAGGTATCAGGTTTAAATAACTTCTTTGAATATACACGAAAATTACAGGCTCTATATTTATCTATACAAATTTGTTGATTTATAACTTATTTGCTCTATATATATCCAAAATAGTTTTATTTGCAACATAGTTATGTGTTTATATTTAGGTATGCTTAAGTGCATGCAAAGATTTCTACACTTTATATGTATATGCTGACGTCACAATAATATACGCCTCATGAAACTGGTTGATTTTGTTAATCGTGACTTTATGCAGCTCTTAATATGATCTGCGAAAACGCTCTAAGATCCACTATAAAACACTTTTACGATCTACCATCTTATGTATGTGTGCAATTAAAATACAGAATGTGCCATCTCGTATCACACAAATGCACAGAAATTTGATTTTCTATATAATTAATATTATTATTACAATGATATTTTAGCGTATTGTTGGACAGACCTTTGACAAGTACAAGTTATCAACTTGTTTTTGGTGAGATTGATAACTCTCACAGAAAATTAAATAAATAAACGTTCTTGTTTATTTGTGTATAGTTTTTCTAACTTAATTTATTTTGAACTTTTTTTATGCCGTTATTCTCGAAACACTGATTAAAATAAAAATAGCACAAGGCACATAAAAAGAAGTCAAAAACAATAAAAGCAAAACAAAGAACACATGCAATCGACCACTGTATATAAAGCAAAAAAAATTTAAACCGGTGCCAGGGCGATACACGAAAACGCTTATCGGCTCTCCGACTGGACTCTGAGGTTGGGGCTACTGCTCGGCACCGCGTCGTTTTGCCAAATGAAGCTACGACTAGAACGCAAAACGTTGCTGTGACTGGAGCCGCAGCCAGAGCTAAACCAGGGCTCAGGCAGTGGCCAAACAGCAGTTGTTGTTGTTGTTGTTGTTGTTTTTATTGTTTTATTGTTGATAGCAGCCAGCGGCAAACCGGTTTTGTTTTTTTTTAGCATTTCACAGAGTCAAAATACGCAACTGAGCGCAGCTACATAGGTACTACATACGTATTATATATAAGTACAGGTCGCTATTCAAGAATTAATCAGCAAACAGCACAGCAACAAAAAAAACCAGCAGTAGTAACAACAACAACTGTGATTCAAGGGAAATACACACTCCAAGTCAGAGCCAGATTTAAATGTAAAGAGCGCTGCCGAATTGAACCGCAACATATGATTGGGTTTGCACAAAGTCTCTGCTCCTACATCATACATATTTATTATTTTTAATTATACCCAAATCCATACAAATACTTTCTCTAAGCACTGATTTTTTTTATTCAATTAACTTCCAAGCAGTAAATAAAATATTGTTTTAGTTTCAATCAACAAATATCTTAAATTCTTGTTTCCAGAATTGAAACACATTTGAAGATTAAAAAAAAACGAAATAAATTAAAGTACAAAATATATATAAAAGTACATCATACAAATAAATAAATAAGTCAATCTCCATCTCAAGAAAATCTACTTCAACCCTTGGGTAACTGCATTGCATGATATATTTTGGTGTTTTTTGAACGCATGCCCAAAAAGTCTAAAATTACGACAACCTTGCAGCCATGGACCTGTAATGTGCTTTTGGGCTGTTTGGATTTTCGATGAAAAACCAGTTTAACGAATCTCTTTACATGCCAATATTCTTGCGAGTGGCAGTTTTATTGTAAGCCAAGCATGTTCGGAGACATTATTTAGATAAAGAGCAAATCAGATAGTATGTACTAATCACAAGTCCTATAAAATAATCAAAATTAGGAAGGCAACGCGAAGCTGAAGCAGTAGCAACTAAAGCTGCAGCAGCGCTGTGAAAACAGTTGAAGCTTAAGACATAAGTAAATGCTATAATCCGTGTCGTTGGCTAATGCTAGTGCTATTGTTGCTCGACGAAGTCGTAGAGGTGCGCATCCAACACACTTGTAAAATACATCGCCTGTGCATCGCAATTGGCGCCCGTGGGCGTGGCAATGCCAAGCACACAACGAGCACCATTGGGGCGCCGCAAATGTAAAACGCTGCCAACAACCGCCGGGCATGGCGCACATGAGCTGGACTTGTTGGCAGCGAGTGCTGCCAAATTAATGGGCTCCAGACAAATATGCGCCGTTGGTAAATTCTGCACACCGGCCACATTATCAATGTACTTGCAGCCATCGAAGGGCAGCAGACGCATGGGCAGCTCATAGAAGGGACAATCGCTGCCTGCAAAAAATAAACACTTTCTTGGAATGGATTGAGTTGAGAGTGGTGAAGTGTAAGCGTACCATTGCCCTTGGCCCAGGCGGTGGCCAATAGCTGTCCGCTGACCTGCAAGCGCGTGAGCTCAAAATGCGTGCATATGGGAGCGATTTTGACTTTGGGGCCGACTTCCAATGGATGCTGCAGATGCAATAGCTCCAAATCCTGTCGAAACACAGCCACGCGCTAAAACGAGAAAGCGATAATCATAAGCCATCTGTATAAAGAGAGAACGAGAGCGAGATTGAGAGAGGGAAAAGAAGAGATGCGTAGCTCACTTTAATATAAACGAGATAATCCTCGTCGTTGTCAACATCACGCATATCGGCGACGCCAAAAACCGCATGATTTGGCCGCCCGCAGCCAGCAACGGTGAGCAGCAAACGCGGCGTCAACGCCAACGCCGTGCAGCGATGCACATATCCATCGAATGCGGCATTCGGATACGCAAGTGCTGCCAGATGCGTATAGTGACTCAGCAGCTGCAATTCCAGCTGCCCATCACCATTGTTATTCTGATACTGAGCCTGCTCTTCAGTTTGTTGTGGCTGTGTTGGCTGCGAGCCGACACGCAAATAGGGGTCAATTTGACCGTTCAAACTGATGGGGCAGCAAATGATCTCCTCAATGGTGCCACCTTGGCACGTTTGCACATCAATATCTCTGAGACGATGCTGCTTCAACAGCGTGTCCAGACCCGCACATTCCGAGATGCCCAGACATATGCCCACGTACAGCGGTGTCTGGCAAGCGGATTTATTTTTCGCGTCTAGGAACACAAATTCGTCCCGACTAAATGGCGCACTGATCGCTTCTGAAGGTTGCGTATATTCGTAACTCGTATTGAATATAGTTAGCCAGAATGGAGCCTCTGTTGTCGTTGTTGTTGATGTGGTTGTTGTTGCTTGTGTTGTTGTTGTTGCTTGTGTTGCTGTTGTTGTTGGTTGTGTTGTCGTTGTCGTTGTTGTTGTTGTTGTTTGTGTTTGTGTTTGTGTTGTTGTTGCTGTTGTTGGTGTTGTCTTCATTGTTGGCTTTGAAATGCGATCAGTCACTGTGTGGTCCACCTTTTCGAGGGGACAGCATATTTTCTCCCCCTTAATGGTGAACCCACAGTTCAACACAGAAGCAACCGATAGTTGACCGCTGTCAATATACTTGCCAATCGTTGTGCATTGCTCTGCAGGCTGGCAGTTGCTATAATAATTTCGCGTCGGACAGGGATCGCCCACTAGAGAGGGAAAACTACTATTAATAAGGGAGATATAGGCAAACTGCGAACGCACCTTCCAGGCTAATGTAGGCGTTGGAGATGCTTAGATAGAAGCAAAACAGCGCTGATATCACGCCAAACATCGTCGGTCCGACAATCGAACTGAACGGGTTCACTGCTCGCGCTCAACTGACGCTCAAGTCAACTCTCCAACAGGCCAAGCAACCGGCAGCACGAGCACAGACGTCAGCAGCGCAGCCTGAGGAAGTCTTTGGGTGTATCCGAGTTCGATATGACTAGACTTGGACTCGTCATAATTTTAATAATATATAATAATATAATATATAATTAATAATATAATATATAATATTTTGCTTGCTTGTTTATCAACGAACATAGCGTAAATCGGGGCATGGAAATTGTATGCATATATTTTTTGTGAATGACTTTAGCTAGTAATACGTTTCAGATGAATTTTCTGATCGTTCAGATAATTACAAGCTTAGTAAGTGTGCAAAGGCGTACAAAAGGGGATGGACTGAATTTTATTTTTATTTATTTATTTTTTCTATTGTTGCATAATTTTAATGCTTGCCACGATTCATACATTATAATTATATAAATAATAGTTTCCCACATACTTTGTAGAGCTTACAATTAAAATAAGCACTGTGTAATATAATAGTGGAATAGCAAATAAGAACGAGATATTGAATTTTAAATTATCAGCCGGCAATAGTTGTAATGGGACGAATGGGACCTGGATTTCTGGTAAAGACAAACAGATTACCCATACCAACACCCAGGGGGTTCAAATCGCTGCGTCCAACATTGGGAAAATTAGGAAGAAAGGCAGCAAAGCCGTACGTCACGTTTCCCATGGGACGTCCAGGCCCACCAATAAGCAACTGATCTGCAGTCGGTCCTTCCAACTGGGTAAATTGGTGCTGCAAAGTCGACAATCGTCGCTTCAGCTGGAAGTGTCCTTGCAATGCTGCCTTTCACAGTGGCTACGAGCATTCTCGGCGTTAGACAAAGATTGGGCGCATTCTTGGTATGCACAAGCAGCAGACTGACAATCAATGCATCCTCGGTGACATGACCTTACAGCAGATAGAGCATTTTATTGCGCGTATATCTTTGCGAATACTTGGCCCGGTCATCATTCCACTGAACCGGCAGCAGTTTGCTGCCAGTACCGTCATTCGGCAGACTTCAGTCATCTCCGATGCCAACGCTGTTGTTGCAACGCTTGCTTAATACCACATCCGCCTTCTTACTGATCCTCTGCTCCACGTTTCCAATTAGCAAATCCCAACAGTACAGAGAGCCATCACCCAGCGGATTGACAGAAATTTTGATTAACTATTATTATATTAATATTTTATACAACCGACAGACAAGCTACAAATAAAGTGAAACACAGTCACTACAAATTTTGTTGCTGTCAAAATATTCAAAGTTTTCTAGTATTTGAAATTCAACGAAATTCTTTTGTGTAAGTGTATGTGAGTGTGTGTGGAAGTGGGAGTAAGTAATATGTTATTTGTTGTATTACATAACATAATACTATATGTAATATGCTATATATTTTTAATTATTTATTTTAAATGCTTAACATTTTTAACACCTTCGAAATCGATGTAGTTCAGCAAACAAGAATGCCATAGCCAAAGCTGATTGACTAGTGCGTGAAATCCATGTACTCGCCGTAGAACATCCTGGCTTCCGAACTCACTACGCTCGTGTAATAAATCGGATTATTATTCACAACGCACTCATTTGTGGTGGGCGTGGCAATGCCCGCCACACAGAAGCTTCCATCGGTCCGCTTAACATGAAGCACACTGCTGCTGGCCGTTAAGCATTTGGAGCAGCTGTCCCTCTGTCTGGAATGCGAGTCACCTGAAATAGGCTTTACGCACAGATGCGTCCCGGGTATATCCACGCCTTCCGCTCGACGAGAGGCCTGCACTTGGCTGCATTCGTCAGATTTGATAAGCGGCGAGGTGAACAAATCGCAGTTGTTGCCTAGAAGCATTAAACACAGAGAATGCAAGAGATATTTTTAACTATATTATATTCACATCTTACCATCAACACTCTGAGCAAAGCCTACGGCATTGAGATTTGGCTCTCCCTTCAGCTCATTCTCATTGCAAAGCGTAGCCGAGCTCACATTTGACTTTGGATCCAAATAAATTTGTCTATTCAGAGGAAGCAGCGCTATATCGTTTTTAAGTTGAGTAGTTTGCCCAACCTGTTATTTTAGCATTAAATTTTTGTGGAACAAAATTGTTGTCTGTTAATTCGCAGTACCTTAATGTCAAAAATTTCTTTATCATGTGTGAACAAATTAAAATTTCTCGGATCACTGAATCCGACCAAAACTTTACTGGGTTCATCATTTTCGCGATCCACGCATTTACTCGACGTCAGGACTTTGGTCGGCGACAGGACAATCGCCGTGCAGCGAATCACGTATTCATCGAACGTACTATGATTTAAGTATACGAGGGAGACCAGATGATTGAAGCTTAGTCTATTGTTGACACTGCAGCACCAGACATGATGAGATTAATGAACTAAAGCTTTAAAAATAACTTACATGGGCGGTTGGGGAAGACTTGAGCCGATCATCTGAGAGGGACAGCAAAACATCTCTGAATGTTTAGATTCCATATACCCGCAGGTGGGTATATTTTCCAATGCAATGAGCCCTTCATTAACGTATGTCTTCAACGTTGAGCAGCTACTGGCCAGTTCGCAATAACTTTCGGAAAAATTACCGAATTGGCATTTATCACCCACTGCATTTAAAGAATATAATCGAATTGAAATACAAGTAAGCAAGTAAAAAATCAGAACTAACCTTTCATGTGAAGTGTTCGCCAGATTGGGTTGCCATTGGCTGCCAGAATCGGTAAAATTATGATAAATGTAATTCCCATATAAGCGATATGGGCCATTATGTATTCAATTCAGCTATTTCAATTTGGAAAAACGATTGTTCGGGTTCCAAATCAACGACAAACTGAACTGGACCAATAATATGATCTGCGTTTTAAAAAACGTTTACGATTTAATGTCACATTCATCTCCGTCTCGTATATATTAATGATTATTTGACCGCATGCGTAATACTTTTGCAAACATTCATAATTGTTCTCTCTCTCTCTCAATATATTTAAAAATATCACTTTGATAAGAGCACAACAACGACAACAACATCATAAAGTTCCTGCAGGTCGGTCGGTTCCTAATCACTTAAAATGGTAAAAAAAAAATAGCATGATGAAAATGTATAAATGAAAGTAACAGGCAGGGGGGAGCATCTCTGACCACAAAAAGCTGTTTTACTTAGAAGCAAAAGCAATCTGAAATGCAATAATGTTCAACTGCATTTTATATTAACTGCAGATCTGTTGAGAAACACAGAAGTTGTACGATATGTAAAGTCTTTGATATGGGTTTTTGTTCTTTAATAAATAAATATTTTCAATTTCTGAGTAATTTATAAACATATATATATATATATATGTGTAGTGTAAAACATTTAGATGTGCTGCGTTGCTCATAAACTTTTATACAAAACTGAGAAACTGAGAACTCGATCCTACATACAATTCACAGTGTGGTCTTCCGACTTTTCCGTTTCCGAAAAAACATATTTCTTAATGTAAGTGCGATAAAATTTAAAAAAAATGTTTTACTTACATTTGAAATCATTTTAATGTGAAAGAAAATTAAATTTCAAAATTATTATATAATAAATCAAATTTAAAGACAAAAAAAAATGGTTGTATTTAATTTATTAAGCCTAGCGAAGCACACTGCTGCTGGCCGTTTAATATTTGGAGCAGCTGTCCCTCTGTCTGGAATGCGAGTCACCTGAAATGGGCTTTACGCACAGATGCGTCCCGGGTATATCCACGCCTTCCGCTCGACGAGAGGCCTGCACTTGGCTGCATTCGTCAGATTTGATAAGCGGCGAGGTGAACAAATCGCAGTTGTTGTCTAGAAGCATTAAACACAGAGAATGCAAGAGATATTTTTAACTATATTATATTCACATCTTACCATCAACACTCTGAGCAAAGCCTACGGCATTGAGATTTGGCTCTCCCTTCAGCTCATTCTCATTGCAAAGCGTAGCCGAGCTCACATTTGACTTTGGATCCAAATAAATTTGTCTATTCAGAGGAAGCAGCGCTATATCGTTTTTAAGTTGAGTAGTTTGCCCAACCTGTTATTTTAGCATTAAATTTTTGTGGAACAAAATTGTTGTCTGTTAATTCGCAGTACCTTAAAGTCAAAAATTTCTTTATCATGTGTGCATGATATATTTTGGTGTTTTTTGAACGCATGCCCAAAAAGTCTAAAATTACGACAACCTTGCAGCCATGGACCTGTAATGTGCTTTTGGGCTGTTTGGATTTTCGATGAAAAACCAGTTTAACGAATCTCTTTACATGCCAATATTCTTGCGAGTGGCAGTTTTATTGTAAGCCAAGCATGTTCGGAGACATTATTTAGATAAAGAGCAAATCAGATAGTATGTACTAATCAAATACGCAAGTCCTATAAAATAATCAAAATTAGGAAGGCAACGCGAAGCTGAAGCAGTAGCAACTAAAGCTGCAGCAGCGCTGTGAAAACAGTTGAAGCTTAAGACATAAGTAAATGCTATAATCCGTGTCGTTGGCTAATGCTAGTGCTATTGTTGCTCGACGAAGTCGTAGAGGTGCGCATCCAACACACTTGTAAAATACATCGCCTGTGCATCGCAATTGGCGCCCGTGGGCGTGGCAATGCCAAGCACACAACGAGCACCATTGGGGCGCCGCAAATGTAAAACGCTGCCAACAACCGCCGGGCATGGCGCACATGAGCTGGACTTGTTGGCAGCGAGTGCTGCCAAATTAATGGGCTCCAGACAAATATGCGCCGTTGGTAAATTCTGCACACCGGCCACATTATCAATGTACTTGCAGCCATCGAAGGGCAGCAGACGCATGGGCAGCTCATAGAAGGGACAATCGCTGCCTGCAAAAAATAAACACTTTCTTGGAATGGATTGAGTTGAGAGTGGTGAAGTGTAAGCGTACCATTGCCCTTGGCCCAGGCGGTGGCCAATAGCTGTCCGCTGACCTGCAAGCGCGTGAGCTCAAAATGCGTGCATATGGGAGCGATTTTGACTTTGGGGCCGACTTCCAATGGATGCTGCAGATGCAATAGCTCCAAATCCTGTCGAAACACAGCCACGCGCTAAAACGAGAAAGCGATAATCATAAGCCATCTGTATAAAGAGAGAACGAGAGCGAGATTGAGAGAGGGAAAAGAAGAGATGCGTAGCTCACTTTAATATAAACGAGATAATCCTCGTCGTTGTCAACATCACGCATATCGGCGACGCCAAAAACCGCATGATTTGGCCGCCCGCAGCCAGCAACGGTGAGCAGCAAACGCGGCGTCAACGCCAACGCCGTGCAGCGATGCACATATCCATCGAATGCGGCATTCGGATACGCAAATGCTGCCAGATGCGTATAGTGACTCAGCAGCTGCAATTCCAGCTGCCCATCACCATTGTTATTCTGATACTGAGCCTGCTCTTCAGTTTGTTGTGGCTGTGTTGGCTGCGAGCCGACAAGCGAAGAGGGTTCAATTTGACCGCGCGGCTGCAGTTTCAAACTGACGGGGCAGCAAATGATCTCCTCAATGGTGCCACCTTGACACGTTTGCACATCAACATCCCTGAGCCGATGCTGCTTCAACAGCGTGTCCAGACCCGCACATTCCGAGATGCCCAGACATATGCCCACGTACAGCGGTGTCTGGCAAGCGGCTTTATTTTGGGTATTCGCTACTGAAGGTTGCGTATATTCGTAACTCGTATTGAATATGGTTAGCCATAGTGGAGCCTCTGGTGTCGTTGTTGTTGATGTGGTTGTTGTTGCTTGTGTTGTTGTTGTTGCTTGTGTTGCTGTTGTTGTTGATGGTATTGTTGTTGTTGTTTGTGTTTGTGTTGTTGTTGCTGTTGTTGGTGTTGTCTTTATTGTTGGCTTTGAAATGCGATCAGTCACTGTGTGGTCCACCTTTTCGAGGGGACAGCATATTTTCTCCCCCTTAATGGTGAACCCACAGTTCAACACAGAAGCAACCGATAGTTGACCGCTGTCAATATACTTGCCAATCGTTGTGCATTGCTCTGCAGGCTGGCAGTTGCTATAATAATTTCGCGTCGGACAGGGATCGCCCACTAGAGAGGGAAAACTACTATTAATAAGGGAGATATAGGCAAACTGCGAACGCACCTTCCAGGCTAATGTAGGCGTTGGAGATGCTTAGATAGAAGCAAAACAGCGCTGATATCACGCCAAACATCGTCGGTCCGACAATCGAACTGAACGGGCTCACTGTTCGCGCTCAACTGACGCTCAAGTCAACTCTCCAACAGGCCAAGCAACCGGCAGCACGAGCACAGACGTCAGCAGCGCAGCCTGAGGAAGTCTTTGGGTGTATCCGAGTTCGATATGACTAGACTTGGACTCGTCATAATTTTAATAATATATAATAATATAATATATAATTAATAATATAATATATAATATTTTGCTTGCTTGTTTATCAACGAACATAGCGTAAATCGGGGCATGGAAATTGTATGCATATATTTTTTGTGAATGACTTTAGCTAGTAATACGTTTCAGATGAATTTTCTGATCGTTCAGATAATTACAAGCTTAGTAAGTGTGCAAAGGCGTACAAAAGGGGATGGACTGAATTTTATTTTTATTTATTTATTTTTTCTATTGTTGCATAATTTTAATGCTTGCCACGATTCATACATTATAATTATATAAATAATAGTTTCCCACATACTTTGTAGAGCTTACAATTAAAATAAGCACTGTGTAATATAATAGTGGAATAGCAAATAAGAACGAGATATTGAATTTTAAATTATCAGCCGGCAATAGTTGTAATGGGACGAATGGGACCTGGATTTCTGGTAAAGACAAACAGATTACCCATACCAACACCCAGGGGGTTCAAATCGCTGCGTCCAACATTGGGAAAATTAGG
Source organism: Drosophila picticornis (assembly GCA_035043845.1). Classification (NCBI taxonomy): domain Eukaryota; kingdom Metazoa; phylum Arthropoda; class Insecta; order Diptera; family Drosophilidae; genus Drosophila; species Drosophila picticornis. Next base: position 22,894,562 of record JAWNMR010000492.1, on the reverse strand, counting down.
AAGAAAGGCAGCAAAGCCGTACGTCACGTTTCCCATGGGACGTCCAGGCCCACCAATAAGCAACTGATCTGCAGTCGGTCCTTCCAACTGGGTAAATTGGTGCTGCAAAGTCGACAATCGTCGCTTCAGCTGGAAGTGTCCTTGCAATGCTGCCTTTCACAGTGGCTACGAGCATTCTCGGCGTTAGACAAAGATTGGGCGCATTCTTGGTATGCACAAGCAGCAGACTGACAATCAATGCATCCTCGGTGACATGACCTTACAGCAGATAGAGCATTTTATTGCGCGTATATCTTTGCGAATACTTGGCCCGGTCATCATTCCACTGAACCGGCAGCAGTTTGCTGCCAGTACCGTCATTCGGCAGACTTCAGTCATCTCCGATGCCAACGCTGTTGTTGCAACGCTTGCTTAATACCACATCCGCCTTCTTACTGATCCTCTGCTCCACGTTTCCAATTAGCAAATCCCAACAGTACAGAGAGCCATCACCCAGCGGATTGACAGAAATTTTGATTAACTATTATTATATTAATATTTTATACAACCGACAGACAAGCTACAAATAAAGTGAAACACAGTCACTACAAATTTTGTTGCTGTCAAAATATTCAAAGTTTTCTAGTATTTGAAATTCAACGAAATTCTTTTGTGTAAGTGTATGTGAGTGTGTGTGGAAGTGGGAGTAAGTAATATGTTATTTGTTGTATTACATAACATAATACTATATGTAATATGCTATATATTTTTAATTATTTATTTTAAATGCTTAACATTTTTAACACCTTCGAAATCGATGTAGTTCAGCAAACAAGAATGCCATAGCCAAAGCTGATTGACTAGTGCGTGAAATCCATGTACTCGCCGTAGAACATCCTGGCTTCCGAACTCACTACGCTCGTGTAATAAATCGGATTATTATTCACAACGCACTCATTTGTGGTGGGCGTGGCAATGCCCGCCACACAGAAGCTTCCATCGGTCCGCTTAACATGAAGCACACTGCTGCTGGCCGTTAAGCATTTGGAGCAGCTGTCCCTCTGTCTGGAATGCGAGTCACCTGAAATAGGCTTTACGCACAGATGCGTCCCGGGTATATCCACGCCTTCCGCTCGACGAGAGGCCTGCACTTGGCTGCATTCGTCAGATTTGATAAGCGGCGAGGTGAACAAATCGCAGTTGTTGCCTAGAAGCATTAAACACAGAGAATGCAAGAGATATTTTTAACTATATTATATTCACATCTTACCATCAACACTCTGAGCAAAGCCTACGGCATTGAGATTTGGCTCTCCCTTCAGCTCATTCTCATTGCAAAGCGTAGCCGAGCTCACATTTGACTTTGGATCCAAATAAATTTGTCTATTCAGAGGAAGCAGCGCTATATCGTTTTTAAGTTGAGTAGTTTGCCCAACCTGTTATTTTAGCATTAAATTTTTGTGGAACAAAATTGTTGTCTGTTAATTCGCAGTACCTTAATGTCAAAAATTTCTTTATCATGTGTGAACAAATTAAAATTTCTCGGATCACTGAATCCGACCAAAACTTTACTGGGTTCATCATTTTCGCGATCCACGCATTTACTCGACGTCAGGACTTTGGTCGGCGACAGGACAATCGCCGTGCAGCGAATCACGTATTCATCGAACGTACTATGATTTAAGTATACGAGGGAGACCAGATGATTGAAGCTTAGTCTATTGTTGACACTGCAGCACCAGACATGATGAGATTAATGAACTAAAGCTTTAAAAATAACTTACATGGGCGGTTGGGGAAGACTTGAGCCGATCATCTGAGAGGGACAGCAAAACATCTCTGAATGTTTAGATTCCATATACCCGCAGGTGGGTATATTTTCCAATGCAATGAGCCCTTCATTAACGTATGTCTTCAACGTTGAGCAGCTACTGGCCAGTTCGCAATAACTTTCGGAAAAATTACCGAATTGGCATTTATCACCCACTGCATTTAAAGAATATAATCGAATTGAAATACAAGTAAGCAAGTAAAAAATCAGAACTAACCTTTCATGTGAAGTGTTCGCCAGATTGGGTTGCCATTGGCTGCCAGAATCGGTAAAATTATGATAAATGTAATTCCCATATAAGCGATATGGGCCATTATGTATTCAATTCAGCTATTTCAATTTGGAAAAACGATTGTTCGGGTTCCAAATCAACGACAAACTGAACTGGACCAATAATATGATCTGCGTTTTAAAAAACGTTTACGATTTAATGTCACATTCATCTCCGTCTCGTATATATTAATGATTATTTGACCGCATGCGTAATACTTTTGCAAACATTCATAATTGTTCTCTCTCTCTCTCAATATATTTAAAAATATCACTTTGATAAGAGCACAACAACGACAACAACATCATAAAGTTCCTGCAGGTCGGTCGGTTCCTAATCACTTAAAATGGTAAAAAAAAAATAGCATGATGAAAATGTATAAATGAAAGCAACAGGCAGGGGGGAGCATCTCTGACCACAAAAAGCTGTTTTACTTAGAAGCAAAAGCAATCTGAAATGCAATAATGTTCAACTGCATTTTATATTAACTGCAGATCTGTTGAGAAACACAGAAGTTGTACGATATGTAAAGTCTTTGATATGGGTTTTTGTTCTTTAATAAATAAATATTTTCAATTTCTGAGTAATTTATAAACATATATATATATATATATGTGTAGTGTAAAACATTTAGATGTGCTGCGTTGCTCATAAACTTTTATACAAAACTGAGAAACTGAGAACTCGATCCTACATACAATTCACAGTGTGGTCTTCCGACTTTTCCGTTTCCGAAAAAACATATTTCTTAATGTAAGTGCGATAAAATTTAAAAAAAATGTTTTACTTACATTTGAAATCATTTTAATGTGAAAGAAAATTAAATTTCAAAATTATTATATAATAAATCAAATTTAAAGACAAAAAAAAATGGTTGTATTTAATTTATTAAGCCTAGCGAAGCACACTGCTGCTGGCCGTTTAATATTTGGAGCAGCTGTCCCTCTGTCTGGAATGCGAGTCACCTGAAATGGGCTTTACGCACAGATGCGTCCCGGGTATATCCACGCCTTCCGCTCGACGAGAGGCCTGCACTTGGCTGCATTCGTCAGATTTGATAAGCGGCGAGGTGAACAAATCGCAGTTGTTGCCTAGAAGCATTAAACACAGAGAATGCAAGAGATATTTTTAACTATATTATATCCACATCTTACCATCAACACTCTGAGCAAAGCCTACGGCATTGAGATTTGGCTCTCCCTTCAGCTCATTCTCATTGCAAAGCGTAGCCGAGCTCACATTTGACTGTGGATCCAAATAAATTTGTCTATTCAGAGGAAGCAGCGCTATATCGTTTTTAAGTTGAGTAGTTTGCCCAACCTGTTATTTTAGCATTAAATTTTTGTGGAACAAAATTGTTGTCTGTTAATTCGCAGTACCTTAATGTCAAAAATTTCTTTATCATGTGTGAACAAATTAAAATTTCTCGGATCACTGAATCCGACCAAAACTTTACTGGGTTCATCATTTTCACGATCCACGCAATTGCTGGACATCAGGACGTTGGCGACAGGACGATCGCCGTGCAGCGAAACACATATTCGAAAGAAAGAGGATCTGAGTAAGGCTAATATATATTACATATGTTACTGAAAAACTGGATAAAGTTTATCAAGATGGGAGAAAAAACACCCAAGTTATAGCCCAAAACATTACCTTATATTGATGTCATGACTTTCAGCAGTTTTTAGTGTTCCTTTCCTTATGTACCCGTGTAGAAAACTCCTCAACTGAACCCTACATGAGGGTGCCGACTGATAATAGGATTACAATAGTCCGCAAGGTACCGGTGCAAGTTAAGACTCGCGCTCTGAACTTCGGACATGGGCTGTCTCCATAGTCCTGTCCCTGGTAAAGGAACGAGTCATTGTTACGAGGTAACGGGCCGGACTAAGGTGTAATGCAACCCGTGCCAATAGTCAGCCTAGCTGGGGGCCCATAAATAGCCCAGTCGTCTACAGAGCATATCGGATACCTGGCGACCCCCAATATTTGTCAGCCCTACCTGCACATCGCCGATCTCTCAGGTGGACTCCTTTTTCTCCGCAGCTCTTGAGAATCGAAATGTATTTCAAAAATAAAACAAAACAGGAAGAGTCCAGTCTTCGACCAAAACCAGTAGGGAGCAATCCTAGCTTCAAGGCCTGGCCAACGTGAAACTCAAGCAAAATTGGTTAAAAACCCTGTTCTGATGAAGTTGCCAAAAACCCTTCCTCATCCGTCTCCTTGACAGAAAGGCAAAGCTCTTTTGCAGCCAATCTTCCGGCAGGAGCCGAATGGTGGAACAAGGTGGAGTGGGCAAAAAGGGTGTTGCCAAATTTCAACGAGGCGCTACCCAGTAAGGAGCAGAGCTAAGCGAAAAGGCTCTAAAAAGTGCAGGAACCCGTCGCCAAAAGGGCTAAAGTCTAGCCGGGGAAATCTTTCGCCGAGATTGCCAAGGAGAGGATCTTTATAGAGGTCATCGAGAAGGGGAATAAGGACGGGAGAATCCCCAAAAATCAGTGGAAGTGGGTGGAAGGAGCGTGTAAAGATATTGGTGGGTATCATGGGACTGCAAAAGTCATAGCTTGCGAAAATGTACGCTTGGTAAAGCTTTATTAAGCAACTGTAGCAGAAATTGGTGAGGTCTACCCTGGGGCGAAGCTGGTCGCTGTCGACTGGTGCGAAGTTCCGACTAGAGGTCTGCATCTGGCTCCCGGCCTCACTAAAGGAACCGGACCAGGAATCCACCCCTTCCCACCCCTGATTGGAGGGTGGTAAGGATCGAGGGCACAGAAGGGCCAGTGAACCAGGCAGTATTGATACTGAATAAAGAATTACCGGCCCTAATAGAAGCTGCCAAAGGAGAGCTTATGCTTGGCTTCAGTTCGGTCACCATCAAGGTGTACAACTCGGATGCAATCGGCCGGAGGAGATTCTCCTGTCGACAAGACAGTCGAGCAAGATCCCTCTCCGGAAATCGGAGCAACTGACGACGAGTTGGAGCTTGGATACACATCGGACGCGTCGAGGCCTTGAGGCCATGTTCCATGAAATCGATGACGATGACTTTGCACTGTCAGACGATGATTACAATAACAACTCGGTGATGGGGATATGATCGCCAGTTGTCCTTGAGACTACTGCACATAAACATCTACCGCTGTAAAGCTGGCTGGTAGGCTGGGTAATCGGAGGCAAGGTTTGAGGTCTAGAAGGTAAAAACTATAAGCTCATTGTAACTCGAACTGAAGGTAAAACATGTACCTGCATCATCGCGAAAAACCATCATTATTTTGCTCCATTATCTTAGCAATGGTAGCAGCACAGCGGTAAGCATGGAGCTCCACCTAGCTCCCATACGAGTGCTGTCTACATATATGGCCCATGACAACACTGCACAACCACCAGAGGAGATCACAAGATCCCTCGCCCTGGAACCTAATGCTCACCACACACATCCCATGAATGACCAGTTGATGGGTTGAAGAGTGTCTGAAGACCACTTCTTCTCACAGTTACATAGAATTCGCGCTCTTATTAAGACATCCAGAAGAAGTTTACTTCGAAAATCAGAGGAAGGCGAACTGGCAAATCTTTAAAATAAAACTAGACCGAACAAGGCCCGGATAATTTTGCTTATCTCTGTAATCTTACAGAAATTTTCACAATAGCATGCAATAAGGCCTTCGAAGCAGCTTGCCCTAGTAGTAAGCAAGAATAAGCCACCATGGTGGACACCTTAACTAAATGTCCTTCGACAAAGTGCGTCTTTAATGGTGCTAAATCGCAAAACAACGATCTCAAATGGTCTCAATAGTCCAGGCAGGCGGAATACAAAAAAGGCACCAGACAGGCCAAAAGGAAATCTTGGAGAAATTTCCGCACAGATATAGGCTTGGAAAAGTTCTATCGAAAACCATCCCACTCTAGGTTATCTGACAATTCATGGTCAGTCTCCAGTAAAGAGGCACTGTACATTCTCCTTAAAACGCACTTCCCAGGCAGCTCTGCTGCCTTCGTGTTACACACAAATGATTTTTGAAGAGATAATTTCTACAAAACCTCTTCTACAGAAATATAATATAAAACAGGCAATAAACACCTTCAAGCCGTTTAAATCTCCCAATAACGAAAAGCGGGCACAATAGCCATAAACTAGTTACATGAAATCTTCGGAAAAATTCTCAAGACTGGTAAAATCCCACCGACGTGGCTCCAGACAAAAATAACCTTCATAACTAATGTTGGGAAGCCAGTCAGTCATCTTTCATGTTAAAAACTCTAGAACGAGTCAAAAGTCTCCACCTTACAGCATCCGTTGACTCCTTATGTCGGAGTCTCAACATGCCTACAGGAAGGGCAGATCTACAGATAAAGCCCTCCATTCCGTAGTCAATATTATAGAAAAATCTCTTCCCTATAAATAGTATACCTTAATAGCGTTCTTAGACAGTGAAGGCGCCTTCAACAACGTCACTCTGGCGCCGATAGCTGGAGCTCTGCTGGGGATCGCCACAAGTTTGGGATTGATCAATGAGTACTTGTCACAGGAGGTGCAACGCACTATTAGTACGGCAACCATAGGCCAACAGCAATTGACTTTGTTGTGTACGCTGGGATCCGATCTGACTGTCTTGGTATATCCGATGGATTGAGCTCAACTCCGATCACATCCCTTTGATCGTTGAGTAAAGAGTGGCCGCAGCCCTGAATGCATCCAAGACACGTCTTCTGCCGCGCAAGGCAAACATTACACGATTCCGGCAGAGATTGGAGCAGCTTGTCAACGTAAATATGGAGCTGAGTTCACCGGCTCATATTGACTATGCAGTGGAATTATTCCTGCATAATATTAACCTGGCAGCGGAATTCTCCATACATGGCCAAGTATCTTGTTCGCCTCCCAATCCAGCTCAGCCTCTTTTAAAACCTGAGATTTTGGATCTGGTAAGTCACAAGGGAGCACTGCGTCTTCAATATATGCGCTCACGCAATCCGTTGGATCTAAGGAACTTTAGGCGGGCTGCGTATGAGCTGCGAAAGCTGCTGTTTGACACTAAGAGCAAATACTTCGTGGAAATGCTCCGCAATGCCGGTTCCAATAAGAATCATGGATTCAATTTGTAAAAGGTCACGCGTTGTGTCAAGCGTCAGCCACTCGGGCGGATCCTCGTTATGCGACCTGACAACACTTGGTGTCGATCGGACGCAGATATTGCATCAGCGTTTGTGGAAGAGCTGCAAAGTCGCTTCACGCCTTTTGCACTTGCATCGCCCAGCCAGGTACAGAATACTGAAGCATTTTTAAATTCAGATCCAGATCCTGTACAACCGATCACACCTATCGCCCCTACTGAGGTCCGCTTACAGATTCGCAAGCTTAAGTCCACTAAGGCCCCTGGCTATGATAGCGTTGACGACAGAGTTGCTAAGGCCCTCCCAGAGAAGGGAGTGATGTTCTTGTTGCTTCTTTTTAACTCCATGGTGCGGATCCACCACTTCTCCACTCCGCGGAAGTGCGCTGTGATTGCGATGATTCCGAAAGCTGGGAAGACGGATTATCTTGTCTCGTCATATCGACCGATAAGTTTGCTGTCCACTTTCTCATAAATATTTGAAAAAATATGTCTTGGAAGATTGTCGGCAGTAAGTGGCTTCCAGAGGGCCTTTCCTGATCATCAGTTTGGCTTCAGGCATCACCATGGTACACCAAAGCAAGTTCATCGAGTATAACAGCACGTCCTCGAGGCCTTGTAAAATAAGCAGTACAGCTCTGCCGTCTTCCTGGATATCCAGCAAGCATTTGATCGCATATGACATGATGGCCTGCTTTTTAAGCTTAAGTCCCTGCTACCAACGGCGCAGTATTTACTGCTCAGGTCTTACCTGCTTAGTCGTTCTTTTATGGTAGAAGTTAGGGGCGAGCAATCAAACATCCGTCGCATTGGAGCTGGTGTACCGCAAGGTGTACCTTGGACCTGCATTGTACACATTGTACACCGCGGACTTGCCGATCCCAGCAGTCAGAAACACGCTGCTTGCCACGTAAGCAAGGAACACAGTATCTTCCGCGTACTGTGTTCCTTGCTTACTCCACCACTGCTTGGAGAGCAGCTGCGGTTTCGCAGACGTTCTTGGATGGTTTTTAGTTCTTGGGCCAACCGGTGGAACATCTGCGTCAATGGAAGCAAGTCTCAGCACTGCACGTTTGCGCTCAGGAGTGGTAACTGTCCAACTTTCCAACTCAACAACATGGTTACTGAAGCCATCTAGCAAACTTAGCTTGAGCAATAAGCTGTTGGTGTACAGAAGTATTATTGTGCCTTCATGGACATATGGAATTCCATTTTGGGGCACAGCTGCAAAATCTTGGATAAATCAAATTCAAGTCTTGCAGAACAAGGTGCTCAGAGGCATCTCTGGTGCTTCACCAAATGTGAGCAACAGGACGCTGCACCACGACTTCGGACTACCGACAGTCAGTCAGCAAATTAACCGACATACAAGTCGGTATAATGACCGGTTGCACAACAACATCAACCGTTTGGCCTGCTCACTTGGGTCAAATACAACGCGCAGGAGGTTGAAGCGACTCCACACTAGCGACCTCTGGACTGTAGGGCGTTAAATTAATTAATTAATGTGCTACAAATGTAATAATTTATGTTATTTAATATCTGCTATACCCTATTCTATGTTTATGTTGTAGATTGTAATTCACTGTTATTATTCATTCTTTTACAAATCAATCTTTTATAGCCTTTTAATATGTTGTAAAAAAAAAAAGGTCAATGAATTTCTCACGTGCACGATTGTGAAATCTACACTTGGATCGTCAACTCTCTTCAGGTATGTCAGCAGAGGTACGCCACAGGGTGGCTCCTGCCCACCATACTATGGAACAGAGCCATAAATAGATTGCTACGGGTCATGGAGGGGGACGGCTGCAAAGCTGTTGCATACGCAGATGACGTTGCGGTAATCTTCAATGGAAAATACCGCTAAACTCTGTGTGACCTTATAACTAGTAAACTTAAAATACTGTCATGCTGGGCATATAAGTATGGTTTAGGTGTCAACCCCAATAAAACGGATCGTGTCCTTGTCACAAGAAATTACAAAGTCCCTCCTCTTTCAAACAACCAAAAACCAACTCAACAAAGTTCAGCGCATGGCTGCGGCTCTTCGTACCACACCTAGTGAGGCACTAGACGCTATCCTGGACATTGCATGTCTGGAACTACAATGAATAGAAAATGCAACACTCACGGCCGTAACAACTGAAAGAACCCTTAACCTGGACTGCTCGGAAAACAGGCCATACACCTATCTTAGAAGGGAATTTAAATATACCTTCGAAATCAGAATACCACGTGCCAGTAGTACAACTAGAAACACCCTTCAGTACATACTTCCCCCAAGGGAGGAATGGACCCATGGTACTCCCGGACCACCGGCAGCTGTGACCTTCTTCGCAGATGACTTAACGCTACGCAACCGCGCAGGCGAAGGTGTCTACTCTGAGCAACTAAATATACCGGTATCCTTTAGTCTTCCGGCACACAGCAGTGATTTTCAGGCTGAAGGATCTGCTATAAAGGAAGCACCAGATTACCTAAAAAGGCTCAAAGTCAGCCTCGGCAATGTCAACATATATATTGATAGCCAGGCGGCAATCAAATCTATTACCGAGATATTGTCAAATTCAATTTCAGTAACAAGCTGTCGCAAATCTCTGCATGAGATGGCTGGGCAGCATGTTGTTAGCCTGATACGGGTTCCTGGACACCAGGACATTGAAGGCAACTGTAAGGCTGATGAGTTAGCTAAGAAAGGAACTCTATTACCACTCCTAACGGATAAGGAAGGTATAAGTATGCCTTTAGCATTTACCTGCAAGTTCAATATCAAAGAAGAAAGTAGTCGCCGGTCAAATAATAAATGGCGAAGAGCAAACTGCAAGCTGCTCGCACAGCACACTGAACATGACCCAATATTAACACAAAGCACACTAGAAAGATGTGTAATCTGAGTCGCACGAACAGCTCTGCAGTACTCCTTGCTCTAACAGGGCACTGGTTTGTCGGTATTCATGACAATAGACTCCAGTTGCCGTATAATGATTTCTGTAGAAGCAGAAGGAGAAGAAGTTGAATCCGCGGACCATTTCTTCTGCTTCTGCCCAGCACTTGCCAGGAAACGGTTGGCAATCCTGGAAAGCTATTTCCTAACTAGCTTATCAGAGCTAGCGAACACTAGACCAAACTTGACTGCAAAATGCATGCATGCTAAAATATGAGCATGGTAAACCTTTCAAGATAAATTCGGAAATAAAACCAGAAAATATTTAACAGCTGGGTTCAGGGTATCGTAGTTGAGCTCACTCGACTGCTGTATTCTTACTTGTTCTTATTACTGTTATTATTCTTTTGTTTTGTATTTTTGTCAACGATAAGTTTAAGCTAAAACTATTATAAATTAAAACAAAATAAACAACAAACTTGACCGCTTATTACATATTTTTTGCTTTTATAGACACATACAAAATAAAAGTTATACTATTACTTCACGTCTCCCTTTGTTTAAAAAATAATACAAAATAAAGTTGAAGACAGACACAGTCCAAAACATACTTTGAGTCGTAGCAACTGATATGCGTAACTGATTTACATGTTAATAAACATTGTATGGATCAGCCTGAGCATCAGCAACTTGATCTAGACATTATGCTCTTTTTTTATTTAATACTTCCCACATTAGATGTATACTTAACGCAGTTATTGTTGTGAACCTTATGTGGGGAATTCACCACACCGAAACTCAACTGCATTTTTTTAAGCAAAATTGTGCTTGAATTAATAAATTAGCAAATAGCAGTCATGCAAGTGCAAGACTGGCACGTGCCACGAACTGCATCACGCTATCGATCTATTGGGTCATATGACAGATACACAATAGTATTTTTAAACGGACGAGCTCAGCGAGTAAGCAGGCAGATACGGAAAGTCGGACCACACTGGGAATCGAAATAATGAACGTCTTTTTTAATTAAATTCAGCTGAATTGAAAAAACCCACGCGTCATTTTGACAATGTGTGGATACATATGCATGTGTGTGTGTGTGTGTGTGTGTGTGTGTGTACGTGTGTGTGTTATGTGTTGTGTGTACGATAAGCCAGTGCCATTTTTATGCCCACAATCAGACAAAGTATTGGTAATAATGAAAAACAAAAAACAAAAGACAAAAAAAAAAAATTGAAAAAAAACCAATTGAAGTGAAGAGAAAATTGTCGATTGACTTACATTAAATTTTGTTTGTTTTTGTTTTCTCATTGCATAGGCTTGTTTGTTGTTTGTCTTTTAGTTTTCATTTCTTTAGATTTAATTTAAAGTTAGCACTATAATACTTGTCTCTCTGGGAGAAGGAATGAGATGGGCTATGGCGTTGGCATTGGTGATGTCGTTGTCGATCACAGTTCAGTTCCAAGTTGAAGATGCAGTTTTATTTGCTTCAATTAGCTCTCTAGCCTAGTAACCATAGAAGAAAGCCTCGTACGAGAATGTTCGCGTCAAATTACAGTCCAGCAATATCGATGCCTTGTGTTGGCCAATGCCGCCATCTGTGAAATAAGCGTTCGCATCATCGGCCGATGCGTCCACATAGATCTCAATGCTAGTCAAGGTGATGCTGATCCCGCTGGATGATGGATAACGCATCTGCACCTCAACATCAACGGCAGTGGTGAAGCTCTCGTCATCATAGTTATTTACCAAAAGCTTATCGCCTAACATGAGCGAGAACAAGCGGAGAGCGAGTAATCCAATTAGCAAGCGAACATAAATTCTTCCATATATAAATATATATAGATTGTTGCTTACCCGTAATACGCTCCCCGGCACTGAATACAATGTTGCCCTTGGAATGCTTAACTTTCTTCAGGGGGACCAACTGCACGCTCGGATTAAGGGTCGTATAGCGAGTCTCATTGGTCACTGTCAGAATGGGCGAGTAGTCCAAATCGCTGGAGCGCTGCTGCTGCTGCTGCGACGGCAACTGCGACTGCGAAGGTGCAGCGAGTGCGCAAGCGCTTAGCACAAATAACAAGAGGCACATTTGCAACATTTGCGAGCGTAATAAAAAACAAAAAAAAAATTGTATTAATTAAAGTAACAATTGTCAATTAAGGTAAGATCGGCTTGTGGGTTCCGCGCCCTGTGCAATCTATTTGGCGACTGTTTTGTGCATTGTCTGGCACTTTCGATGGCTTTTATACCGCACGCTCTCTTATCGGCGGTCAGCGTTAGATAAGGCAACGCGACAACTGAACGATAAGCCGCAAAACCTTATAGTATTGCCCATCGTTTTACCTTCTATACTTTTTTTTGGAGCACTAATTCGCCATAATTCGCTCAGTGTCTATTAATAGGCCACTTGAAGCAATAATTTTAGACATTCCCTAACATTAAACATAGTTGGGCAATTCATTTTTTCCAAAAATAACCAAACGATCGATTGGCAACACATCAACACCAACAACCAAATTAAAAATTGTGTTTGTTTTCGCTTAATCAGGAGACATATGACAGCTGAACTCTTTCCAATATTTATATGTTTATGTATTTAATTTAAGCAGCACTTGAGACTGGCTTTTACTTCCGTCTCCTTGTTGGCCACTTCAAATTGTTTGCTCAACTTTGGACGTAGTAGCTGACACTGATTTCTTTATCATCGACAAAACTAAATACAAATATAAACGAACATAAATATTTTTGCAGTATATTTATTTATCATATTGCAGCAGCCAATTTAATGCCCATTTGCCATTCTATAAGTCACAACACCTCTCATTAATTAACATACACACGTGAATTTCTTAGTTTTATTTAATTAAATTTCCTCTTATAATCATTCTTTTATTCTCCTCAAACATCATTTATAAATGAAGCATCATTTGAATCAATGAGTTAACATTGGTTTAACAATTTTAGCTTGATTGGGATATTCAAGAAACTCCCAAGTCTTAAATACAATGTAACATGAAACTTATTATAACATTTATTGTAAAAAATAAGTGCATATTATTATTTGAATAAGCGATAATGAAGCATTATTTCCAGATACAATACAATTTACCATCTGAAACATCACTTTTCCACGATGTATCACGATTTGAAATGATAAAAACGATCACAAATTTTACGTTATATACAGAGTTAAAACATATTTAAAACTATTTTTGATGTGCTTTATGTGTTCAGACATAAAGAAGGCATGGCATTCTGTTTTAAGCAACTTGAAGATTCTCTCATAACTGTAAAAAAAATATTGGGTATAGAAAAAAAGTAAATTCTTATGATTCCCCTTAACAGCAAGTATCCACAAAAGGCATTCGTATTTTATTTTTCATTCATGCATTCATATTTGTATTTCATGAACCAACAGGTACCACAAGTATTTAAAAAAAAATGTATTTAAAGCGGTTTTGTAGAATTTTAACAAAAAAATAATGGACGGGATAAAGCCATAATTTTCAACTTCAAGTTTTCAGTTGTGATTGTTACTTAGTGAGGAATGTTATCGTCACTCCCCATAAAAATTATAAACAAATATTGCCGGGCACCGTTAAAGGGGTATGATTCGCAGGGAGTTTGTTCTCGGCGCGTGTTGTTAGAATTTGTTTTGCAATCTTAACCTTGATATACATAATTGCGCACAAAAGCAAACAATCTAATAAATGGGAATTTTGAGAAAACTGAAATGGCTGTCAATCGACTTTTTGACTTGACTTAGCGATATCATTTCTTATAGCCCATACACATTAAATGGGGTATAAAGTACTATCGTCAACTGAAGCCATAAAAATAAGTATATATATACATATATACATGGATCAGCATCGCCAAAATCAAAGTACGTCAACGGGGACCACAGCAAATCAATCACATTTATATTTAGCCACATTAAACACATTAAGATAAGCAAAAGGTAAGCCTTCTGCACCAGAACCTGCTACAGGGTATTTCAATGTCGAAAACTTCTATTTGGCTTGTTATCATCTTTTGGTACTTGCAAAATAAAGCGTTTCATGGTTGACAATCTGACACAATATGCTCAAATGTTCCACACCAAGCAGCGCTCACAAGTACTTATTACGGCACACGAATAAATACGTAAATATGTAAGTTGACTCATATGACGATATCGCAACCGAGTTCACTTCAAGTCGACTTGAATGTTTGTGAAACAAACTTTAAAAAGTAGATTTGAATAGAATGAAATAGTATGGAATAGTTTCTCTAGGCAACAATTTAATTGCACCAAAAAAAAGCAAAAGCATTTCCTTGATCTTGGCACTACTAACCACAAAAATGAGGCGTCGCGTAAGTTGATTCAAAAAAGTTCCATTGTTGTTTGTTGTTTGTTGTTTGCTGTTTGCTTTGATAATGTGATGACGATTGAAAGAACCCAGTCGAAATATCCCGACGTCAGATGGGTAGTCAAGCGATCGCCAATGGCTGTCCATCGTGCAAAAGCTTAACGCTTATTTACGAGATCGTCGAGCTTTTTCGAGTGGGGAGCGCGTGAGCGCTTTGGATTTATGTGTCTGCCAGTGGACGTGTCTACCGCAGCAGATTTACAAAGGCCATACATACGCCTCCTCCCAACCGCACCCACCCCACCCAGCCCTTTCCCCACTCCAAAGGCACACAGACAAACGAGTGTTGACTGCGCATACAATTTATATATATATATTTATATACATATATATATATATATATTTATATATATATACTTTATAAGTATCATACGATTATTTGTACACTTATTTCTTAATTGGTAAAAGTCGGGAAGGGCAAGGTAAAATTATGGTGGTGAAAGTGTCCTTGGACTTAATCGCTGCCGAAGTACTGCGCCTGATAGCCAAAACTGTTGGTTTGCTTGGCCTCCACAACAATGGAAATGAAACGCTGGCCAATGCCACCGGCGACGACATAAGCATTGCCATCGTTGTTATCCTGTGTGCAAATGAGCTCCACAAACGTCACAATGGAGCCGGCGCCGGACTCTGGATATGTTAGCTGTACGCTAACATCCTTCCGAGCCGGATAGCTGAAAACATCGGCGCCCTGAGCTACCAATCTGTCGCCTGAAAGTAGACCATAGATGTTCGTTTGTTAGCGAGATGTTGTATAATTTCAGAGACTATCGGGACTGTTGCACATCAACTATCGCTTACCGGAGACACGAGCGCCGAGCGTATATCGCACAGATTGTCCGTTCATACGACCAGCCGGCTGCTTCTGCAGACGCTGCAATTTGAGGCCCGGATGTCCAGCAGCGAAATCGCGCACATTCTTCACCACAACAATTTGGCGTTGTACATCTTCGTTGCGCGCCACGCCCGCCAAGCTGGCGGCCACCAGGCAGCCAAATATGGCAACCAAAAGACACAGACTCAATTTGCACATGTTGTTTAATAAAAACAAATAAAAAAAAACGCAACTATTTCGAACTTGAAACTTGTGTGAGTGTGTATTCCAACGGCTGCGAATGATTATCGCTGAATGAGCTCTGGCATGGCAAACTGCCTATTATTTATAGTAAAGCCAACTAAATGGAAGCCGTTGATTTGATTGACTCTTGCTGCACTCCACACGCCTCAGACGGGTTCCGGTTGTCGCTGAACCTACCACGGCTCTTATCACCTCAATTGACAATTGCCAACCGACAACGTTTAATCCAACAACAGGAAAATAATTCATTGACAGTGCGACGTTTCCCAAATGCTCTTAAAGAATTGCAAATTCAATTCTTCTGGAACGAAGACACAAAAAAAGAAAATTTGTTATCCAATATGTGGAATTACAACGATTTTAAAGGTAATATTGTTTTCTGTTTTTGGTTGGTGACTCTGGGTAAATTCCACATCTGAAGACATACCGCGACGGGATTCAAAATATATCAAAGTACAACAAATATTTAAAAAAAAAAAGTAGTCCAAGAGCTGAAAACAGCGAAGAACATACTTAAATTACAATAACAATAATCAAACAATAAACAAAGTAATCTTGTCATCTTATATATATTTATTCAAGATTAAGTTATATATGTTAATACATTAACTGTTATTCATTAACTTTTATATATTACTCCCGAAACTCCAACAATCCAAAAAAAAAAATCAAAATGAAATTTCCTGTCAGATTTGATTAACTTATTTCCAGTTTGTTGGATCTAACTGTAAAACATTTCTTTGGTATTTTCTATTGATCGTTTCACAGACGATTTAAATTTAAAATCGAGAAATTTAGGCTTATTTTATTAGATTTATCTAACTCCGAAAACCGTATGAACCTATCCTAATCTAAAGTAAGCTATACAAATCCAATTCCACATTTTTATGTGCAACGATAATACATAAAAATATAAATGAACATTATAGGCGAGAAGCACAATTATATAGGAAAAATATAAAAGTCAACTTTAGATTTTCCATAGGCCCCTGAGATGGACTTCTAACAGAAATCAACGTTAAATACAAAACTCATGACCATGGAGGAGGACCCTTTCAAAAATGTAGCATAACAAAGCTGATAAGGATGGCTCCCGGCCCAGGCCACTTCAGTCAATTAAATTGAACAATTTGGTGATATTGCGTTCCGCTCCGCGCTGATCAAGGGGCCAACAGACTAATGCTACAGAGAAGGCATGTACAGAGATGTCCATGTGTACGTATGTAAGTGCGCTGTACTGTTTTGGGCTGGCTGACTGATAAGCTCGGAAACATGAACACAAATAAACAGCACCTGACAATTTGACAATTAGTAGCACAGTTCCTTTCTAATTACTGATAGAATTGACATACATCAAAGATGCCTGATATCCAGAGTCATATCAAAATGCTCCCAGTTATATTTTCAGGCATTTCGCAGAACCCTATCGAAAAGGCAACGCAACCCTTGAGGACTTTCCTGGAATTGGACAACTTCAAGTGGCGTCATCGCCACTCATAAATAATCAAAATAAATTGGGGATCGCCAAAGATAACACCTGTTTATTATAAATCAATAAAGTAATTCTGAATAATGCGACTAAAAATATACAATACTTCAGATTTGTTTTCGAGAAAGCTTTGTAATGCACATTGCACATTGGAAATAAGTTTTAATGTTATAGAGAAATTTAATAATGACTAATAATATTCTTAATCTTTTTTAGTTTTTATTTATAACCCCAGTTGAATATATTATCCAAACTGTAGGTTACATTTTGGAAATCTTGTAAGCATTGTTAATTCATTTGAATGTTAATTGTTTCCCATTGTTAGGGGACAAAATTGAGATTCTCTATTTATACTATATACCTCATAAGATACACACAGGTTCTGGAATTTCATATTCCCCAATATAATCGGAATCAGCATCAATCAAATTTCGATTTTTGCGAATTGGCAAAAAGATTATGTTTTCATCGATGTCATATAAGCAAATAAAAGCAATGGAATTTGGCCTTTGACTTGCTCATGCTTAACCGGCTTAAATACAGAATAAAGAATACAGAATACAGAAAACAGAATACAGAATATATATATGCCGTTGCAACACTTTGTGTTTAAAAAACTTGTTTATTACTTATTATTCATTATTCAGACTTATAACTCTAGAGTTACATTTGAATGTAAATGTTAATATATGTGCTTAGCCTAAGTATTATATATTGTATATATGCATGTACACATCTACATGAATGTATAATCAAAAAAGTACATTTAAAACACACGGCGACTGCGACAAATGCTCGTGTTACAAATTGGGTTTATTTTTGTTTTTAGTTGTTTTATTTTTAATACCACTCAATAAGCGTTTGCATTAAAAAAAATTAACAAAATCAATAGGAAAACAAAATCAATAGGAAAATAGTTTAAAATTGGCAATAATCATATATAGTTGAGCTTAGTCGCTTATGGAATGTAGCAGCAACAACAAACTTAGTTGACAAACAAAGGCATACAATAAATATATAGATTGATAAATAGATAGACACACGTATTACGTAGAGTTATGGTATGCGTACATATGAAGTGCAACATTTGAAAATAATTTGCTGATATTCATGAATATGTCCTGGCAAGTCTATGTAGAACGAACTGGCGCCAATTGTATTATATATTATATATGTCGTATATATTGCACACGATTCGCACTCTTACTCGCTCGCACTCAAGCTAAAAGAACACTTTCCCCTCACTCGCTATTGCTATTGCTATCTTGCTCACGATCAGGCGAACGCTGACGCTCTGACTCCCTCGCACGCCCCATGCACAATAAAAAATATACACACATACGTATTACAGATGCGGGTACAATCTGGACAATCGGTTAAGATAATTGCTGTCATATATTATCTCTTGGATCTAAAATACGTACTTAATCAATTACATTACAATATCTGGAATGAGATTTTCTGGCCGTCAACAATTTGGATAGCAGACAGATAAAAGATAGCTTAGCTTTTCTACACAGTATTTAACAGTTTGCCAAAAGAGATGCAAATAAAATGATGGGATTGCTTTGATTGATTTGAGGGCTGCTCGTATTGAGAAACACACTAATATCAGTGGTATGCGATTTGTTTATGTGCTCACCGGCTTGCCACAGAGCCCAGTTCCCGTATTTTATAAAATATACTTGTGCATGTCGGATCTGTCTGCCTGTCTGTCTAAGTGTACGTTATAAAACCAACAACAATTCCATTTGTTTACATTTCCACTAAATTCCTTTTGTCTACAACACCCCTACCCCCTCCCCACCCCCCTCAAGCACACCTTGTCGACACGGTGCACATCCGATTGAAACCCTTTGTATATATTGCTTTAATGCCTGGCTGGACGCCCTTAACCCTACCAGTGCGGACGTATCTCCTTGAAGAGCCACTTCTGGTAGCCATCGTTGACATCACACTGACCCAGCGACAATTGCTGACCTGCTGGATGCAGGGCCATGCACTTTTTGTGCACACGATGCAGGAGATGCTTGGTGTGCTCATTGTAGCTCCAGGGTCCATCGACGGTGCCAAGACGGCAGACGGCCAGCTTGATGCCCTGACGATCTGCCTCCACGCACCGCTCACCAACTCCCAGCTGCCCGACGGCATTCAGACGCACAAGCTGATTATTGCCACCGCCATGGCAATAGGAGAGACCCATTATTGCCGGCGGCTGATGGCCCATGGAGTCGAGACAGCCATCTGAAGCCACCGAGCGCAGTTCGCCCCAATGCAGATTGGCCGGCAGTGCGGGAAATTTGTCAACAACATCATAGGCAATGTTGTCCATAAACCACTGGAATGATTTACAATTGAGACGCTTCTTTAGCGCCAGCTGTTCGCTAATATCACCCATGTCCAAATAACGAGCCAACGGCTCTCGCGTATAGAAGAACTCCTTGTGCGTGTCATCAAACCAGGTCTCAATCACGCGTTTATAGTTGATGGTTATGAGTGGGCCTTTCTTCTTGCTGGCCAGCTTGCCGAAATTGTAGGGCATAAAACCACGATAGACATGGCCGACTCGGGAGCAGGGCACCCATTCGATGCTGCCGCCACATTGCCAGATCTTAAAGCTTAGCTCGAAGTTCTCACCGCCCCACACTAGCAAGCCGGGATCGTAGGCGCCCAACTCAAGGAAGTATTCGCGATTAATTGCAAATAGGCCGCCCGCATGCGTCGGACTGCGATACGGTTCCGAGTTGTGGGCGCGACGACGTTGCTCTCGACGCGGCACCTCGTTCTCCTTGTACAGCATGCCCCACTCGAAGATGCCGCGGAAGTGATTATCACTGCCATAGACCGGCCGATATTCGAAGGTCTTGTGATCAATTCCATCGATAATTGGCACCGTCATTACAGTGCGATCCCGATAAATGGGCGCCAGCAGCGGTGGCAACCAATTCAAATTCACCTCGCAGTGCGCATCCAAAAACACAATCACCTCACCTGCAAGAGACAGTACGAATGTGAGCAACGATGCTTAAAGGAACCAAAAGTACACATAAAGCCCATAGCCTATCGTCTAAAGTGACGCCTATCTAAATCTGTTTCCAGAACTTTTAATACCAGCCTTTACATGAAGATATTGGCTAACTTTCTGATTCTGTGGCAACATTTTACACAAATATATCGAAAATATATATAAAAGAACATGTGAAACTCTTGTGCCTGTTAATTTGAAACTTCTTTGTATAGATATGATGACATCAACTTGTCCCTTTTAACTCATCGATATTAATTAAGGTTACTCAAACTGATACCAACAAACTATTAAAATCTAAATATATGTTTCGTATCAGCTGTGGCTTCATTCTGATCTGATTACCATACTAAATCTTTACTGGATTTATTTTTTAAACTTTTGTGTCACCTGCAACTTGCACTTGGACTAAAGTGGTTAGAAAGACAGTTCAGAGCGAACAACTTCTGTGACTCTAAATCGTTTCTGAAGCCTATTTTAAACACTATTCGATTTAATTCACAAACAGCAAATATTTCTTAATATTACATGAACGTCGTTCGAATATCTTTTATTTCGTGCTGTTGACTATGTTGAGGTTGACCACTCACCTGTGGCCTCCATGGCGCCGCGTGAGCGTGTTCGTATGAGGCCCTCGCGCTCCTTGTTGCGTATGATTTTGACGAGTCCATTGAACTGCTGAACATAGTCATCCAGCTTGCTGCGCAGATTCTCCTTGTCGGAGAAGTCATCGACAAGAATGATCTCGTGCAGCATGTGCTTCGGTGAACGGTCGATGACCGAGTGAACGGTGCGCATCAGCACTGAGAAGCCCTCGTTGTGGAACACAATGATCACACTCGTTGGCGGCAAATCGTATGGATAGTCCCAGTGTTTGCACTCTTCGAGACGCGTTTCGCGCACCGAACGATGCATCGATATTTCATCGGAGCAGGCAATGTTCATGCCGTACTCCATTTCGGAGGCATCCGCCACGTTCTTCTTTTCCGGTGGCAGCGTGTACGCGTCCCCATTCTCGCCGGGACCAGTACGTGGCTTTAAATCTTTCGGCTCGAAGTTGCCCAGACCTGCAAATACAAACAAAACAAATGCAAATAATTCTCTGGTCAACATACGTATATAAAACGAACGTGTTTAGAAATGCTAATGCAAATGTTTACTTAAGTGTCGCACAGCGAGACATATGACTGCCTGCAAATATGTATTCAGTGGCATTAGCGAACACGCAAATGAACAAATTAGGGTTTCCTTCACCCAAATGAAAAAAACGGTTCAAAAAACCCTTATAATAATTATATTCAAATCGTTTGTAGTCGTCACTTCACTTACTCCACTTTCTTTACTATCAATATTTTAAGAGAGAAAACTTGCCTGGAAAGCGATTCTCTTAATGCTTCATAACAAGCGCATTTTTAAGGAGGCGAATCCACATGTCTATATCGAAAAGTATATAAAAGAGTTTGCCCAAAAGCAACAACATTCACAGTAGTTTTTTTGTTTAACGTTGCTGGAATTTTTGGAAATGACAGCAAAGGACCAAAATTGAATTGGCGAAAATTAGATCATCTTGCCGATGGTCTTTGAGAGGGAGAAAGAATATTGAAACGCTTCGCTTATACGCATATGCTTACATGCAACATATGTGCATCGATGCAACTAACCAAACACATACATACCCTCGACTAGCTTGGGCACCTCACGTGGCCTGTTCTCGAGGCGCTGATGATTGAATTTGGGGCCGCCAAAGCGCTGGTGATACGCCTCTTGGACGCGCTTGTGATGATCGCTCCAGTTGGCCAGCAGGTAGAGCAGCGGCAAGATGACCAGCAGACAGAGCGCCAAGCGGCAAATGCGTCCGCTGCGTATGTTGCTCACACGCATCTTGCGACAATTGATTGCTGTTGTGTTTGTTCAATACTGACTCAGCTTCAGATTCAGATTTTCTATAAAATTGACTCTGATTTCAAAAGCGATGCCGTTTGGTGTTGACGTGTCTTCGACAACGACGACGACGACGAAGCGAAGACGTCGACGTCGACGACAACACAATGTTGAGCAAAGCAAAAGCTATCAAATGCGGCCAACAATTATCAAAAACAAGAATTTTTGATGTTTTTTTAATTGAATTGCTTCTTTTTTTTCTTTTGTGCGTTTGCTCTGGATGCGATGGCTGCTGTCAATGTGTAAATGCGTGAGTGAATCTGAAAGTATGTGACTATTAATCTAAATTCGAAGGTGTGCTATTGTGTTGGTATGTGCGTGTGTGTTAGTGTTAGTGTTAGTGTTAGTGTTAACAAGAACCAGGTGAGCACCGCCGCTGCGAATGCGATGATCAAAAGGCAATCGACGATAATGATAAATGAACGTAGCGGCTTAACACTTTTTTTTAAAATACCAGTTCAGAGCAATTACAGTTCAATGCAAATCGAGTTAATGCTGCTCACACAAATCGCAAACACAGAAGAAGAAAGGCGCGCGTCGTTTGCAGTTGCAATACACAAATGCGGCAATAAACGCAATGCAAACGTAAACAAAAAAATTGGCTGTATGTGGGGACTGCCACGCGTTTGACGTTTTCTAGCACATCAGGTGGCTTCGCTTACACTACAACGCCAACTAGCGGCAGCGGCAGTCAATGTCGGCTATTATCGATAAACGACTGCAAAAATATACTAAAAATCTACTTTAAGAAAATACCATAACGACACTATGCTTGCACTTACATACGTAATACTTTGTGCGTTAAGCTGCTTCTGATTTCTAGTACGTTGCATGCTGAAATTACGTTAGATTACTTTGTGAAGTTAAAACTAGATTTAAAATATAAGGAACGCAATTGCGTTCGGCAAGACATTGCAAACTTCGAGCAGTTGAATTTTTTATTTACATCGTTTTATAGGTTAAAAAATTTTACAATTCTCAAATATATGTACAATTGAAATTTCATTTGTACAGATAAATCGCAATAATTATATGTATTTACAACTATTACGAAAATGTATGTTTATATATATATGCATATATTAATGTATGTATTTAAATTACAATAAATAAAAGTGGCAATATAGCGGAATGCAAAAACCAATTTGATGCCGATACGGCAGCAAACTCATCCCTAAATTCAATGCTGCATCTTGTTCTTATTCTGTATGGTCAAAACGCTGCCAACTCGACGACGATCAAAGAATGGCGTAGGCTCGTGCAGCGCTCCAATGGCGGTAACAGCTGCAAATCCCCCGTCGCCGGGATTATCACTCATTTTATGGCCAACTTTACGCAGATAATCGATAATCTCACTCTTAACTTCCAACTCGTAATCGACGTACATGGGTATCAGTTGATGGTGCAGGCGTCCATCATTTATCGCCTCAAAGAGCCCTTCATTTCGTATGAGATACTTCATAATAACCTAAGAGCAATAAGTAAACAATCGATTATTGCACAATATCGATTTTCTTCAAAGCAGTGCGTTAAGGTGGCAGCTGTTCAATGAGCCTGTTATGTTGGCGGCGCCAAATTCCGTATTAAAAAAAGCCATAAAGTTACGCATACGCACCGCTGCCACGCTGGTTGTGATCTTGGTGCCGCCAGCAGCACCGACTAGCATGCGCACATCGCCATTGCCATCGACAATAATTGCGGGATTCATGGAGGACATGGGCCGCTTGTGTGGATAAATGTAGTTGGCTGGCGATGACGGTACCCCAAAGCCGTTAATAACTCCCGGCGTGGAGAAATCATCCATCTCGTCATTCAAAATGATACCTGTTTGGGGCGAAGCCATCTTGCAGCCAAAACTGTATAATTGTTTTTAATATAAATGTTAATGAAGGAAATGAAATTATTATTTTGATAAAAATGTGAGCTCACTAGTTATTGACGGTGCTGGTTATGGATATAGCATCGCCGTTGCTTGCCAACACATTCATGTGGGCGGTGCCGTGATCGGGTTCCACCGTGAAATTGCCACCATAGAAGAGATAATCCTGTGAGGTTTTATCATCTTCAATCAAGCTACGCACGCTATTCACCAACTCTACGCCGAGCAACTTCTCCAACTGATCCTTTATAGCCGTCCCATATTCGGGATCGTTTTCATAGTCACCCAAATTGGATCGCTGTCCATACGCATGCTTGAAGCTCTCGATGACACGATGCCAGTAGATGCCCTCATTATCCGAATACAATTCATTCATCACGTTCAGTATAAAGGCCAGTACTGGACCGCTTGACGGTAAAGGGGTCGTATACAAAGTGAAACCGCCGGTGACATTAGCCGAAATGTGGCCATCGCTCTCCCACTGCACTCTGAAACCGATTAGCCAGACAAATGAGAGGATTTTTATGAAAGAGTATGTCCGAAATCACATTGAATATGATTTCAAATGTAACTTGAAATATTATTATAAATATTAATATTATTTAATTTGAAAATAAGACTCCTTTAACGCTGAGAGACTAGCTTATATAGAAATAGACAAAGGGACAGACAGACTGTCTGGCATTTAACAAAAATGCTGGACGGTCTGTTTGACATTTAGAAGCAGTCTTTGTTGGCTGTGATACTTGCTTGTAATTCTTCAGATCATCCACAGTTATGATGCCGCCCATCTTATTGATGTCCTCAACAAACTTCACACCAGTCTCGCCACCATCGTATAACTCGCCGGCGCCATTGTTGGCGATACGCTCCAGCGTATTGGCCAGAGTAGGCCGCTTCATATAATCATGCTCCACATACGGTTCGCCCTGCGCATTGAGAAACATACTGGATAGTCCGGGATCGTTTTTAATTTCCGTTAGCTTCGACTTGATGGCCGCAGCCAGATAGCGGGAAACAACATGACCATCGCGTGCCATCCGAATCGATGGTTGGAATAGATTCTTCCAAGGGAGTCGACCATATTTCTGATGCATCTCCCAATAGCCAAGTATCTCGCCGGGCACCGCACCTGCCATTACCCCGATCACCTCCTTGCTACCGACAAACATGTCCTTGTGTGCCGCCGCTGGCGCCGATTCGCGTGCAATTATCGTCTCCACTTTGCGGGTGCGACGGGTATAGATCGTTGCGACAAATCCGCCGCCAATGCCCATCGAATGAGGTAGCATGATGCCCTCGCAGAGGAGTGTCGCAATTGCCGCATCCACCGCAGAGCCACCAACCTCCAGCATGCTGCCACCGACTTCAGCGCAGCCAATGCCATTGGAAACGATAGCTCCGGTTATATAGCGTTTATCCTGCGATCTCAAGCCAAAGACAAGTCCCAGAGTCAAAGCAGTGACCATCAGTAGGACAATTATTAGCCATATAAGGTACTTCTTATTGAACGGCAGTCTACAATCCAAAAACAATAGAAAACACACATTCAATTTAAAGCGATACTCTCATTTCTGTTTATTCAGTGACTCGGCAAAAGCCCAACTGAAGTGCCAATAAGTGCCACAACCGGGGTTTGGTTAATTGCCCAGCTCTGATAAGGCTTCTCAAGTTTGTCCACTTCAACGCGTAAGCATTTTTCATTTTGATTTTTTGCCGTTACTCATTTGACAAAAACTCACCGCTAAGTTTTAGTTTGGGACTCGAATTGAACGGAAACGAATGGAAACCAACAGAGCATTATTTATTGTGAGCCCCAAAGCATGCTCAGAGTACTTCACTGGGAATTTAGTAAAAATAATCTGTTCAATACAAATGTCAAATTACACACACAAAGTGTAAATTGTGTATGGCCTGTTTCGATTTTCTATAGTCAGTTGTGGATTTATTTTTAAGCTTTCGATTCGCCCTTTTATGCAATCCTTGTTAATTCCAATATACAATACAATATAATACTATTTTAAAAGTTCATTACTTCCATTACTCCATCGTTCCTTTCACTGAATTAAAGGCTAAAACTCGTGATTCCCATAACATTTCAGAGATTCAACAATATATGAGGTTCCATTCTCTAAATTGTACATACGTCGAAAGTCAAATTCATCAAACTTAAACTCATTGAGTATTTATAAATAATCCGCAAATTGGCCAACAACAATTTATTATCGTCATCATCAAGTCATATTGAAATCTGATAGTCTGAGAATTGCAAAAACAAATATATATACTAGTAAAGCCAATATATTTTCACATCAAGTTGAAACGGGTTCCCAAGTATCATGCTGGTCATTCTTGAAGTTCCCGCCTATAAATAGCCATAATACCATTATGTCTAACGGTTATCAGTGTAGGCTTTTTAGTTTTTATTGTATGTCACTGTCATAAAACTCGACAGCTTGTTCAATTATCTTGCAATTTTCTACAAATAACTGCTAATTTTATAATTCGCACACATCAAATAGATTTATGGTAGATAAAGACATTGTATCTTCTAGTCGAGCTATGGCCCCATCTTTCTCTCTCCCACTCCCCCCTTTCTCTCTCTCTCTCTTCCTCTTTCTCTCTGTTTTTTTTTTATTGCCCAAAATATATAATATAATATATTTTAATAAATTGATAATCAACTGCATACGTTTTTATCAAAATCGGATGAGAAACACAAAAGTCTTAACCCAAATGGTATTCCCACATTTATTTAGCAAATATCGATACATATCGGTTTGCGATAGCAATAAAAGGCACAAATCTGTAGCACTCGTAGTTGTTTTCAACAGATGTGGCTGAAAAATGTGCCCAAAAACCCCAAAACAACGGGTGAATTCGAGTACCTGGCGGTTTTTCAATATCATTGCTTACAGCAGGTCCCACTGTAAAACACTATTGGGTCTTGTCAGATTAAGATTGGGACATTTGTGCAGATCATTGTCGAACGTCATAGGCCAGTCAAAATTTCGACCCAATGGATTATATGTTGTATAAAGTGATAATGTATTTATGTGTTTATTATGCCAATTTAAGATGTAATTTTTTTTATAAACACCTTTTCGATTATCTCAGCGGTAGTCGCCATTTATTTATTTATAAGCGGTGCCATTTCATCGAAAATGTGTACTTCTATAAAAATCGTATCGTGTTCCACTAATTGGTGCATTATAACCCGTAACTCGGCAATTTATGTTCTGTTCATAAAAGTCCGAAATCTAACAATACTTTTGCATTCGTTTGATCGAGCGATCGACTGCACAGTAAAACATCTCAACCTTCTTTCTCCAAAATGAATGCAAAGCTTCAAAATAAATTAGCAAAAGGTGAAAAAATGTAATACTATATTTATGGCAATTGGCTCTAATTTTTTGCGCTCGAAATATTTATTTGCCATACAAATTAGAGTAATGAGAAAGAGACGACCCCACAGTCAAAAAATATATATACTTCATAGTAAGGGTGTAGACCCGGCTAAAATATTATACTATAATTGCAAATACTGGTTAATTGAACATGTTTTTCCTTCATTGGAATTGAACAGTTGAATAAAAATGCTGTCTTGTTTTTACTGTGCTTAAAATTAGTTTTAAAGATATACATTTAAGAGCAGTTAAATTGCGTTAAATATTTGCTGGCGCACAACAGCTGAATTTTAAATAATAACAAAAACTTAGACAAAACATTTCGCTGCTCTCAGACCCACTCTTTGTCAGTCAGATCAGTCAACCCACAAATTGACAGGTTTAAGCTTGTGTTTTATATTAATATTTTTTCTTTTGTGTGTGTGTTTTTTTTTTAATCGGTAAATTATTCAAGCGTTTTGTTTTCACGATTTGCACAAAAATGTATATAATTTGTGGTATTTATGGCCAGCTACGTGCAATCGGGTCAATGTTATTGGCAGAAAACAAATAAATGAACATCTGACTGATAAATTGCATATTTTTAATTAGGAGTTTGAATTTGGGGGAAACACACAACGGAACAGAGAAAATGTTTGCCTCCAACGTGATTAATTATTGTTAATCTATTTATTAATTAATCTATTAATTATTTACAATCTACTGTGAGTTTCTCTACTTTACTATATTTTGAAATTATAAACCGATGAGCGCTGTTCTTACTAATTTGCCGCTTGCTTATCTTAATCTTATCGGGACTAGAGCATGCCCTATATCCATAAATGGCTTTATTTTCAATTTTCAACTCTCGCAGATAACATTCTGATGTCAATAGGGGCACCATATATTTCGATATCTTAAGGTGGGCCAATATAAACATAAATTGCAAAGATGGGATAAAGTTCAAGGCGAAAGAAGACGCATATCAGTTTACTCTCTCAGTTTGTCGATCCGTCATTCAGTCAGTCATCAGTCATCAGTCGTCCAATTGAGAATTGCTAGAACATTAATTACATGTAGCGTTTTTAATACTATGAATGCTGCAATCACAATTGCTGAGTGATTAAATACCCTGTAATTTACATTTCTACCTCCGTTGAGGGACTAGGTTTGCACTGGGGAATATCACAGAACTTACTCAACAGATTTATTACTGTCAGCGAAAAGCGCTTAATCGCTCTCAAAGTAGTTTAAGGAATATAAACAACCCGATCACTCAGAATTATTTGAGAGAACAGGGAGAAGTTTGGAAGTACAGGGAAAACAATCACAGCGTGTTTGTCAACTGACTTATCGGGTTGTTCTTATCACTTGTTGATAAGGTAAAATGGGCAAAAATAAAGTCTGGTTTTCAAGACACAAGTTCTTGCCTCTAAATACTGTAATGAGAAACCTGTTACAAGAGTTGCGATATATCACAAATTAAAATACATTAGATGCACAAAGTCCCTGAGAGCGTTGCGAATTAAACACAATTTTAAAAAAAGAGTGCAACGAATTTGCAAAAGTCATTATTAGATCTACTACAATATTTTTTTGTATATCTTTATTTATTCTAACAGTTTGACGTTTCCTTGTGCACTTTTGAAAAGTAACCTAAAGTTAAGTCTTCATCAGATACTTTTGTTTATTACTTAAATGTAAATATTGTTAATTGACTTAGCGAAGGCTTTACAAGAAATACAAATTTCGCAATTATGTAAATATACTAAATACTGATTATGATGATGATTAAATATTAAATATTTTAATAAGGTGTTTCAAAGAATCAATATTCAAAATTATTTCCATATTTCACTGAGAATATAGCATTTGAAAATTTCTTTTCTCATTTCAGGAAATTCCAAATAGTTATGACGAATATGTAAAACACAAATAACACGCTTACCTCATTTTGTAAAACTATTAACCTTTCAACCAGACTCAACTAGATTCTCAAACTTAACAACTGAACGTAGAAAGCGATTTTATCAAAACTATCACGTTCGAACATTGACCGCCTTCGTATTAAAAAAAAAAATCACAAATGTAGAAACAAATACTAAAGCAATACAAATAAAAACATTAAATTCGCGCTCAAGAAAAATTTTGTATTAATTACAAATACAAATAAATCGAACAACCACAAAACAAATTTCGAGCACCAGGACAAGCTGATCGCAAAACTGTGGACACGCGACGGGCCAAGCAGCTAACTGAACACCTGTAGAGTTCGACTGCGACTGATGAGGCGTGGAGACGCACGATGCCGCCTTGCAGCTTTGTTTCAGTGTATTTCGATTCTATTCGATTCGATTCAGTTTTGCTTTCGTTTTAATTAATTATTGTAGTGTTATTTCGCTATTATGTGCATATGTGTATGTCCCATATTCAACCAACTGTTCTTTATCGAAACAGTCAGTAAAACTTACAGTCACACTCACACATACACACATGCACACCGACACACGTACACAAATGCATGGATAGTCGCTGAGAGACGCTCGGATCTTTACGCTCTTTATTTTAAATTAGTCGCAGTGTGAGCTTTGCGGAGAAAACGAGCACGATAGTGCCACAGGTACATTTGTTAACACACACTCACTCACACACACACACACAAACATATACATATAGAAATCAGCTATGTAAATACGAAAATACGTATTTCTGCAAAGCTTAAGTCGTGCTTTGCACACAGCTGTTATTTGAATACAGTGTTGTCGGACAGACAATAGTTAAGCACACCCACCCACACATAAATGCATACATACATATATATATATATATATGTTCTTGCCTGAGCTTAATAAACAGCTGTTTTTGCATATAATTCAAATACCCTGTAGTCAAGTAAAACGTGTTCGAAAATTGTATGCACATCTGTTTGTATGTAGATTCTTGGTCAACACACTGATCTCTGGGCGGATATAGCCAAGTTCATGGCAGCGTATAAGATTTGATAATAAGTCCATGTAAGCTTGATGCAGGGTAAAGCCTAGTCAGGCACAACGCGCCTACTAATTTTATTTGTACAAATGAGCTGACAGCTGCTGTGTGTTGCGGAGAAATCATTAGAAAAGAACATTATCTACAAAAAGAAAATCGCCAGTTCACTTAAAACTAAAACCCCCAATTCATTTTAAAAGATATAACAAAATAATTCACGATCCGCGATTTTCACAGCTTACTCAATGACTAAACAACAAAAATATTGCTATTGGCTGTATAATTATAATATGGTGAAAGATGCCGTCACCTGCTACCACTACCACTAACAGACTCCAGATATTATGGTAATCAACAACCACCCAAATAATAATCTGGTATCTTTATACGCTTGTGTATCGTTTTATATTTTATCACAGAAATTTTATAATAACATAATTTGTTTGCATGCAATTGCAAATGATGATTTCATGATTTGAAGGTTTTTGTGCCTGGTTTACTGTTAACTGTTTACTGTTAACTGTTTACTGTTAATTTGAGCGCCTGCTGCTCCAATTGCGTGAAAAATATGTTTATCATTTGATGTGTCGTTGTTGTTGTTGTGGTTTTTATTGTTGTTAACGCCAACGGCCCAGGGGGCCAGCAACTTTAACGGTGTATTTGGTTGTTCGCCTCCTGGCCTTGAGCAGCTGCTGCTGCTGCTCCTGCTCAATCATTTTAATCGCAGCCGGGCCGAGTGCCACATGGGGCATACTCGGATCAGGCGCAAGTTGATGCAGCGGCAGCACTTGACTCTTGGGCAGACACCTGAACGACGGCAGAGGGGCGTTCTTCTTCTCGTGGGCGAGATCCGTGTAGCCTAGCTTGCGCCGCTGCTGCGGCGTTATCTTGGTGCAATGGCACAGCTGGTGAATGCGCATCGCTCGCTCCAGACCAAAGATGCGATCACAGAACTTGCACTGCTTGTTATCTGATTTAGCTGTGGCCCTCTTGGCGGTCTCCCGCATCCGACGTTCCCCGAAACGCATCTTGAAATCGTCGTCGTGAATGCGCCGATGCGCCCCCAACAGCGACTTAATGTGGAATCTAGCGCCGCACGAGCTGCAGCTGTAGGTGGGCCTGTTCAGCTGCTTGAGTGCGCCCACCTGGATGCGTCGATTCCCGACCCTGTTACCGTTGCCCTGTTGCAGTTGGTGCTCGAACTCCATCTGCAATTTGCGTACCTCAGCCTCCTCCCCATCCCCATCATCATCCTCATCCCCATCCCCATCCTCTTTGTCACCGTCATCGTCATCTTCGCGTGGCGAGAGGCCGTTGCGACGGGGGGACTGCAACAGAGCTGCACACATTTGTTAGACAATAGACAATTAAATAAATAAATAGAACAAGGCACTAGCTAAATATTTTATGATTTCAATTGGGGTTCATCACTCAAAAACAAGAGCTTGAATTTAATGCATTTTAAATTCGTATTAAAAAAAGATTCGACAAATTATAATGGGTTGTAATTCGTTAATTTCGATAACACTGAAAAGTTCGATAATGAATTAGCATGTCTTACTCACTGGGCATGGCTGGAGTCCTTATGCGTGGCATGTTTAAAGCACCTTCCTTAAATTTCGATGGCGTTCCCTTTTTGTTAAGATGCTTGCCCCGATGGTGGTGACTACTCCCGCTGCCTCCCCCTATGCCAATTATGCTTCCCTCGCTGGAACGCTTCCCGCGTAGTCTGACAACGGGAACGTGATTTGATTCGGAGAGATACTTCAATTTATGATCCAATGCTTTGCGGGCGTCTCCGACGTGTGTTTCTAAATTGTCATAAGCAGATATTTTAGTGGCACACTCAAATTGAGTGGATTTGTTGTGTTTCATTTCGACCTATGGTTGTAATATGTGTAGAGAAATTTCTTATTATTTTTCCAGATTAAAATATGTATATGTATGTAATAATACACTTTTGACGAACAGACAAATTCAACGCATGCTGAATTCGATGCGAGCAATTTTGAACTGTGGCAGTGTTAAACAATGTTGCAAATCCCAATTTTGGTACGAATAGCAAAGTACAGATGGCGCTGTAGTTGGTAATTCGTAAAAAATAATACTTATAAATTTAATAGCTCTGAAAACTTACAAAAATTACTTGGTTTAGTTATTAAAAGTCTCAAATTTAACTTATTCGCTTTTTTTTTCTTTATATTAGATAAAATAATATTTGCATATATTTGGCTCTCTCTTAGCTCTTATTACGTTATGCCTGCTCCATATGCGCTTATGTTGCTCACTTTTGCGCTAACGCACTCCGGTCATTTAGGTGCTTTGTACTTACGGTTGGCCGCGTGCGTTTTTTTGGCAGCCAAAAAATAAAAGTTATTGCCAACTGCACGAAGTTAACAAAAAGTTTGCGATTTTGCCAATTAAACACATTTTTTTTTGAGTGCTACTGTTGTTTGATATTGCGGTATTTGGAATATGAGTGACACTAGGGATCAAATTTTGGAACAGATTAAATTGCAAGGCGATCTCGTACGTCAGCTGAAAGCATCGAAGGAGTCCAAAGAGAAGGTCAGAAACACAACATGCAGCATTTGTAGACATACATACAACATACAAACATACATATGTATATATATATATATATATATATATACATACATATATACATACATATATACATTAATGCAAAGCCCCATTCTATGAATCAATGTACTTTGAAACAATTGCATTTATGCATTCGAGCGGGTCCTACTGCATTCGCAATGTTAACTGTGTATTTCATCAGCTGTGTATATGGATACGCAACATAATGACAACATTACTCAGCCTAGCATTAGATTTACCCCATTTTGTGGTCTTTTGGTGCGCTGGCAGCTTCTAAATGTTGAATCAGCTCTGTAATTAGATTGCACGCACATAACAGAGAGCTTAATTGGCATCGTTGGCAACAACAAAAAAAAAAAACAAAAAATACAAAGCACAACTTTCACATTTGCGTCTCTTTATTTCTGTTGTAGCTGTTGTGCACTCTCAAATGATTTTATGAATCAGAGTTTGTCTCTTTCAGATTAAGTCGGTCAATCAGCATTTTACTTTTTCCCCTCCTCATCAGCTCGTTCACCTTTAATGATGTTTGCTTTGCACCTTTTTTACTGCCGAGGGTTACTTGCTGTTGTTATTGTGGCTTTTTGTTATTTATCAAGCAAGAAGAAGCAATGCAAAGCACTAAGCTACTTCGAACCAGCTTGACAACAAATGTTGATGACGCTGCCTCCCTCTCCAATGTTACAGCAATTGTATCGATTGCGCTCAATTCAATCAAATGCTGAATCAGTTGTTATTTTAACGCTATTCACATTTTATCGATACATCGATATTTAAAACGGGCCTTAAATTGTTTTCATATTTAAAATGGATTTTGGAATTATACTTGACACTTAATCACAAAAACATGCATCACCTTTTTTGCACTCTGCACACAGCAAATTAACTTATTTCGTAATCAATGGGAAATTGTTTACAAATCGCATAGTTACAAAACATAGGAAAGTGCAAATTTCAACTCAAATCGGTTTATTCTCATTGTTGTTATTAGGTTTAAAAAAAAGTAATTGCAAAAAAGAAACGAAACAATTGCCACATTTAAAAGCAATCGAAATTATAAAAGTAAAAGTCAAAAACAAAATGTTGCGTTCGATTGGCCGCCAGTGGCGCTGTAGTGCTGCGTTTCCGTGCCCTTGCTTTGGCCCTGGCCTCCAGCAGCTGCCGCTGGCACCATCTAGCGCGGGACGCGCCATGTCAACAGCAAACATTGGACAACAATTGAAAGCACAACAACAAGAACAATTACAAGATCAAGAACAACAAGAAATACATAAGGTTAGCATCTAAAATTACGCACAAATCATTTAATCTGAAATTTCGTTATCCATTGCAGATCGATGAGGAGGTGTCGCGCCTGCTGGCTCTGAAGGCCACACTCGGCGGCGATGCCACGCCTGCCAACCAAAAGTTCACCTTGAAAACTCCGAAAGGTACGCGTGACTATGCGCCCCAGCAGATGACGCTACGACAGGGTGTCCTGGACAAGATTGTTCAGGTGTTCAAGCGGCATGGCGGCGAGGCCATCGATACGCCCGTCTTTGAGTTAAAGGTGAGAAACGTTAACGGGAGAGCTATATCCGAACTCCGAAATCCGAAATCCAAATCCTTAACTCTATAATCATATAACCATTTGCAGGAGGTGCTAACAGGCAAATACGGCGAGGACTCGAAGCTCATTTACGATCTGAAGGATCAGGGTGGTGAGATCTTATCAATGCGCTACGATCTGACCGTTCCACTGGCTCGCTATCTGGCAATGAACAAGATATCCAGCATTAAGCGCTACCACATCGCCAAGGTCTATCGGCGCGATAATCCAGCGATGACACGCGGTCGCTATCGCGAGTTCTATCAGTGTGATTTTGATATTGCCGGCACCTATGATCCGATGCTGGCGGATGCCGAGTGCGTTAAGATTGTCGCCGAAATACTGAATACTCTGGACATTGGTGACTATGTGATTAAGCTGAACCATCGCCAGCTACTCGACGGCATGTTTGAGGCATGCGGCGTGCCAGCAAACTGCTTCCGAGCCATCTGCTCTGCGGTCGACAAATTGGATAAGGTAACATTTGTAAATATATAAATATGGATAGATATAAATTTTTAGAAATATGTTTACATATTTATTGCAGTCACCCTGGGAGGATGTGCGGAAGGAGATGGTGGAGGAGAAGGGTCTGGATGGCGCCACGGCCGACAAAATCGGGGAGTATGTGCGTCTCAGCGGAGGAGCCGACCTTGTTGAGCAGCTGCTGGCCGATCCTAAATTGAAAGCGGTTCCCAATGCAGTCAAGGGACTCGAGGGCATGCAGCTGCTGCTCAAATACTGTGCGCTCTTTGGACTTGAGCAGCGCATCAGCTTCGATTTGAGTCTGGCGCGCGGCCTCGACTACTATACGGGTGTCATCTACGAGGGTGTTCTCAAAGCGGATCAAAGCGCCGCTGGCTCACCAGCTAAATCGTTGCAGAATGGCGAGCAGGCGATGGAGCAGGGTGGCACCGTTGGCTCCGTGGCCGGTGGTGGTCGGTATGATAATCTGGTTGGCATGTTCGATCCTCGGGGCAAGGCTGTGCCCTGTGTGGGCGTCTCAATCGGCGTAGAACGCATCTTCTCAGTGTTGGAGGCTAAATTTGCCGCCAGCAAGGTGAAGCTGCGGACCAGCGATGTTGAGGTGTATGTCGCCTCCGCCCACAAGGGTTTGCACGAGCAGCGACTGCGTGTGCTCAACCAGCTCTGGGATGCGGGCATCAAGGTGAGTGGCTCTTGTCAAGCAGTTGATGAACCTTTTTACCCCTAACCCATTTGTATCCATGCGCAGGCGGAGCATTCTTACAAGCTGAATCCGAAGCTGTTGGCCCAGTTGCAGCACTGCGAGGAGCATCAAATACCCTTGGCCATTTTACTGGGCGACTCCGAGCTGGCTCAGGGAATCGTCAAGCTACGCGAGGTGACCACGCGGCAGGAGTCCAGTGTGCCGCTGGCCGAGTTGCCCGACGAGATTCGTCGCAGGCTGCAGAAATAGCTAAATTATCGACATAATCGGCAAATCCTCGCAACTTTCGATATTACAACTATGCTAAGGTTTTTCTTTTTTTTTTTTGTTTTTACATCATTTGTCAATGCATCAAATGTTTTGTATTTGCTCTCGTCTGCTGCGCCTTTGAGTGGAGGCATCCATGTGCTACTATGTTATACGAACTTACCACTTATTTGTGAGAATTAGTTATAGCAAATTTATACCAAAACTGAAGAATTCAAATAAACTGCAAAAGTATTCGCACTTAACAAAAACAAACCTACCCATTTGCTATAAAAAGATTTATAAAAAACCATAACTTCTCCATAAGGGAGAAGTTGTCAGGTGTCTTGCCTCAGGTTGCAATTCCTGTGCGGTGTCTTCACACAGGCTTCTCATGTCTCTGGCAGGGAGCCGGTGCAGTTCATCGCAGAGGCCGGTGCAGTTCATCGCAGAGGCCGGTGCGTAGAGAGGTCCTCTTAATTGTTATTCCTTGCTAGATTTGGTTTTTTATTTTCAAAATTTCCATTTGTGTATTTTTGTGTGTGTGTGTTTTGTTATTAGTTAATAATTGTTATTGTTGTCATTCTGGTTCTTTTCATTATTTATCCGATTTCTATAATCCTGCTTATAGTTTACATCAGCACAGCTCATTTATCCGGCAGAGGCGTGTGGTGCTATTATTATAATTATATTAAATTACGAAATCAAACAAGAAGAATACCAAAAAGTCAATACAGAAATGTATTTATATCATACACATATTGTTATATATTTTATCACAGAAATTTTATAATAGCATAATTTGTTTGCATGCAATTGCAAATAATGATTTCATGATTTGAAGGTTTTTGTGCCTGGCTTACTATTGACTGTTAACTGTTAATTTGAACGCCTGCTGCTCCAATTGCGTGAAAAATATGTTTATCATTGGATGTGTTGTTGTTGTTGATGTGGTTTTTATTGTTGTTAACGCCAACGGCCCAGGGGGCCAGCAACTTTAACGGTGTATTTGGTTGTTCGCCTCCTGGCCTTGAGGAGCTGCTGCTGCTGCTGCTGCTCCTGCTCAATCATTTTAATCGCAGCCGGGCCGAGTGCCACATGGGGCATACTCGGATCAGGCGCAAGTTGATGCAGCGGCAGCACTTGACTCTTGGGCAGACACCTGAACGACGGCAGAGGGGCGTTCTTCTTCTCGTGGGCGAGATCCGTGTAGCCTAGCTTGCGC
Source organism: Drosophila picticornis (assembly GCA_035043845.1). Taxonomy (NCBI): domain Eukaryota; kingdom Metazoa; phylum Arthropoda; class Insecta; order Diptera; family Drosophilidae; genus Drosophila; species Drosophila picticornis. The sequence continues at coordinate 22,857,424 of JAWNMR010000492.1, read as the reverse complement.
CGCTGCTGCGGCGTTATCTTGGTGCAATGGCACAGCTGGTGAATGCGCATCGCTCGCTCCAGACCAAAGATGCGATCACAGAACTTGCACTGCTTGTTATCTGATTTAGCTGTGGCCCTCTTAGCGGTCTCCCGCATCCGACGTTCCCCGAAACGCATCTTGAAATCGTCGTCGTGGATGCGCCGATGCGCCCCCAACAGCGACTTAATGTGGAATCTAGCGCCGCACGAGCTGCAGCTGTAGGTGGGCCTGTTCAGCTGCTTGAGTGCGCCCACCTGGATGCGTCGATTCCCGACCCTGTTACCGTTGCCCTGTTGCAGTTGGTGCTCGAACTCCATCTGCAATTTGCGTACCTCAGCCTCATCCCCATCCCCATCATCATCCTCATCCCTATCCCCATCCTCTTCGTCACCGTCATCGTCATCTTCGCGTGGCGAGAGGCCGTTGCGACGGGGGGACTGCAACAGAGCTGCACACATTTGTTAGACAATAGACAATTAAATAAATAAATAGAACAAGGCACTAGCTAAATATTTTATGATTTCAATTGGGGTTCATCACTCAAAAACAAGAGCTTGAATTTAATGCATTTTAAATTCGTATTAAAAAAAGATTCGACAAATTATAATGGGTTGTAATTCGTTAATTTCGATAACACTGAAAAGTTCGATAATGAATTAGCATGTCTTACTCACTGGGCATGGCTGGAGTCCTTATGCGTGGCATGTTTAAAGCACCTTCCTTAAATTTCGATGGCGTTCCCTTTTTGTTAAGATGCTTGCCCCGATGGTGGTGACTACTCCCGCTGCCTCCCCCTATGCCAATTATGCTTCCCTCGCTGGAACGCTTCCCGCGTAGTCTGACAACGGGAACGTGATTTGATTCGGAGAGATACTTCAATTTATGATCCAATGCTTTGCGGGCGTCTCCGATGTGTGTTTCTAAATTGCCGTAAGCAGATATTTTAATGGCACGCTCAAATTGAGTGAATTTGTTGTGTTTCATTTTGATATGTGGAGGCTTATTTGAACCTGTAACTCTAGTTGTTATTGTTGTAAACTGGGTAAGGAAATTTCTTTAAACAATTTATTTTTGATATTTGTCTCACTCCTCCATTAATAAAATATAAAAGCAGACCGTGAAATAAAATTCAACGCATGCTTTATTCGGTTCGAACAATTTTAACTGTTGTTATTCTAGTGTATAAAAATGTCGAAAAAACGAGCATTAGTACAAACAGCAAGGTGCAGATGGCGCTGCAGCTAGTATTTATATGATTTACTGCTATTATTTAGTATTTCCGAATTAACAAGCCTAAGCGCTTACAAAGTAATATAGTTTCCAATTAAAAAGTCTTAAATTGAACTCCAGGAAATTATTCGAATTTCTGTGCAATTATGTTTTCTGAAAGAACATTTGCATCGATATGCGCTCTTGGCTCTTAGAATACGTAAGCTGCTCGTTCTGCGCATCGCTTGCTCATTTTTGCGCTAACGCACGCGAGTTATTTACGTCCCTGTTTCTTGCGGCTGGACGCGTGCATTTTTTTTTGTTGGTAGCCAACTAATCTAATTATTGCAAGCCGCGCGAAGTTATCAAAGACTAGAGATTAAAAACACATATTGTCAATTGAACAAAGTTTTACTTAGTGGTACCGTTGCCGTTGGCGCTGTGGCATTTGGAATATGAGTGATACGCGATCTTGTGCGTCAACTGAAAGCGTCGAAGGAGTCCAACGAGAAGGTCAGCAAAACAATACATTATAAATGATGTGTGTGTGTGTGCATAGATGCAAACAATAATATTTGTATGCAGCATAAGTGGCACTTGTCAAGCGTTCTTAGAGCCCTATCATGCATACAAGCACTTACATACTAAGTATGTATGCACATACATTAGAACCCTGTTGCACTCGTAATGCTAGTTATGTATTTCATCAGCCCTCATCCATACAATCGTTACACTATGGCTCTCTCCTGTTTCGCGCTCTTCGCTACGTTGCAAGCGTTTCATTCAAGTGTTCAATTCCAGCTCTCTAATTAGATTGCATGCATATAACAGAGAGCTCCATCGGTGGCAGTGTCGACAACAACAACAATAAAATAAAAAATAAAATAACAACATCCACATTCGCGTGCTGTTTTGTTGTTGCTGTTAAGCACTCGCAAATTTGTACTGTAAATCAGAGCTTGTGACTCATTTTGAAGACGGTCGTTCTATCAGTCCGTAAGCTTTTCACCCTTGCCGCCTCCTTCCTTCTCCTTCACCTGGAACTCTTTTGGTTTGGCCCCCCTTTTTGAATGCTGAATGTTAGTTGTTGTTATTGTGTTATTTCGTACTCACGACAGGCTGACTCACTGAGACAGCACATTGCTGCTTGAAACCGGCTTGGCAGCAAATGACAATGAAACGCTTTTCCCATTTGTCGCATGTCACAGAAATTGCATCATTATTGGCTATTTTATGCATTCATTGCCTTCAAGCGCGGAATCAGCTGCTATTTTTAACGCTGTCAACTGCTGTTCACATATCGATACATCGATATTTTAAAGCGGGTTTCAAAGAGTGTCGATATTTGAAATGGTTATTTGAATTTTGACATTATGTTTTGGGGCAATATGAAAGAAATTAAATTCCAATTGGGGAGGGGTGTTTTAAAATCGTTTATCTTTTTTTAATCAGCACTTAAGTAAAATAAATCAAATGTCCCTGGTGTCTTGCTCAGGTGGTGGCAAGGTCGGCGCGGAGTCGCAGTTGGCAGTGATCCAATTTCGAGTTGCGATATCGAATTTCAAGTGAACAAAAGTGTCAAGTGTGTGTGTTTGAAAACATATTTCATGCCCAAAATACATCAAGCAGTCAAGATAAAAAAAAAGTCATGACCGGCGGTCAAAAGAACGCAATGATTTTGTAGTGTTGAAATTATCATTTTGTTGACCTTATTGTTTCTTTCTCTTTTCTGCACACACACATACACACACATCTACATGCAAACCACTGACACACACAAAACGCTAACTAAGCGCAAATATGGAAATAATGCAGAAATCACTAATCGACATTTATTTTATTTTTTTTATTGTTGATGCCTATTAGGTTTGAAAATGCAAAAATATAGACAAAATTAAAATATTTAAATACAATCGAAAATTTAAAGTTAAAACCAAAATGTTGCGTTCGATTGGCCGCCAGTGGCGCTGTAGTGCTGCGTTTCAGTGCCCTTGACTTAGCCAGTGCGCCATCTAGCGCGCGACGCGCGATGTCAACAAAAAGCGTTGGACAACAATTGAAAGCACAACAACAACCGCAACAAGAACAATTACAAGATCAACAACAAGAACAACAACAAATGCATAAGGTTAGCATCTAAGTGCACTATCCAAACAGACAAATCTACGCACAAAATCATTTAATCTGAAATTTCGTTATCCCTTGCAGATCGATGGGGAGGTGTCGCGCCTGCTGGGTCTGAAGGCCACACTCGGCGGCGATGCCACGCCTGCCAACCAAAAGTTCACCTTGAAAACTCCGAAAGGTACGCGTGACTATGCGCCCCAGCAGATGACGCTACGACAGGGTGTCCTGGACAAGATTGTTCAGGTGTTCAAGCGGCATGGCGGCGAGGCCATCGATACGCCCGTCTTTGAGCTAAAGGTGAGAAACGTGAACGGAAGAGCTATATCCGAAATCCGAAATCCAAATCTTTAACTCTATAATCATATAACCATTTGCAGGAGGTGCTAACGGGCAAATACGGCGAGGACTCGAAGCTCATTTACGATCTGAAGGATCAGGGTGGTGAGATCTTATCAATGCGCTACGATCTGACCGTTCCACTGGCTCGCTATCTGGCAATGAACAAGATATCCAGCATTAAGCGCTACCACATCGCCAAGGTCTATCGGCGCGATAATCCAGCGATGACACGCGGTCGCTATCGCGAGTTCTATCAGTGTGATTTTGATATTGCCGGCACCTATGATCCGATGCTGGCGGATGCCGAGTGCGTTAAGATTGTCGCCGAAATACTGAATACTCTGGACATTGGTGACTATGTGATTAAGCTGAACCATCGCCAGCTACTCGACGGCATGTTTGAGGCATGCGGCGTGCCAGCAAACTGCTTCCGAGCCATCTGCTCTGCGGTCGACAAATTGGATAAGGTAACATTTGTAAATATATAAATATGGATAGATATAAATTTTTAGAAATATGTTTACATATTTATTGCAGTCACCCTGGGAGGATGTGCGGAAGGAGATGGTGGAGGAGAAGGGTCTGGATGGCGCCACGGCCGACAAAATCGGGGAGTATGTGCGTCTCAGCGGAGGAGCCGACCTTGTTGAGCAGCTGCTGGCCGATCCTAAATTGAAAGCGGTTCCCAATGCAGTCAAGGGACTCGAGGGCATGCAGCTGCTGCTCAAATACTGTGCGCTCTTTGGACTTGAGCAGCGCATCAGCTTCGATTTGAGTCTGGCGCGCGGCCTCGACTACTATACGGGTGTCATCTACGAGGGTGTTCTCAAAGCGGATCAAAGCGCCGCTGGCTCACCAGCTAAATCGTTGCAGAATGGCGAGCAGGCGATGGAGCAGGGTGGCACCGTTGGCTCCGTGGCCGGTGGTGGTCGGTATGATAATCTGGTTGGCATGTTCGATCCTCGGGGCAAGGCTGTGCCCTGTGTGGGCGTCTCAATCGGCGTAGAACGCATCTTCTCAGTGTTGGAGGCTAAATTTGCCGCCAGCAAGGTGAAGCTGCGGACCAGCGATGTTGAGGTGTATGTCGCCTCCGCCCACAAGGGTTTGCACGAGCAGCGACTGCGTGTGCTCAACCAGCTCTGGGATGCGGGCATCAAGGTGAGTGGCTCTTGTCAAGCAGTTGATGAACCTTTTTACCCCTAACCCATTTGTATCCATGCGCAGGCGGAGCATTCTTACAAGCTGAATCCGAAGCTGTTGGCCCAGTTGCAGCACTGCGAGGAGCATCAAATACCCTTGGCCATTTTACTGGGCGACTCCGAGCTGGCTCAGGGAATCGTCAAGCTACGCGAGGTGACCACGCGGCAGGAGTCCAGTGTGCCGCTGGCCGAGTTGCCCGACGAGATTCGTCGCAGGCTGCAGAAATAGCTAAATTATCGACATAATCGGCAAATCCTCGCAACTTTCGATATTACAACTATGCTAAGGTTTTTCTTTTTTTTTTTTGTTTTTACATCATTTGTCAATGCATCAAATGTTTTGTATTTGCTCTCGTCTGCTGCGCCTTTGAGTGGAGGCATCCATGTGCTACTATGTTATACGAACTTACCACTTATTTGTGAGAATTAGTTATAGCAAATTTATACCAAAACTGAAGAATTCAAATAAACTGCAAAAGTATTCGCACTTATACAAAATCTACGTATTATCGATAATTTTACATTTGAAATTTCACAGGTGATTCTAGTTTGCTCGAAGGTCTAGTTTCCTGCACAACAAATTTTGTAAATTTAATTAGTTCATAGATCAATTTAATCAGGCTATGATTATGATCCGTATACATATAATTGTTGGTGGTTGAATCATTTTTCACTTGCTCCAACTGTGGACAAGTTGGTTAATGTATTGCTACAATTTATAAATAATATATACATATATATATTATATATATAAATCGATTAGTTGAGCGATTGTAAGTGGTGGACTTGAACAGCCACAATAATCAGTATTTTGCTCTTATATTTGCAGTGCCGGCCAGGCGACGTTGAGAAAGTGGAGGAGTCGCAGAAGGAGCAACAGAAACTCCAATAGCACCAGGAGAAAGAGCTGCAACAATTGATTGGCTTATCAAAACAACAGGATGCCGGAGACACTGCCAGCAACGGCAACGGTGAGCGCCAGCAGCATCGACTGCACAGTTGCTGTGCTGAAGGTGCCCACGCCCACCATGCAAATGCCTGAGGCGTGCAACCTGCAGAGCTTGGGCCTCATCATGGAGCCGAACAACATTAATATCGAACTAAACCCTGCGGCAACAACGTCTGGCTTCAAGGTGAGTGCACAAACCATAGAATAACAACAGAGCTGATATTATGTCAGAGGAGTGAATTCCAGAATGGCAAATTCGATAAATGTGGCACCTATGGGCTGCAGGGATAGAGAACTCATCAACTCATCATCAAGATTTAGCTTTATTTTGAATAGTCAGTGCAATGATTATATAAATGATTCTACATGTGCTGAGCAGTTAGTCAGATCTTAACGATTGCCGTTATTTATTTGTTTCATATCAACTAATATCGGTAAGCACAAAAAAATACAGAAAGTAGAAAGTAAACCGAAAAAATGTAATATTTAAAATTAAATTAATCAATAAGAAATATTTACAAGATTTCGTGGGACATTTAAATGCCAAGTGCTGCAACATTCGTTACGTGAATGGGGGAAACCCCAGAAAAAAACCAATCAGACCAAAAACCAGTAGTTAGAATGAATAAGTGGTTGCCCTACCACAAATGCAAATAGGTTATTCGCAAGACAATACGTTTAATATAGAGAAATTATCATATTCATATGTATAAAATCCAAGAAAATTTCAATTTTGCTAAGAAATGAAACTGTTAAAATGATATCGTTTTGACAGAGAGTTGAGAGGAAAACGAAGTAAGTAAATTTGTTTGAATTGTTTATTATTACTTTAATATATTTTAGTTGTTATAGAATGTCTGGAAAAGATTGTACTCCATTTCTGTAACTAGTCACTACTTGAAACTGGTATTTTTCAAGCTTGCTTGCTGAATCTGTTCACTATAATCTGTTGCAAAAGAAAGAAAGTTCTTTATAAACAAGAAAGAACAGTTCAACTTGCTGGGATAAAGTCAGTCAAGTTAGTAAGTTGGACTTCGAGTCCTGAGTGACAGCAGCAAAGAGACAGAAATATGTCAAATTTCATCAAGATGTGTGGCAATTCAACATGTTCAATAAAATTAGTGCATGTAAAGAAAACAGACACACAGACAGACATGGCTATGTCGACTCGACCAGGATATATACTCCTTGGGCGGTGCGTTACACAAGATATCACAAAATTATAATACGCTCCACAAGGGAAAAACAAATAGAAAATGAATCTCGAGCTAAAAATATACGTGTCTATTATTTCCGTCTTTTTCTACTATTATTTTTGAGTTGTACTAATCGATCTGAAAATGTATCTCCCTTGCCGGTTGTTGTTTCTTTTTTTTTCATCATTTTGTGCGTTGCGTAATTTAATTATGCACACGAAAATGTCAAACGTTCGCGGCGGCAGCGGCGGCTGCTGCTCGCATCGTTTTTACACTCGAATTGAGTTCTGCCCTCCACCGATGGCTCGTCCTGGCTGCTGCTGCTGCTGCTGCCACTGCTGCTGCTGCCACTGCTGCTGCTGCCACTGCTGCTTCTGCTTCTGTGGTCGCCGCATTGTTCATGCTTCAGTGCGTACAATTTGGACCACGAGCATGGGGGGAGGGTGACAGGGGGAAGAGGCGTCTCATTCAAATGACCTAACCCAGGACGCGTTGCTGAGTTTGACAGGCAGGCAAACTGGTAGGCAGGCGACTTTGACTAATACAGTTTTAATATACAATTCATTTAATTTTTGTTTCGTTTCGTTTCGATTCGTTTCGACTGCCCAACATTTTGTTAGTTTTTTTTGTTCTCTTCTCGCTTTTGTTGTTGTTGTTGTAGTTCATGTGTCATCCTTTGCCATCTTCGTTGTCTTTGTTGTTGACATGTCACTGTAGGCAGTCACAGTGGTTCCAAAACTGTCGTTGCTCTCTGCAAATAAAATGTGGTGCCAAATTTCACTTACTTTAATAATGCAATTATTTCTACGAATCCATTCTAATTTTCCAGACTTCTCGGAAAATCACGAATCCACGCCGAGTTCATAGTCCGTATTCAGCTAAATGCTAAAATAATTAAATATTTGTTATGTTTTCCTTAACTGCCAATTCGAATTAACTGAAAACAAGTCTTTGTGAAATGAAAAAAACAATAATTGTAATGCAGTTTACAGTTTATATCATAATAATGCAAGGGAAGGCGATTTTTAAGAAACAGTTACAAATATATACTTATATATTTATCGAATGTGCACTAAAAACAGTTCAAAATATATTTTTGACTGTTTCTGATGATTAATAATCACTGGGTGAACACAGGGTGTACAAAGGGTGCTCAACACGAGTTTACAGCATCAATCGCCTTCACCTAAATATTTAAATGAAAATGAATAATTTGCATAGATTTCGATTTTTAATACATTTGATAACTTTGAACTTATGCAGGCATTTGACCACTGTGCGGCGGCTTTGCTGTCGCTTTTTCTTTACACTCCGGTGGTGGAACTGGGTTTGCGGGATTGCCCTTCATAGATGACGTGGCTCTGCAGTTTAACTCTCAACGCATGTGTGTGTGAGTCTCCCAATGTGCGTGTGTGTCTATGTGTGTGTGTGTGTGTGTGTGTGCAGTGATTTGTTGTAGGGCAGCAGGGTGCACTTCAAATGCGCGGCTTGTTTGTCAGCACCAGCTACAGTCACCCGTTAGCTGGCGAGGGAGAAGCCAAGCGCAAGGGCAGGGGTGAGGTGAGGGGTTAGTGGTAAGGGGTGCGGTGCAGAGAACGTTTGCCAGCGGCAGAGCAGTCAACCAGCTAGTTGAGCTGATATCATTCAATGCTTCTAATTTACGGATTAATGAAGGCGCAATTTTACATATTGAATTTGTTGGTTGTGCGCTCAACTCGATCGTGGGAAGCGATTAGTGGCAGTGGCAGTGGCAGTGGTTGTGGCAGTGGCAGTGCTGCCCCCCTTGTGCGGAATTGTTGCCTATTCTTTTTACATTTTTGGGCTGGCATTGATGGATTGCCACATAAATTTGTGATTTGCTAAGCTTCATTTTCCATTTTCATTGTAACCAAAAATGCACAAAAGCACAAACATAATTTGTATGAATATTTATGAACAAACGCAGTGTATGTATGTATGTACGCACGTATGTATGTATGACTGTATGTATGTGTGTATAAACGTATGATTGCGATTCAGGTCGTTTAACTGAACTGAAGGGGGGTGCCGTGCGGGGAACCCACACCTTCGTGGTTGGCGTCGTGTGAAAAGTAATGTGTGTTGTCCTAGGTTGGAACTGCCGCATAATTTGCATAATATTAAGTGTATCCCGAGTGGAGGCAACCGCCTCCGAACTGTTAGTGCGGCAAACTGGATTTGATGGGTTCAAACCACCAAACATATGCGATAAAAAGTGTTTTCTGTCTATTGATGCTATGCAAACTGTGAGCTTTTGCAGTAAATGCTTTGAATCTAATATTTTTAATATACAGGAAAATTGTGTTTTCCTTTTTCAGTGAAATCATTAAAAGTAATTTTATTGCTTTTATTATTAATTGTAATTTCTTTACTTGCAAATTTCGGCTTTAGAAAAAACAATTGCTTTGAGCAAATCATTTATCTAACATTCAATTTGACTAAAGCTATCGTAAAAAAGGAACAGGAAGTTGCAAGATCATTTAGATTCTATCAAAAGCCTATTCGTAATACGTCATTGATTAATTCACCCAAAAAACAATATTCGTAACTCTTTCAAATTGAAAGTTTAATTTTCGCTAAAGCCGCTTTAGATCGACTATCTTCCGGCCCGCTGCAACGTTAAGCTTCAATTTTCCAATTCACAGTTCAACGCCTCCAAAAAAGCAAAAGGAAAAAAAGCGCAAGAATTGAAGACTAACAATAAACCAAAGTCAGCTGCTTGGTGCAAACACTAATAATATTAATAACGATAATCGTGATGAAAATGAATCTGCCAATCCGATTTCGAGTCATAAATACGCAACGCACTCGCTTACCGCTTACCGCTTACCGCTCACCAAGATCCGTTGATGGGTATCTTTCCGAGTCGAGTGAGTGCAACAGAGACAGACGCGAAGAGAGAGCGAGCATTCCAGTGGCGGGGCACGCGTCGCCAGTTGCTTATCTTGGGTGACCAGCACGCCACGTGCAATTGCCAATTCCAATTCCAATTCCAATTCCTGAATTCCATTCATAGTTTTTGGCACGTTTGCATGTGTGTTGGTATTGTGTGAGTTGTGCGACCAGCAGCAGCATAAACGGTTGGCGGGGTGTAAGTGGCGAGAGAGGGGGAAAAACTGTTGCAGGGACCAAACAACCAAACAATTTGCGTGCAATCGTTAGCGTTGCGTTTTTAATGACTTTCTCGTTTCTGTTCTGTCGGCATTGCATTTAATTCGATTATGATCCCTGTGCCCAGTCGTCCCCAGTCCCAATACCATTTGGCACGGGGTAGCTTTAAGGTAGTGATGGACGCGTGAGCCACACACCACAAATTGGAGGCACGCACGACACAATCTAAGCAACACGACACGCGCTTCTGTTCGCCTGTGCGACAACACTTATTCACATACATACATATTACATATTACATATACATATTTTTATCCATCTTTTTTTCCTAATTTTGTTATTATTATTTAGTAACTTGAGCTACTATAAGCATTTTTGGTTTTCAATGGGCACGTGCTGTGAAAAAATACTGAGCACGCACTCATCTCTACTTCAAAGCAATTGAAAAGAAACCGTAAGTGGAGCACTGCACATTTGCCAGGCGTGCGTATATACATACATATGTATTTGGTATATGTGTGTGTGTGTTCGCCCAAGTACAACTAATGTGGGTGTTAACGGTGTGTTAAGTGATTTTGCCATTTGTAAAATCAAACAATTGCGAAAGCCGCTGCGATAACTATCGATGTCGATGTCCCTGTCCCTGTCTTTGTCGATGTCGATGTCAGCGCACGTTTTGCCCATATTTCAAATGCTCAACTTGAAACTTTTGATATCCGTTCCGTTCCGTTTTAAAATTCTTGCAATAGTACGTGCGTGTGCGCGACCATACGAAAAGTATCGACTTACGTTTTCTTTTATGGTTTTAGGTTCTGCTGCTCTTCTGCTTTGGCGCGCCTGTTGCCAGGGCTGACAAACAGCTTGCGCGCGTGAACAGTTTGAACAATGCAAATTGAGAATGAAGAACTTTTTTTTACAAATACAAATACAAAATCAAAACACACATACCATATTTGTATATGTCATATGCCTGTGCGTGTGTGTGTGTGTGTAAGCCATTTATTATAATGCGCCCACTGTCGTCCCTTGTCACTCTCTCCATGGGCCGGCTTTGGCTAATGAAAACTAAAAACTTCAATTACCAAAAGCGAAATAATGCGTTTTTAAACCCAAAAATGTTAGAACAGTAGCAAGAAATTGTGATAGATGAGGGTATGGCAAATGCTTTTTACGGGCCACTTGTTTGTCCCTGGGCTGCTTATAAACAAAGAGTTAACCGAAAAGCACAAGAAAATAGCAATAAATCAGTGTAAACAACAAACACACATACATTCGCATAAGCGCGTACGAATAGTAAAGTAATGCAATCTAAAAGAAAGAGAACCGAAAGGGTTTCGATTGTTGTGTTTTGTCGGACTTTCCATGAAATTTCCCAACGGGGTGATTATTTAAAATTGTGCAACGCATAAATAGCAAACCAAACGAAGACAACGGCCCAGCGCAGCTGTGTGTGCGTGTGTATGTGCGCGCGCGATGTAATTGTTGCCAACATTTTGTTATCCAAGTGCTTTTTTGAACAACAAACTTAAATGCGCGCGCTAAAGATACTCGATGCCTGCGCACGATACTCAGCTGTTTTCATTTTACTTCGCAATTCGTCACTGGACGAGATCGCAGTGGAAAGGGCACTCCCAAAACAAGATCAGCTGTTTATTTCACAAAGTAAATTGTTCAAATTGCATACTTATATATTTTACTTCATTGCGGACTTCATTACAAAAAAAAATAAATAAAATAAAATAAAAATTGTATGTCTAATATTGTGAACTTATACGAAATGAATGGTGGCGATTAAGATTTTGTGGTAATTGAATTGAGGGAATACGCTTATTATTTATCGATATTTGGCGGTCGCAGGGTGTGCCATCCCTCAGTTAGTATTTGCGTAAATTCCGTTCAAAAGCTGCGCCATCAGAATGTCGAGCGTTGCGAAAATAGAAAAGAAGATCGCTGATTCGTCGGAGGCAGATGAAAGCGTTGAAAACGTAACGCCCCAACTTGAGCACCTAATATCCATGGGTTATCCGGCGAGCGAGGCGCGTGCTGCGCTCATCCATGCCGATAACAATCTCAACCTGGCCGTACAATATCTGGCTGAGGGCGGCGATGGTGCCGATGATGACGAGCAGGTTGCCAATGCGAGGCTGCGTCGTCTCGCTCTTCGCTCCTGCAAGAAGCTGAACGCATCTCTCATGGATAATCCGGCCATAAACGATTATACCATTGCCGCACTGATGAAGGATCCACAGTGTGCAGAAGCACTGCGCGAAATGGTTAAAAACCACAGTGGACAGCTTCTGGCCTCCATGCTGAAATCCTCATCCGACGAGGAGCATTAGAAGCTGAAGGAGGCGCATAAGCTGGCTATTAAATCACCTCCTGATGCGATGTTCTCTCCAAAGTAGATATTAAATAAAGGTAAAAAAAAGTACGCTTTTTGGTGTTGTTGTTTTTTGGCTTTTGCTTTATGTTCTGGCGCCGGTCAAGCCACCCTTTTGTTTTTTCTCTTTGGGTGAGTGAGTGTGTGTGTGTGTGTGTGCGCGCGCGCGTATGTGTGTGTTCTTTTTCCCGTTACTTTGCAGCGGTGTTTTGTATTTCGGGCACTGTTAAGCGCGTCAACCCTTTTGGCTTGATGATTAATGATCGTTTTTTATATTTTGTTTTACTTGCTGCTGCTGCTGTTTTGGTACTGATTTCAATTTAGCGCTTGGCGTTACCAATTTACCCTAACCGAGCGCATTCCATCTACTGTTCCATACAGCCGGCGCATCCGTAAAAAAAATATATATATATATATGTATGTATATATATATATTTATTTTTGCTGTACCTTATTTTTGGTTAGATTTAGGAGAGAATAGAATGTGCAGCAGGGAAACTTATATTTGCTGGATATTTATGGAATGTATAAACATACACGTGATGCAGATACCTCTCTGAGTATTTGTGTGCAGCATGGGCGTATTCCTTTTTGCAACAGATGAAGGGCATTTGGGGTTGGGCGCAGTGGTTCGCAAAAGGCTTTCTTCATTTCTTTTTTTTTTTGCTGAAAATTCTAATTAATTTTGACGGTTGCAACCGTTTGCAGTGTCAACCACAGCCACGTCACAGGCACTGCTGCTGGTGCTGGTGCCGGTGCCGTTGTCAACCGCTTATCAGCCATTTGATCGGCGTTGCGGCGTACCGCAAAATGCGACAGCAACAACGACGGCGACAACCCTTGACGCGCGTAGGCGTCGCCCTATCATTTATCATGGGTTGCAAATGCGCTCTGCCGCTGCCGCTGCCACTGCCGCTGCCTTCGCTGCTGCCGCTTAAAAGTGGCCGTAACTGGGCTCAAGCAACGGCAATTTTAAAGTGCATTGCGCACCCGTTCCCTTTTCACAGTCACAGCTAATAAATTATGTATTGGAATTGGATATCGCTGCTGCTGCTACTGTTTGCCACACAATGCAACGCAATTAGACGCGCTGAGAGCGCTGCGCTTCTCTCACGTGTTCCCCATACACGGCACAAATCAAATCCGCGCTCAGCCACACGAACTGCTGCCAAAAATGCGCGACTTTGTCAATTGGCTGATGCGTCCTCGCCGTATTTTTGCCACTCGTTTGCATATTACACGTTAACAATGCCAATCAATATGTTGACGGCAAGCTGCTATAATTATTGCAACAACAGTAACGCAAATGTTAACTAAAGAAAAAATTAAATATAAGCATGCATACATACATACATACATAGGTGTGTGTGTGTGTGTATGCAAATTAATTGGCAAGTTGAAGACGTTGTTGCAGAAGGTGCTGCGGGCAGTGTCTGAGCTTTATAATCATTGGCAGGCATCCTGAAAAAGTAAGCCTGATGAAAGTGCATACATACATACATAATGGAGTGCGCTGCTCACAAGAAAATGAAATTTTTCATTTAATAACAATTCATTTCTGCCATTAAACAAAAGTTGTCATTCCTTAACTAAACAAATAAAGTTGATCTTATGAACTTGCTGGGTTTGTTAGATCCGCATACAAACAAGATTATGATATTCTGCAGGAATCAAAGTTTACATTTGCCGAACGGCGCGACTCATTCGGCAGTCTAAAACGGAGTGTGATACATGCAACTGTGAAATTACTACTTCAGTGCATACGAACGAAGGCAAATGCAAAACTTAAGATAGGCTAAATAAGAGTTGCCAGATTGTTACATTGCTTTCAGTAGGGTCACATTTGCAACGGAACTAAATGAATTCAAAAAAGATGTGAATTTATTCTAGGCAGTAATTTTTCAGCGTTTTGCAAAGGAATTTCATGTGCTAAAATCAAAACTGGTTCTGAAGTGCTTTTGTTACGAATTAGACAATTTCGACTGTTTCCAGCACGATTGTCTTGACGATGTGCTGTGAAAACGCGTAAATCGAAAAATTCGAGTGGAAAATTTACATATTTACATATGTATGTATGTATGTAAGTGGAGCGAGCGTTGAGAACCGCATCGTTGCTTCCGATTTGTATTTGCACAAGCGCTTAATTGTGTATAAAAAAAGAAAAGGGGAAGCGATGTCCTGTGTCCTATGTCCTGGCCAGCAAGCAGCTGTTGAGGTCTGCCAATTAATAGATGAAAATGGATTTGTGGAAGAAATATGCGTTGCCATTTGCATGCGCAACAGCAACAAAAGCAACAACAACAACAACACAAGCAGCAGCTACAATGCGTGCTACTGACAAGCCCCGACCAGAGACAATTAGGCAATTATTTGCGCAAAGGATCAAAACCAAAACAAAAAGCATCGCCAGCGTCTGTCTGTCTGCTGCGTCGGCTGCGTCTGCTCTGCTGTGCGTTGTCTCTTCTCGTTCTCATTCTCATTCTCCCGCTCTCTCTCTCTTTCTCTTTCTTTCGCTCACACACACACACACACACGCGGGCGCGCTCTTGTGGGAAAGCACACAGTGTGGCCGAATTCCAGAGCGGCGTTTCATTTCGCTTCGTTTTGGCTTGGTTTGGTTTGGTTTGGTTTGCTTTGGCTTGTTTTGTTGTGTTTCGTTTCGTTTGTGTTCGAGTTTGCTTTTAATTGAACATGAGCAATTAGCGTGCAATTTGTTTCGCTCGCAAAAATGCTAACGGTAATCGCAGCCCATCAGCTCCCCCCGCCGTGCTTCCACTCTCAGGCAGCAGCTTCACGTGTGCCACGTGTTTTCTTTCAGGCCCGGCCCGAAAAACGCACTTGAGTAGAATTAATTTTAAATGCTGCGCTGCACGCGGCTAAGTGATTATGCCAAGCCATAGAAACACCATAGCACACCACACCACACCACACCACACCACAGCACACCACAGCATAGCCTAGCATGGCATACCACATCGTACCGAGACCATGTCATACCATCCACCTAAGCATTCTCTCGCTCTCTCGCATGTTTAATTATAATTAAAAAGCCTTAGCTCATCGCTTAACTCTCGCACACACACACACACACAGCCGCACACACACCCCTTCTCACACACTGGTTCATTTGTGTCCCGTTTGCACATGCTTCGACTTGCAGCAGCCGCAGAATCTTGAACTCATCTGCCTTGGCGATTGTCAGGGCCAGAGAGCCATGCACTCCATAATATTAATTATTTTAATTGAAATGTTCATTATTTTACATCTAATTTAGCGCTGGATGCGTGTGCGACCCCCACACCCCTCATCCCTCACCCCTCACCCCCCGTTCACCGACCACCAAAAATACCAAGTGCAGATCAGTGCTTGGACAGGACGAATCCTGTGTGCAATGCTCATATGCTTTCAAGCTTTCACTTTGAGGTCGCCAGTGCACAGTGGGCCATGACTGATCCAAATCTAAATTAAAATGAGCCGTGAATAATGATGATTTTCACTTGTTTCAATAAAAAGCTGAAGATTCGATTTACATTTTTTACAAAACAATTCAACCAATGATGTTTAGCACAAAAGAAAAATAAATAAATAAATACATAAAAATAATGATGATTACATTTATGATGTATTTTTTTATTACTAAAAATCAAACTGACGCAATTGACTTGTTGGTAACGAACAGCATTAGAATTCCACTGTGCCCACTGTGCCCACTGTGCCCAGTGTGCCCACTGTGCCCACTGCTTACGTTTATTCCATTTTTGGGGGTTGCTGCATTTGGCGCGGGGCTTATTATAAATTTTTAATTGGCTTTTTATATATGAATAATGCTGCTCTTTGCCAGCAGTCGTCCTGCCAAAGGGATGCAGCCCAGGGGGTTGCGGTACATTCGTTGTGTTTCCAGCCTCTCTCTCTCTCTCTCTCTCTCTGTGTGTGTGTGTGTGTGTCCTGGGTGCGTGTGCCATGCTTATCCAAAGTAGTTTGAGCCTATTATTTATGCAGCCAATTCATTATGTGGTTGTCCACGGGTAATGCGTTTCACTCTACGACGTTTTCGTATTTTTATTCCATTATTTTTGTTGTTTATTTTTATTTATTTTTCGTTATGGACTCGCCGAGGAAGGGGTTGCTGCAGTGCAGGCAGATAAAAACCAGGATATCTGTCAAGTTGGTTGGTAAACCGACAAGAATCAAATCAGTCCTAGGTGCAAAATAATAAATGGCTAAATGAGAACAAGACAGCAACAACAACAACAATAGCAGCAGCAACATTGCAAGCAACCCCGTTTAAATAGTCCGAGTCAAATCAAAAATTACATTTTTGTTAACTCATTAGAGACGCGACGATGAAAGCGGTGCTTTGAAAAGGGTTTGTCATTTAATTAAAAATAATAATACAAAAGCGAAGAAAAAAGTGTCACAGCAAAAGCAGAAGCAGAAGCAGAAGCAAAAGCAAAAGCCGAAGGAAACTGCGAATTGGCTTGAATTTCAATGCAAACACTTTTTGTTTATTTAAGCAGCGGCTGGCTCCACCTACAGCCAGGCGCTGTTAACAGTGCGCTGCTCCTACGCACAGGTGTGCGCCTAACAGCGCGCTGTTAACGGACTGGCGGTCCTGCTGCAACTGCTACCCTCGTTGGCCGGCACCTGCGATAGGCGGCTGGCAGCCAAATGCCAGAACGATTGGCATCCAATCACAGCCAAGCTCCAAAAGCGTTTCAGTGCAAACACGAAAAAAATAACAATGAACCAAATACAAGAAAACCTCCCCCCTCCCACACACACACGCACACACACACATACAATCAGGGGCAGCAGAGTGAAAATGCGCAAAAGCCAAAACAACCCTCGCAGCAGCTATCGCAGTCGCAGCCAGAGCAGCAGCAGCAATAGCAGCAGCAGCAGCAGCAAATGCCGGTCTCAGCGGCAGCAACAGCAGCTGATAAGCCAGCGAGAGCGAGAGAGCGTCAGAGCGCAACCACCTTAACAGCCATAGCAATAGCCGTATCCGTAGCAGCAGCAGCAGCAGCAGAGGAACACAAACAACAACAACAGCAACAGCAACAAGACAGTTTTGCCGCTTTTAGGTTTTCATTCATGCAGCCTCGTCGCATTCGTCAAGTGAACTTCGGCGCTGGCGGTCGTGTGTGCGCGCAGTAGAAGCAGCAAGAGCAGCAATAGCAACAAACAAACAGCAAACGTTACGTTACGTTGCGTTACGTTACGTTGCGTTACGTTACGCGAAATACGAATTATTATTTGTGTACAAAGTGCGATGCGCATTGTTTATTAATCAAATTGAGCAAAATACAAAATTTCTTATTTTTTATATTTTTTTTGTTGTCTAAGATATTTACGCAAGTGTGTGTAGAATGTACGCATGAGTGTGTGCCACAGCTGCAACGGAAGCAACACAACAACATTAACACCGCCACCAACAACGACAACAACAACAACGACGACAACAACAACAAGATTTGTGTGCGTGTACGCCCCCACAAGCCTTCCCCCCGAAACCCCCCGCGGGGCAATTATTTACAAAATATGTATGCAAATTTACGAGCTAACTAATTGAGTCGAATTCAGTTCGCAGTTCGCAGTACGCGTGTGTTTGGTGTTTTGTGCTCTGTGTTTTGTGTGTGTTGCTGCAGGTGTCGACGGTCATTGGTTCGCTCTCTCCCACTCGCACTCGCACTCGCACTTGCACTCGTACTCTCGATCTCGATCTCACAGTTATTTCGTCACTCGCTCTCGCTCTCGTTCTCGCTCTCGCCCTGGCTGTCTCGCACTCCTGGCGTGTTGGCGCTGATCTTGGCTCGTTGGCAGCGCCTTCTGCTCGCCATCTGTACTAATTCAATCAACGGTAAATCAATCGCGCATACGACTCTCACGCAAACGGCTCTCAACTCCCACTCTCTCTCTCCCTCTCTCTCTCCCTCTCTCTCTCTCTCTCCCTGTTTGCCTGTTGTGTATATCGCTCTCTCCCTGTCGCTCTGCACGTGTGCAAGCAGCAGAAACTTTCATGCGTTTGTGCGACTATTAAAATTCGCACTCAATTAGCGCAGTGGGCAGCAGCAGCAGCAGCAGCAATAACAATTCAAAGCATAAACAAAACAAGACAAAGCAAAGCAAAACAAACGAAACGAACACAACAACAATAACAACAACAATAACACCCACATTCCTGTGCGCAAATTGTACAACAAACATCGCTAAATAAATACAAGAAAAATCAAGAAAATTGTGCAAAAACAAGAAAAAATAAAAATAAAAACAAAAATAAAAAAAGAAAAAGAAATAACGAAAGAAGGAAGGCTTTCTGCAAGAAGCGAAGAGGAGACGGAGAAGGAGACGGAGACGTAGACGACCACAACAAGAGCCGCAAACCGATTGTGCCAGCCATAAAGAAGAAAATACCCCCGTTAAACGCCGCCGTCGCCGCCGCTGCCGACGCCGCCGCCGCCGCCGCACTCCCCCCCTTTTCTTCGAGCCGACTCTCGCAGCGAGAAAAGCAACAATTTTCTGCATATGTAAGTCGAAACTTTTGTGCTGCGATCCTTTTAATTAGTTTACTTTTAGTTTCTGCTGCTTCTGTTGTTTATTTTTGCCATTTGTTTTAATTAACGTCGACTGCATTTGGCAGTCGCTGCAGAACACAAGCAAGCTGACCGAGAGACCCAAGAACGGCAACAAACACAGCAGCAGCAACAGCAACAAAAAAACACAAATGTTTTTTGTTAACTGCAGTTACAAAAACAACAGCCGCTGAAGAGGCGCAACAAGAATATGCCAAATACTTATCTACATAGTGTGTGTGAGTGTGTGTGAGTGTGTGTGTGTGTGTGTGTGTGTGTGCGTGTGTGTGTGTAAAATCAGTCATAGACAAAGTACAAAAGTTAACCGTTTTAACTGAATATTGAGGAAACAATAAGCCCTGTAAATTGGGTCTAAACTACTTCAATGATGCCGATCTTGAACAGACTTGCTTCAAATTATAATAAAACAATCAGTTTTTCATTCCAAAACACAATTAAGCATATTTTCTTATATTATTTTTACCAACTATTTCTATTCCCATTCGTTTTATCATAGAAAATTTTTGGTATTCGCTTCGGAAAGAAACATCCACGAATCCTCATGCCTCACAACAAGAACTCAACTCATTTATCCATGGATCAGGAAAATAGTGTGTAGAATAGAAAATGCTTGGGTTTGAACTTGGTTTTCCACCAACGAACCATTGGAGAAGTTCCAATTTTCTCCGATTTGAAATCAATTCTATGCAAGACTAAAAGGAAACCGAATTTGTATTCAACGAAATCGTTTATTTTTCAGTGTTGTAAAATGCTCGTTTCCGGTTGAGGCTTCTCGAATACATCCACAAATTTGATTTGGGCGAAACCATGTTGGTCAAAAGGATTGCGATTTTTGGGGCATGGTAACAATATTAATGTGTTTCGCTGTTTCACGTCGGCTGCACGCCTTGGAAAGGACTCTTCGGAAAACCAACGTCGGCTGCACGCCTTGGAAAGGACTCTTCGGAAAACCAACGAAGAATTGATCAACTCGGTTCTTGTCTTGGTCTTCTTGGTCCCTTAAAGCAATTGCACCAGCTGCTAATCCTCAACTTCCTCCACTGGCTCAAGCTTCTTGCTTGCCCCCAGTTTCCAGCTAGTTTCCAGCCAGTTTCCAGCTAGTTTCCAGCCAGTTTCCAGCCAGTCTCTTTGCTCTGCAGCTTAATTAGTCACATCCAATTGCAAATTTTACGCAATTTGCAACAGTTAACCCTACCACTCCCTCCGCCCCTCCCCTCGCTCCATTTCTCTCCGGAGAGTGCGCTTCTTTCTCCCTCCTCGTCGCTGTTGTCTCCGATCTGAGTTGGCTGAGTTGGCTGGGTTGGCTGAGTTGGTTGTTGTCAGTCAGGCAACCCATTAATGTCAAATGCGTGTCTGTCAAGTTATAAGTTATAAGTTATAAGCCCGGTCGCTGGGCGTCTCGCTTCTTTTTGGAGCGTGCAAAGTGGAGGTGCAAAAATAAAAGACGGGCAAAAAAATACACGCGGAAAGACTGCAAAGATGTGCATTGGCTCAGTTAACGTCTCGAGTCGCGACTTGCGACTTGCGACTGGCGGCTTGCGGCTTGCGACTCATGTTGCATTAATTAACATTTAAACAATAATTAAATTATTCATACAAATGTGGCAAATGTAAGCGAAGGCGGGGCTGTGCAACGTGGGGCTGCTTTAGAAGGAGGCACCTCGCTGCTCAGCCCATTGCTGATGCAGTCGCCGATTGCGTCTGCCAGCAACAGCCTATTAGTATGGCTTATTGCCTTGGCTAACCGACCCGACCTGGCCCACACCTCCTCTTCGCTCTCCCCACTCGCCTGCTGCTGCTGCTTCTGCTGCGATCTTATCAGTTGCAGGGTGCGCACGCGCACCTCGCGGCTCGCGACTTGCGACTCGCGACTCGCGACTCTTACAGTAGCAGCGGACGACCATGCTTACATACATACACGCATACAGATACACATGCACACATCACACACATACATGGGATACACACTTGCAACGAGGCATCCGTTGGAATGCCGGGAATAACACACCTCAGCTGGAGTCAGGTCCGTCTCCGCCTGGTCTCCAATTGCGAGTCAAGTTCACTTCGGAATGAAGACCAGACTGAAACCCAAAACATAATGTTTACTCCCAGCAATGGTCATGGAAATGGGAGCTCCGTTGCCATTGGTAGTTAGGACACTCCACACTCAACTCTCAAGTCACAAACACCGAATCCAATTCCAATTTCGTTGAAAGTAATTCCCACCTTTGTGCAAAATATCAATGCTATCGAAATTAGGAAACATCCATGTTTAATTGAAGATCAAAAATAGCTGGAAAGCTAAACCCAATCAACTGCTGAATCTACACGCATCTCCACTGGATGATCTCTGCCTTGTTTCTTGATATTGGTGAATTTTCCATATTACTGTTAACAGACTTTCCCATTGTAACACATCCAATCGCTCTGAAAAGAATGGAAAAACATCGGTCGACTGTCTGTGGAAGATAATCGGAAAAAGCTGTTCTGTTTTTCCTTTCATGGAAATGTAAGCATTCCTGCAAATCTTGAGATGCTTCCAAGTTACGGGAATCGTTGTGGTCGAGGATCCCATTCAACATGTTCTCGTGTTGCGCAGTGTAATTGCCACACATGCAGCATTGTGCTGCTGCCCCTTAATTCTAACAACTTGCTTAGGCACTTTTCTTTTCCCTGATCCTGTTGCATGTTGCCCCGCTGGCAGCTGGCAGCTCCCTTTGCGCATCCGTAATCCTTTTATTTATGGCGCTCAACGGACGGGGAGCAGGCTGCGGCGTGCGGCGTGCGACGTGTGGCATGCTGCATGCGGGTTGCGGTGGGACCACTCACATGACAGCAATTTGCAAATATTTTATTAATAAATGGCATTGCCCAACTGGAACAAGAGCGAGAGAGAGAGAGAGGGAGGGATGGGGAGGGAGGGATGTATGCCACAACTAGAGCCACTTTCGTGTAGCTGCAACCAAAAACTTGTTGACCAGAGAGCGAACGAATATTGAGCCGCCGTCTCCAACTTGCGGCTAAAAGCAGCGAGGCATGCAACGGCTTTGCAACTAAATTAAATTAAAAACAAGTAAGCCAACTCGGGTCGAGAGTGGCTCGTTGATGCCCTGTGAAAACACAAACCTAAACTTGGCCAAAGGTGCCAAAAGTGACTATAGAAACACGATCTTAAATATAAAGCCGATTTTTGCTAATTTAATCCTGGTCTTCGAGCTGTGGATGATGGCTGAATTGCGATCGAGAAACCGAAAGCCAGAAGACTGCCTCAGAGCCAACTTGATGATACTTCTTTGTCAGCACTTTCAAATGGACATCCATGCAACACTTTAATATTAGTTCGCTGAGGTTGCACACAGCGCACAATGCCAACTGGCAGCTGGCAACTGGCAACTCGCAACTCGGGCGACTCGCTGTGGATTGTGGATCAGGGATTGGGCAGGCTTTGGGTAGGACGTCGGCTAGCGGCCAGTTCTGTGGGCAGTAGCAATGCGATGAGGCACATATATATCTATATATATGTGTGTGTGTGTGTGTGTTGGCTGGCAAATTGAAATCGAAAAAGAAAACTCGTTAATTAAAAAGTTAACATGTTGACTTGGACTGGCCAGGCTGGCCAGGCTGGGCAGGCTGGGCAGGAACGACTCCCATTGCTGAACTTGGCTTGCAATTGGTTTTATTAATAATTAAGAGGCATCGTCAGAGTTCATCACCAACACCAACACCATCATTATCATTATCACAATCATCGCAATCATCGCAATCATCATCATCATCATCATCATCATAATCATCGTCGTCGTCGTTGGCAGGAATTGTGTTTCGGCTTATGCCACATTTTTCTCTGACGTCAACGCGTTGAACGGGACACATGCAAACAGGCGCTGGTTAAAAAGGGGGCGGAACATCGACAGGGGCTGGCCAGACCAGTCTCAGTTCTCCTTGTTGTTGTTGCTGTTGCCGTTGCTGTTGCTGCTGCTGCTGTTGTTGTTCCTGTTTGTCAAAGGAAGTGCGTCGCGCCAAAATGAAAAATGAAGTGCGCAACGGCCTCCTTTGCACATAATGCGTTTTTATTATAATTCCATTAAAACAAACAGCTGCAGCGGCGAAGGTGGGGCGTGGGGCGTGTGGCGTGTGGCGTGGGGAGTGGTCTGGGCACGCAACGCTTTCCAAGACACGGCCAGCAAAAGCAGCCCTATCCGGAATATGAATAGGAGAATACACGTTTTACACAGGTTGCATTTGAATAAGGTTTGCCTCGAGTCCAGTCCAATAGTGTTGCAAGCAGCTGATAATTGGCAACTATTTTCTCACATGCTTTTCTTGTGATTAGCTTAGGCATTTTGAAGGCTTTCTAACAAAAATCCGGCTTAATTCGATGTTTGTCTGAATTTGCATTGATCCGCACTGATTCTGCAGCCTCAGCTTGCCACAAGATCTCTTATCGAGCGATGACATTTGTGGAGCGTTTTCCCAGCAAGCTCATTTTACCCCACGCAGCTCGTTCCGTTCTTTCATTTGTTTCTCATCTGACTTGCTTCTCATCTGAATTGCTGTTCTTTCACTCTGTCTCTCCCACTCTGTTCCTCTCTCGCTCCGTCTCTGTCTTCCTCTGCTCTTTTGCACTTTCGGGCTCATTTGCACAGATTTTTATCGGAGCAGCGCACGCACCTGAAACAAACTGCACAGCGAAGCTGATGCCGAAGACGCAGCCGAAGTCAGACTCGAAGCCGAGTGCCGAATGCCGAGTGCCGAATGCCGAAAGCAAAACACACAGCCAAATCAAGTCGGCTCGCTGGCTGCCTGGCTGGCTGGCTGGCTGGCTACTGCCGCCGCTGCTGCGTCCTGGGCTCATTCTTTTGTTTGTGGTCGTTTTCTTTATAATTGGTTTGAAATTAATTTGCCAATTACACGATCTCACATTTAATTGGCTTACCCCGGGCGGCAACGACGAGGAAGCCGACGAGCGACGAGCGGCGAGCGACGAACGGCGAACGACGAGCGATGATCATGACGACAACTCGGCATGGTGCGTACATATGTATGCATGCATACATGCATGTGTGTATGCATGCATGCATGTATGTATGTATGTATGCATGCATATACGTTGCGTTGGGTCCGATGTGGCCCTTTGCCTGATTCTGCCGTTGCCCTTTTTTGTAGACATACGCGTTGTGGTTCTGTGTGTGCTGGGTTTACGCTTCGTTTCCCCATGGTCCCCGTGGTGCAAACTCTTTTTGCCTCATCATCATCATCATCATCATCATCATCATCATTATGATCATTGCGAGATCAGATTGGCAAACATCATCATTAGCCGAGCGCTGCCCCTAAACATTGTCGCTTTCAATTTGAGTAAATGAAGCAAACAGTGCGTGCGACATTCGCTTCATGTGCCGACAGTCACTCTTTCCCCTCGCCCCCCCCCTCGCCCCCCTTCCACTCTGCTGCCTTATGTGTATCCGAGATCAGCCGCTTATCAATTTGCAATATGCATTTCTGCCTCTTTTACTAAATTGTATGTTGTATGTCATTCGATGCCGCAGGAAGGTGAGGAGCGGGCGCCGGGCAGGGGGCTGGGTAAGCGGGAGCAGATGGGTGGGCATAGAGGGGCGTGTGGCAAGGGGCGGTACAGAAGGGTGTTGCACAGGGAACCGGCAAACGGGCAACGCGTTAATTGGGTTGAATGTACCGCGCGGATCTTTTGTTGAGTCCGCTTTCGCACAAATGCACACACACACACAGACACACACACACACACACAGACACACACACACACACACACACACACACACACACACACACACACAGACACACACACACACAGCTGCATGCATGCTTGCAAGTGTAAATAAAAACCAGTTTCTCAGTTTTTCAGTTTCTTAGTTTCTCAGTTTTCTCGATTCTCAGTTTTCAGTTGGCCAACAATTTTAACTAAAGCCTAAACACTTTTAGTTAAAATGCCAATTAAAATACTTTTTGTTTTTGTTTTTGTTTTTGATTCGCTTTGCTTTGCTTTGCTTTGCTTGGGTTTGTTTTGTTTTGCTTGCGCTCTCGCGCATGCCCCATGATCGATGAGAGGCAGTCCCGTCCCGCCGTCGCAAATAAATGCAGATGTCAATTAGAGCCTCATTAAAAAAATGCGCAAAAGCGCAAACTTTCAACTCGCAACTGGCAACTCGCAACTCGAGTCGCCAGTCTCCGTCTCCCTCTCTGCCTCCGTCTCTGCCTCTGCCTCCGATTCTACTGACTGAGTTTCTTTTGCTGTTTGCTTGATTTGATTCTTTACATGAGCATCACTTGCACTTTTGTTTGAGGTCTCAGGACTCCGTCTCCGGCTCCGACTCCGACTCGAACTTGGGCTCAGAAGGCAGCCGACATTCAGCATTCCGACGGTCAGCAGTTCGCACCGTGGTTCGTTGTTGCATAATTGTTGCAAGCAAAAACAACAATTGGCTTTTAATGAATTTCCACTTGCAGAATGAGCAAAACTCGTGAATTACTCAACACTCAACTTTTTGTCTCCGTGAGAAGTCGACTTCAATCGCGTCAGACCCAAAACAAGAGTTCTTTTTTTGTATTTATTTTTATTGTTCATCTTAATAATTGATACGACTTCAATTGATTGCCATTGCTCAATGGGAAATTCACTTTTTGGACACTTGCACAACACTTGACCAAACGTTGGTCAACATTTATCAGCGAGTTGGCTCCACTGTGCGCGCTGCTACACTGCCTGCCACAGTGTTTAGCGGACAGCGACGACATCGCTGAGTGAAGGTGATTTAAAAATTTTGTCACATTTTCAGCACAAAGATTTTGGTATTTTTTAATGAGCTCTCGGGGATTCTCAAGCGGCACCAGTCGAGAAACCAGCAGAGAAACAGAGAAACAGAGACGCGGAGACGCAGGGACACTGAGAAACAGAGAACGAAAGCCTGCACAGTCTCCGCCAGGACAGAGAGATCTTGCACAGGTCTCCTCAGGGCTGTTCTTGACTTTTGTTGTTGTTGTTCCTGTTGTTGGCCTGGCTCCGCTTCGTTCTTTAGGCTTGCTGCTCCAAAGCGGTTTCTTGGTATGCTGCCTGGCAAAAGTGCAAATTTTGTTGAATGTCCGCGAGTCGCGGGGTTATTTATTTTTTGCTTAGTTTTATTTTAACTTTATACATACATCAATATAGGTATATATGTATATGTATATATGTATGTATGTATGTATGTATATATTTATATATATTTATTTATATGTATTTTTTCTGTGCTGTGCCGCTTCTTCCTCATTTATATTTGTTTCTTGTTGTATTTAAATTGTTAATGCGATGCTTATTGTTGTTGCTGCTGCTGCTGCTGTTGCTGCTGCTGCTGCTGCTGCTGCTGTTGCTGCTGCTGCTGCTGCTGCTGCTGTTGCTGCTGCTGTGACTGTTGCCTTTGGGGAATTAGCAGTGCTTTGTTGTTATTGCAACTTGTTAAAATTCCGCAATGCGTCCGAGCGGCTTTGCCTATGTGTTCATGTTCATGTTCATAAATTCAATACGCCGCGTGGCCTATTGCCTGGATTTATCACCATTAACACACACACACACATACACACACACACACACATATATATCTATATCTGTTTGCAGTCAGCAACTGTTGGCATTTTAGGCATGTTGGCAGGCTTTGGTCGCATTTTGAATCCATCTATTTCAACTATGATCTTTTAATTGGTATTTTAACAGCTATTTGCAGCTTGCAGTCTGCAAGTGTTTATTACATCTGCCAACTTATCTACCCATCCAGGCTCAACTGTATTCTTTTAATTGGTATTTTAACGTTTCAACTAGCAATTTTTACATTCCTAATAAATCCCAATTGGAGTAGGGAAAGAGTGATTTGAAGCCAGGGCAAAGAATGCATTTCCTTCTTCTGGCAGCATTGTTAACAAAAGTCGACTTAAGCCCAGAAATTGAGTGTGCCAAATTTGAGGTTTGTTGGGAATGGAAATAACTCGATGGTTTTCAATATTAGTCGGCGAATCGGCTAAGCTGGTGAAACTGTGGCAACAATGCTGAATAATTAATCCAAGAAATGCTGATGAATAAAGTTTTCTTGAACAACTTGCGAGTTAACCGTGCTGGCAACGCTGCGTATGCGCAATAAAGGAACAAACTGTTCAGACAAAGGCAACAACAGCAGCAACAACAGCAACAGCAGCAGCAGCAACAACAACAGCAGCAGCAACATCCAACGAACGTGCAACGTAATTAATTAACGAATTAAAAGCGTATGAAACAATAATTATAAAGCCAAAAGGCAATTATGCAAAAAAAAAAAAAAAAAAAACGAGGCAGCAGAAAGTAACAACAACAACAACAACAATAACAGCAGCAGCAACAACAGCAACAGCAAAACAATCAGCAACACAAACGAAGCCACGCAATGCGGATGCAATTGTTGGATGTTGTTTGTTTGTTGCTTGTTGTTGGTTGCTTGGTTGGCTGTTGCGGTTGCCGTTTGTTGCAGTTGCTGCTGCTGTTGTTGTTGCTGTTGTTGTTGCTGTTGTTTTTGCTGCAACGCATTAAATTAAGTTGCCAAAGCGCACAAAAAATGGAAATTACATGCAACTCAGCAGCAACTGCACACACACAACACACACACACAACACACACACACACACACACACACACAACACACACACAACACACTCATTAGAATTAATTGACTTTCCATAATTGAGAAAACAATGCGGTGGCGTTGACGACGACGACGACGGCGACGGCTGCGTCGTTCAGCTGCCTACTCGTCGCCTACTGGTTAATATTGCTACCTACACGCAACGGGTATGATCGACCCGAGCGTCATTTTGACAATATTCTTTTATAGTTTGTTAACCACATTGAAATTGCTTATAGATTTGCCAGTAAAATTTGACTTTACTAAGAAGATAAGCTTAGATAAGCATTCCAGTTGGGACCCGAGCGGCTTCTGTCTTATCCCGTTGACCCTTGCAGTTGGGAGACCATTTAAAAGATCCCCATTCAAAAAGAGCAAAGAGTTCAAGGAATCCTCAAATTCTTCGGGCTGATACAAAAACCAATTGCGGCCTGGATAACTTTCGACACCAAAATTCTTCAGCTTAGTTCTATGCCTCAAGGCTATTTGACTTAGTAATTCCTTATCGATGTCCTCACCCTTATCAACAGTAAGAATATTGGGCGACTTTGATTTGGAGAACTTGGCAAACAAAAAAGTTTTTCAAACAGTCTCTCGTCTTTCGACCGATCGTTCCAATTGCAGCTATATAGTAGACAGACGGACAGACAGACGGACAGACAGACGGACAGTCAGACGGACGTGGCTACATCGACTTGGCCAGTGGCGCTGATCAAGAATCTTTAAGTTAGTTTTACAAACTTCACGTTAACCGACGACTTTGTTCATGTTGAATGTGCTAAAACAGTTATTACAAAATAGCACTGCTAACTTAATAAGTGCGCTTGAAGTGTATGAAAAAGGAAATGCGAATGCGAATGCAAATGCAAATGCAAATGCAAATAAATTGCATTTCATTTGGCCAAGTATGGCAGGCACAGCAAAGGGCCAACTGCTGCCTGTTAAGAGTCAGCGATGTTAATTGCTTTTTTACACGCGTTAGCATAACAACAACAACAACAAATACAACAACTGCAAACGGCAACTGCAACTGGCGCATCATAAAATGATGTTGCCAGTGGGTGGCTGACTTGGCTTAGATCTGGGTGCGTTTCTCGGCTAAGTAATGCATTCTGCACACACACAAATATACACGTACAAATATACACACATATTTATATATATACACATATATATATAAAACATACATCATTTATACGAAAAGTGCAACAAAATAATATTGTTACGCATGGGAAACATGAATTTAGAGAAAATGCGATTAGCCAAGCGCATAATTCAATTTTATTTTATGCAACTGCAACTGCAACACACACACACACACACACACACACACAATAGCAACAATAATAAGATTAATAACAATAGCAAAGCGCACAACAATAGCAACAACAATTGGCACAAATTGTTTGCAGCGCCGACGGTTGCTCTTCAATTTGAGTGCTTTAATTAAGCAATAAGCATCAAATTTGAAGTGTTGCCAGACCGAAATTCAAAGTCGACCGACAAATGCCCTGCACAAAGTGTGCAACTAAACTAAATAACAAGATTGATAAACAAGCCAGCGAAAAGGGAACCAAAAATAGTCGCCCAATGCTACGATAAACCTACCAATTTATCTGCCTGCCACATGCATGTATCTATCGAAGATTTGCAACTGCAACAAAGTATAGTTGTGCCCCCTGACGTTGCAAGGTACGTCCACAGGCAGGCAGGGCATCGGGGCATCACATCGGTTGGTTGGCCCGTCGAAAACAACGGTGATCGTTTTAATTGGACCATTTCGGGGCGCTGGCAGCTGAGCCATATTGCATTAGTGGCAACAACAGCAGCAGCAGCAGCGGCAACAAAAACAACACGCCCAGCAGCTGTTGCCAACAGCAATAATGACAATTACACGAACAGCAAAAATAGCAAACAACAATGTTTATGTATTTTAATTAAGCCTATTTAAAAAGCCCCACAATGTTGCCAGTCATCAATGTTTTTTCTGTTTATTTTTTGCGTTTTCTTTTTTTTTTTTTTATTTTTTTTTAGTATCAGCTATTTGAATTTTGCATTCACCATACAAAGTTGTCGCTGTGACAACACACACACACACACACACACACACATTGTTACTATTTTGATTAATTTTGCTTTGTTTTGATTGATGTGTTTTTGTTTTGTTTTCAAGTTTTGCCCATATTTGTCGCATTCGGCTCGAAGCGTGTAGCACTTCTTCCTTGGGTCTAATGAGCATCATTTAGTAGGGTCATTTAATCTGATTAATTGTGGTTTTGGCTAACTGAATCCACTGCGTAAACTTGCGAGTCTAATTGTTAATTTGAATTTTTAACTGACTTTATCGAAAAGTGCAGTGTGCCCCTTGCTTGCCCTGCGCATGGCAAGGTTAGTTTGGCAGCCTTGCCAGATTGATATTTGAGCAGGAAGTTAAGTTGGCTGCAGCTCCAAACTTGATTTATGACCCAGTATTAACAGTATCAAATGCACATTTCCCATATGCAAGTCTGTGTCTGTGTTTGTGTACCACATAAAGTGCTGTCAAAACAGCTGTTGCCGTTTTAATGGGCGCCTTCACCCCTGACCCTAATAAGCAACAATTGATGAGCAGCAAGTTGAAAAATCGCTGCTGAAATTAGCTATTTAATGACAGGTTTCAGGCACTGCGCTAATGCAGATGTAGATTAAGATTCCGATTGATTAATGATATGCGTCTCTCTACGTACAGCCATTAAGTGCGCTGCGTTCTCTAATCTAATTTAGGTGTGATTAAATCGCAATTTTTAATTGGAAAACAAAATGAAAAAAAGGAAAAATAGCAAAAAAAAACTACATGTAAATTGGCATGATTTATATTGAGCAGCGAACATATTAAAGTTTATGTGTTATATGCATTTAGTATTATTATTATTCAAAGTGCACAGAGAAAGGCAAATTCGAACTGAGTCAGCGCAGCTTGCGCTGCGTTGCATGTTGCCCCGACTTGTTGCTCTTTTGATTACATCGATTTACACTTAAGTCTCAAGACTTCAGACAGCCGATAAATATAAAGAATAATACGACTTATTAGCAGCGGCATGATGAATATTAAACACCCTCACTTCCACAATACTCGTTAACTGCTCCTCCGACAATGGAGCATATTTTGTGTGTGTGTCTCTCTCTCTGTGTGTGTGTGTCTCTGTGTGTGCGTGTGTGTCTCTGTGTGTGTTTCCCGTACACATTTCAGTTTGATTATTGATCCTTAAGCAAGTAAAAAAAAAATAGACTGTTTAACTATTTGAATAATTCCTTCGAATTCGTTGATTCATTTTAATTTTCATATAATTTAATTTGCATCTTGCATTTTCTTAGTCTTTTTGGAGACCAATAAATATTTCCCGAAAAATATATATGCATTTTTCGAACACTGTCAGTCTGTGGCAACAATGATTTTGAATGTGGGGAAATTAGTGGAGCATTTATCTTGCCGCTGACTCATCTATTTTAATTAGATGAGGAACACTTCGAGTTGGAATTGCATTGAGTGGCGCCATTGAGTTGATACTCCAGGGATTTCGGAATAGATCATCGCGCCATGTGCTCAACTCAGCTCAGCACAGCTCAGCTCAGCTCATCACTGGGCCGGAGTTGTCTTTGGGCCTGGCTGAGAGACGCACCCAGTTAGCCAGGCAGCTCTGTGCGCTGGCAGAGATCGCAGTTAGCGTTTTGCCAATTATCGATGCAGGCCATGGATTGGCAGCAACCGCAGCAACTGCTGACTCGGGCACCCAGTTGCCAATTAGCCAGGTTTGCCGTCTGTCTGCTTGTCTGCCTGCCCGACAACGATGTTTATACCCCGGTTTTTGTCTTTTTCTTTTTTTTTTTCTTTTAATTACAACTCGGCCAACTGCAGCCGCTTGCGAGAACTGCGTCGAGAGGCCGGCAAGACTAAGACTCGGTCTAAACGTGAAGCCAAAGCTGAACTCAAACGCAACTCGATAATTGCAATGAATGAATGCCAAAAGCCAACAAACAATGCAACGCAAATGGGCCATTTAGTGCAGTCATTAGCATTTATAGCAGCCACACGTAGCACTGGAACAACAACGACGACAAACAGCAGCATCAACAACAACAGCAACAACAGCAACAACAACAACAACAACAAACAACGACTTCATCTATAAGTAGTGCTACATGCATCATTACTACAATTAAGTCAATATTTGCGCGCCGCAAACTGAGTTGTAAAGCGTCTTCTGCGTCATCGTCATCGTCTTCGTCTTCGTCCTCTTCGAATTCCTCCTCTTCCTTCCTCTTCGCCTGCTTCTTCCTCTTCTTCTTCTTCGTGGTTGTCGCCAGTCGGTCTTGGGTCTGGGGATAAGCAATAGCTTGCCACGTATTAACACATTTTCATCGCGACACTGTGCAACACAAGCGCGCTTTCAATTAATTGAATTCAATCGAATCGCGATCCGGCAAGGAAATTGCAACAACCTCGAATCGAGAAAAGAACAACAAATAACAACAAAAAGCAATCTCCAATTTTACAGATGGATTCCATCTTTTACAGATAGATTTTTGGCAGCAAATAGAGTCGAGTCAACAATTTGTTTCTATTTTATTATTTATGTTTCTTAGTTCCGCCTTTCACATTTGCCCAGGGAGTTTGGACGATATGCCTAAGAAATTGTCTCTTAAATTATTAATATTTGAGTGCTCTACTGAAGTGAATATGGATAGGATTAAAACAAGTTAGATGACTCCAATGGAGACAGCTCGACCAGTTTCTGAATCCACAGACTTGGCGATATAAGTTTGATCTGCAAAATCGATATTCGCGTAACGGGAGGGGCTGTTATCGATAATCGATTAAATTAAAAATGCTTCCTCTGCTTGTGACATAGGTAAACTTATTAGGCGTTCGCCGAATTGACGCACAACTCTTCCATCTCCATTTTGGGAGCTCAAATTAACGGACAAGTGGGAAAATCGTAAAGTTTTTGGGCAAATTGATCAAGAAAATATATATGCCTTATGGGATCGAAGGAATTCAGAACCGACTCTGTTCCCAATCAAAGAAAGGGATTTACTTTCACTTCAGATTGCAAGCCTCGAAACGAAAATTGAAACAAATATCAAATTCTGCAGGATTCGTTAAAAGTATATTTTGATGTTAATTAACAAAAGAGACAATCGAGTGACGCACAGAATGCAATTGCTGTTGCTGTTGTTGTTGTGGCTGTTGCACAGTGTTACTTAATGGCTAAGCGCAGAAGCTTTTCATTTTTAGAAGCCTACACACATCGGAGGGAATGAGCATGAGACAGCCAAAGAGAGAGGGGGTGGGAAGGGGGAAGGGGAGCAGAGGGTAGGTGCAACAGAGAGGCGTGTATGTCTAAAAGTAGTCATCATTAAAATTCCTACAGTGACACACAGCAACTTAGCAGGCAGGCAGCCCAGCCAGCCAGCCCAGCCAGCCAGCCAGCCAGCCAGCCAACCAACTAACCAACCAACCAGCCAGGCAGGCAGGCAACTCCATGTAGGACAGAGAAGACGCTGTTGTGCTAAGAATGGGGGAGATGCAAGTGCAAGTGCAACTGCAACTGCAACTGCAACTGCGACAATGGCCAACAAATCCCCAACTGGGCGGGCAGCTAAGCAAACACAATGTGGCCGCTGTGCTTGTTTCAATTTTCGTTAATTATGTTATGACAACCAGCAAGAAGAGCACTCTTTGCCACACCAAAGATTGCATACCCTTGCAGACTGGGGAACTCGGAATATTCTCATGTTGATAAGCAAAGCTTATTTTACTCTCTGCTTCACAACTGGCTGTGAGCGGAGCATCCCTTGGAGTGCGTCAGAAATTGAGACATGTGTGTCCATCTCCAAACTCAACTAACTCGACTCGATCGGTTCCCTGACAGCTATGGGATATTGTGGCCCGATCTGATATCGGATCGAGAGAGTATGCAAATGTGCAACTCATGCGCAGAGGGGCATTCCTTCAGCCAATCCGATAATGATAATAATCTAGGGGATCGGAGACGTCTCCTTCAGTGCGTTGCATGTGTGGCGATAAAACTATAATAGCCTCAACAGGGGCAGCAAGGGGAATGAAGGCGAAGAAGAAACAGCTGCCACTAGGTACGAATTGAAGCTTGCAACTTGCAACAGGGCCACATCTTAATGAGTGAACACAGCGACACCCAAGCAGGCGAACAGGCGACTGCCTCAGATTTATGGCCATACCACGGCACACACACGCACAAACAGAGTGGGAGAGGGAGGGGGGGAGACCCTATCATCTAAACTACGAAACGCAGAAAGCCGTAAACCCAGACGACAACTCAACTCAAGTCAAACAGCCCACGGCTGCAGATCGCAAACAGATCCGCGTGGGCGTTGAGCGTTCTTCAGTTTAGTTTTCTTTTGCCACTAATTAGCAGCCAGTTGAATGCCGCACGTTGCACATTGTACAACGTACACACAGATCCCGATTTTACCTATTTAAGTGACAAGTAATGCTAATTACTGCATGTATCCCCTCACCCCTCACCATGCAACTCCGCCGCCTTTCGCCATTTGGCGCAGATCGTTTGACGCACTCAATGGCAACAATGCAAGTCATTAGAATGTGTGTGTGTGTGTGTGTGTGTGTGTGTGTGTGTGTGTGTGTGTGTGTGTGTGTGTGGTGTGTGTGTGTGTGTGTGTGTGTGTGTGTTATCTTGGCAACACAACAACCATTAAACTCACAATGACATTAGCTGAAAGTGCATCATTGTTGATTAGTTAAGAAAATATTAAAATAAACTAAAATATAAAAATATTATTTTATATTATTTTATAGCAATTTTAACAGAAATAATAAAATTACAGCTTTAAGTGGCAGCTTTGTTGTAAGTTATCAATCAAATTAGTCATGCAATTATTTCTTTTATTATTTCCGTATATTTTTAAACGTGTTTTTAGCAATTTTATCAATTTGATTACATATTCATTTGATAATTTGATCCTTTAATCATATCAACAAATTATTATTTAAGACTTTAAATTTTTGTTTCCATTTTTTCAAGATTTTAAAATCAAGATTTTGTGAAAAATGTAAAAGAAAATATTGGCCAAATAACAAATGAAATAACTCGAATTTTTTAGACTAATTTGTAGTGCTATAATTAAATTTGTTTTTTTTTTGTTTTTTTTTTTTTGTAGATCGCAATATAAACAATAAAAGATTTGTACAAGTTTGTTCGATATTTGTTCTACAAAATGTTTGTTTTTCAATTAACAACATGCAAATATTTTTGATATTCCTCGATTGGTATTTGGTTTATTAGCCACAGGCAAATAACAAGTGTCGAAATGTGTCAAGAATGAAGAAGCAACATTGTTTTTTAAGCTTTACCATTTTGATTGCTTTCAATTTGCATTAATTAATGTATTTTTGCAAGTATGTTAAAATGCTGAGATTTATTAGTTTTGTGGTTATGCCAATTAATTAGGCATGTGTGTGTGTGTGTGTGTGTGTGTGTATTTAAATGAAATTTATGGCAATCGTCAAAAGTCGAGTCTTTAATATATTTTTTAATTAACGCCTTTTTCTTAGCTGCTCGTTTGCTTTAATTTATAAATTATTATTGTATTTCTTTTGCAATTGCAATTTGCTTTCTTTTAGTGGCTTTGGTGCTGCAACTGCGCCAAGTGCATTAATTGCTAATTATTAATTGCTGCCAGCAAATGCAATTAAAAAGCAAAGCGCACAATTAAATGATTGAGTGCTTGTCTGCTGCTCTGCCTGTGTGCTTGTTGTTGTTTTTTACTATTACCCACTGTGTGTGTGTGTGTGTGTGTGTGTGTGTGTGTGTGTGTGTGTATTTATAATTATAAATTGTATTTCCATGTTTATTTTTATTTATACTTATCTTTTTTCCTTCTTTGCTGGCCTCTCATTCGATTAGTTTCACTGAACGGAGACAATTCGCGCTCTCATTAATTTTTCAACGTCACTAAAGGTCGGGCGTCACCTCCCCATCCCCTTCGCCTTCCCCTTCACCGCCCCCCCTACCCACACCTCATAATGTGTGCGTGTGTGTGTGTGTGTGTGTATGTCTAATTTAAATAGAATAACAAACTAATTAGTGTTGATATTTTTTTCAACATTTGTTCAATTCTCTGTGGGCAATCACGATTCTCTATTTTTTGTTTTGTTTTGCTTTGTTTTTGTTATTATTATTTATATATGTATATTTTAATTGAATTGCCTTCGGCCTGTTGCGATCGCTTCGCAATTGATTTATTGTTAATAAACATTTTTCTGTTGCCTTGTTAAATGTAAATGTGCCGCGATCCAACTTGCATAAGTAATCAAAATGCTAAGCACCCAACCTAAAAGCAACAATAAACCGCAAACAATAACAGCAACAGCAACAGCAAAAGCCACAATAACAACAGCAACAGCAACAAATAACAGCGCACTCGATTATAAAGTACAAAACTGTGTGTCGAATAAAGTCTCAAGTTCTATGCTCTTTTTTTTACGATAATAGGATGTGAACTACATATGGGTAACGGTATTTATTGGTGAGCTTTTACAAACAAAGCCAACACACACCCTGTTACGCTAATTGCTACAGGGTGAGTCATGCTCAACTCCATTCCGGGGTAATGAGCGTGAGCTTGAGCCTCGGCTGGGCAAAGCTGCCAATATAACTGTAATGCCAGAATGGCATATCTCTAATTAGCATAGGGAGAAGCGATTCAAATAACCAGACAATTTAAATGGCAATGCGCGCAAACGCAAAACGATTGCGCACGAAAGAGTGTTATTAGAGCGAGAGAGCGAGCATGCACATAGCTACACACACACACCCACACACACACACACACAAGTATGTATGAATGTGTGCATGCATGTACAGATATCAGCGGCATGCCAATTAGCCGGCGTGCTGTCAGCGTTGGCGTCAGCAGCGACGCCGGTGACAAGTTTCGTTTTGAACTCAAAAAACTTACATATTTCGGTCAATTGCGTTTATTTTTAATTATTTTCTGTGTGCTTTTTAAGTGCGCTGTTGTCGTTGCTGCTCTGCATTAAGTACTTGTCCCCAAATTAATCAAATTATTTGCCTTTTTAATTTGGTAGAAATAGAAAGAGTGGAAATGAGAGCGTAGCTGACTTTTCAGTTACATCTGGATGTATATGCATACATGCACACTTACACACACACACACATGTGCATGTATGCAATTGATAATATTCCTCGGCGTTGGCGACGCTTTCTGATTGATCGACTGATGTGGGCAGCAGCGTGTGTGTATGTGCGAGTGTGTAAATCTAAATGTAAATGGAAATGAATGAGTCTGAATCAGTGTGAATGAATGCTCGTTGCATTTGGCAGTCAGCCAACAACATGTGTATGTGTTACACACACGTACACACAGACACAGATACACATTAATACTAATCACAGCCACCGCCTCTTGATGGATGTGTCAAAGATGATTTGTGCCATTGACAGATGTATGTACATACAGATACACATGTACATCAATTTTGGGATCCAGGCTCTCCAATTACTCATGCAGGGTTTCCGGCTCTTGTGTTTTAAGCCCAAGTTCGAGTTTAAGCCTGTTTGAGATTAAAACTGGAGACTTTTATAACTTGGGGGTTATATTTATTCAGAGCTTTGTCTTCAATACAGAAAAAATGTCCGCTTCATTCGACTTACACCACGCGAATCAAGCGACCAAAGGCGACTGCTTCCCACCACATGAAAGTAGTTGAAACGTACCATCGAAGAAGGTCTTAATCATAAGGAATTTACAATTACCGTTGCTCGCAGGCAACAGCAGATTAAGACTACAAAACGGGAATGCAAGACAAGCTGCGGTGTATATGGGCAAATACAGTTATTTTCAGCAGAGATTAAATAGCTCAACATTGTTGCTAGAACTGACACAAAAATGGACAAGTAAATTCATAGAAATATAGATAGATATTTGCAAAACTTTACGAATTAATAGTGCACTTCGCATGGATATTATGCGTTATTCAGAAATATTTCCTGATTTTTTTATGGTTTCTACAATCCATTTACAATAACACATTTTAATGAATATTTATTTTACTTCTTGTCTCTTTACAGGTAAGTTTGTCAAACGTTTTCAACACACTTAAGCTCATCATTAGAAAGCACACCAAGTGATGTATGTATATATATATATATAGCTATATGGACAGCTCACCAGGTGTGGAGAGTTGCGGAGTTGAGGAAGTAGCAAGAATCAAGGCTCAACTTTGTTGCTCGGCGTGCTCGTTAAGCGTTATTTGTAGCACTTGTGACATTTCCATACGTCACGTATCTTGTCCGGGAAGCTTTAACGGTTTATTGTGCCAAAAAGCTGTCGTAAATTCAACGACGAGAGATAGAGAGACAGAGAGAGAAAGAGAGAGAGAGAGGGAGAGAGAGAGAATAATACTGGCACTAGCCGCAACGACAAAACTATATCAGCCATAATTCCCGTAGGCATTTTAATCA
This sequence comes from Drosophila picticornis, assembly GCA_035043845.1. NCBI lineage: Eukaryota > Metazoa > Arthropoda > Insecta > Diptera > Drosophilidae > Drosophila > Drosophila picticornis. The sequence goes on along the minus strand of JAWNMR010000492.1, from coordinate 22,819,102 downwards.
GCCAGCAAATGAACCTTGCGCATATTTTAAGGCTAATTAAGCCGCAAATTATGAGCCGCTTGTCAACGCGCTTTTCTACAGGCTTAAAAATTGCCTCCACTTTTTACATTTTATATTTTTGTTTTGGTATACCGAACGTTCAAGGGCTTTTGGCTTACAATTACTTAATACTGTTTATTGTTATTGCTTTTTATCACAAATACTAATGCAACTATTCAGTTTTGCCGCCCGTTGCAGCAATTTCCACTTAGATCTAGATATAAATAAAGAAGAGCGCTTTGGCTTATAATTTGTTTTACGAGGCTTGTGTCTAGATTGAGGGGCTTCAGTGTTGCCACCTTCACATTCAGTTGGACTCAGTTGGAATTGATTTGCCCAACACTCACAATCAGTTTTACGCACACTATTTGAACCTTGGCACCGGCACTTTGTTTCTGGGGCTGTTGTTCTTCAGATTAATGTTGCTATTGGTATTTTGAGGCGTTTTCTTTTTATTTTCTTTATTTAATTTTTTTTTGTGACGTTTTTGGTGTATTGATAACGAGTACGGGGTTTTTTACTGTTTATGATTTTTTTTTTAAGAAACTTGATCATCAACTGTCGTTTCGCTTCAGTCGTGGCTTAGGACGTCGAATCCGACCGGATTGGACCACTTTATCATACAGCTGCCATGGGAAAACCTTCCAGGCAAAACTCTGAAATATTTTATTCTTATCTAAAAGTTAGATATCAACAAATTAACTCCGATCTACAGAAAGATAGACAGACCTGTTCTTAATTCTGCTTATTGTTGGGTCTGTGTATGTCTGTGGGGCGTGTGAAATGTGTAAACTGTGCAGCCAAGTCACATTTAGCTGGTAAGTTCAATTAAAAGTAATTAAATATCGACAAATACAACGACAACGACAACGACTACGACAACGACGAGCAGCACAACAAGGACAAACGCTGGCAAATCAGAGAGACAATCGTTGGTGGCCAACACTTGGCTCCTCCTGCTCTCCACATTCCCCCGTCCGTCCGTCCGTCCATCCGTCCGTCCGTCTGTCCGCTCGTCCGTCCGTTCGCCTGCTGCGGACCCAAGAGGTGGGTCCATTAAATGCAACACTGACAAAATTAATTGCCATTTTTTCGCATTTGGCAGAGCAACAAACGAAAATGTCAAGAAGACGCAGACGAAGACGCAGACGAAGACGCAGACGAAGACGAAGACGAAGAAGAAGCCAGCGGACAAAGAGACGCTGGCAATGAGCAAAAAACGAGCAAAAATCAAACGAAAAATTATTCGCCAAGCATTTAAACTGATGTTGTGGGCTGTGCGGCGGATGGAGTGCTGTGGGGAGGGGTGGTGGCGTGTGCCAAGTGCTGCAGGGGGTAAGTGGAGGGGTGTATGTGTGACTGTGTGTGTGTGTGTGTGTGTGTGTGTGTGCCTAGCGTCGCTTGCATTGCAAATTAGCAATTGCTGTCAGTGCGGCGGCAAAGCTGCTGCCAACAACTGAGCGGAAGTCGCCGCAAATTTGTGAAGGAAATGAGTTTGGCCTGACGCTGGAACTTGCAACCGATTTGAATTGAATCCATTTCCCAAACACCAAACCCCCCACTTACCCATCCCTCCGCACTCCCTCGCTGGCTGGCCACTGGATTTGGCTTCAATTGGTTTTTACAATTTGTCACTAAGCCGCAACGAGTAAGTGCGACAGCGAGAGAGAGAGAGAGAGAGAGAGAGAGAGAGACAAAGAGCAAGAACAGCTGTGCAGCATTGCATGCAACTTAACCAGAGAAGCGCATCGCTTAATCTTTGCATACTCAACCACATCCCCCCAATTAGTAGCAGAGTCACTGGTCGAGCATAAACATCAACTGACCTTTACTGATAGCCGAACGAGGCTTTCAATGAGTGCAAAATGGTCTTGAAGAGCATTTGCTTTTCTTCGACAGAAATAAACCTGTCTTAAATGATCTATAATAATAATAAATCCACTTAAAACAAACAAATAAACAATTTAAAACTTGTAAAGATTCAGAAAAATTGTCGCTAAACTGCCGAGAAATAATACTTTTTTTTGTGATTTAGTCGAATGTTATAAAAATTGATGAAATACTTTCCTTTTTGGAATTTACCTGCAAGAATGACGACTTGGCTTGCATGAAATACTTGTGTGGAAAGCATAACTCAAACAATTGCAGAATCATTATTCATGCATAGCACTGGCAACACTGGCAACACTGGTTGCACCCTTTCCCCATCCCAATCATCTCAGCGTGTGTGCTCTGTTTTCAGTGTTGGCAACGCTCTTTGCGTCGCTTACCATCTGCATAACACATTAGAGCAACTATGTAACTATGCATGTCTGTGTGTGTGTGTGTGTGTGTGTGTGTCTGTGTGTGTGTGTGTGTGTGTGCATATGCTACTGCCCTTCTACAGTTGGTTTGCGTTTCTGGATGTGGTTCTTCTGCTGTTGCTGCTGCTTGTTTTTTTACTAATGGACAACATGTTGCACGCTTGAAAGCGTTGCATGTTTTTGTTGTTGTCAACTGTACACTATCTATTGTTGTAAAAACAATAACAACAACAGCAACAACAACAACAGCAGCAGCAGTAGCAGCAGCTCACATAAAAACATTGTGTCTGAATCATGTTACAAAACAATTTAGCAAACAAACTGTCAAAAACATGACAACTTAAAGCGTTGCCTGAGACTCAGACACAGAGGTCGACAGCAGCAGCAGCAGCAGCAGCAGCAGCAGCAGCAGCAGCAGCAGCAGCAGCAGCAGCAGCAGCAGCAGTAGCAGCGGCAGCGACTGTTGTTGTTGTTGCTGTTGTTGTTGTAGCTGTTGATGTTGACGTTGATGAGTCGAGCACATTGTAAATGACATTTGAGAGTGCAAGAGAGTGTAGAGTGATGTGCGGAGAGCGGCGGAGGGTGGGAGAGATGTGCCCAGTTGAGTTGAGCTTTTGTGCCCCTAGTGCCAGCCTGCCTGCCTGCCAGCCTGCCTGCAAGCCTGCCTGCCAGCCTGCCTGACAAATTATATTTGTTAATTCCACTTTCGGTAGTCACACATGCACAGATTGCAGCCAACTCCCTCCCAACTCAACTCCCCCTTGTCATTCTCTCGTGCTGAGCACCCCCGTTGTGTGTGGTGGCCTCACATGCAAATGATTTGCGTAATTAAATCAAAGCGCAACCCTTGACGCATTACGAATCGTATTGTGGGTGATGATGGTGGTGCTAGTGCTGATGGATGGGTGGATGGATGCATGGGTGGATGGATGGATGGATGGTGGGGTTGTCATTGGCTTGAGCTCCACAACATTTTCACACACACACACACACGCACACATATTACACATGTGGCCAAAGCGTTCGTTTTGGCCATAAATTCGAAGCTAAGCCATATAATTTTTGTAATGCCATTTACAATGGACGCTAAGCTGGCAAACGCCCCAAGATCAAGCGTATCGCAGTTGCGACTTCGCCTGCAATTAAGTGCAGCAAGCAGCCTGGCAACCCTTTTGGCAGCACGCAATGCCATTAAACACGCACACACGCACACACACACACACATGCACATATATGTGTGTGTGTGTGTTTGTTTATATATGTACATACATATGCATGTATATACATAACTGCACATGATAATGTCATAAAATTAAATGGTCACACTTATTGTTGCCGTTGTCGCTGCTTTAATTAGAGTTTTTCCAGCCGCTGCCGGCAGCTAAGAAAATTTCCTTTCCTTATTCCATGACTGGGCTGCCTGACTGCCTGACTGGCTGACTGGCTGGCAGCCATAAATATTATAATTATCAAAAAGTGCAGCCAACAACGTCGTCCACATCCACCGTCGACGAGTAATCGTAATTGAGTTAATTAACACGCCACAAAACGCGCCAGGCGACTGCCATGGAGCGGGATATACAACTATGTTTATATACACATACAAACATAAACCATAGAGAGCGAGAGCGAAAGAGAGAGAGAGAGAGAGAGAGAGAGGGAGAGAGAGCAGGCGGCGCAGCAGGCCTTTAATTGCCTATACAAAATAGTAACAGAGCAGCAAAGGGCAGCGAATGTTAGAAGCGAGGACTCAACATGCAAGTGTTCTTCTTCTTGCTATCGTTGCCATTGTCTGTCAGGCATCCAGCCAGAATCGAATGCGCTCCCATTTGGCCAATTTAACAGTGAGTGAGATTTACATAGATAAGCGTGCACAGAGGAGCGCATGTTAAAGTTAACATTACGTGCTCGATGAACGAAGATCGGAAGATCGGAAGAATGTGGCCAAAGCTTTGCAATATTTTCTATGTATACACACGACATTAGCAGCAATTAAGTGATCGCATCAGCAACCAGGACAAAGCTTGCCAAGCAATTTCACTGATGACAAGGCTGCTAAACTGATGACTACCACTTGCCCAGCCTAAAACAACAATAACAATAACAAGCGAGACGACGACAACGACGACGACGACGACGACGAGATCATTAAAAGTCCAAAAGCAAAACAATTATGGAACTCATTGAAGCCAATTATTAATAAAAACAGCAGCAGCAGCAGCATCAGCAGCAGCAGCAGCAGCGACGAGGCGCAACAAGTGGCAAGTGGCCAACAGTAGCAGCAACAACAAACAACAGCAAAAACAGAAAGGCAACTGCAGCAAGAGCGGCCTTCGTCTTCTTCCGAGTGTGTGGCACAGTAGCAAAAGCACAACAAGAGCCATGTGGCAAAAAGGGCAGCAACAAAAGCAACACAGGCATTATTAATGAAGCTGCAAAGGAATGCAGACAAAACGAACGAGGAACGTCGAGAACAACGACAAAGAGGAGGAACTGGGCGTGGAGAGCGCACAACTTCACACATAAATGGGAGCAACATGTTGCCAATGACGCTGCTGCTGCTGATGATGATGATGCTGATGATGATGGTGGTGATGGCGATGCTCGCTACTGGTAATATTGCTGATGATGCTGGCCAATGCAGCGAGGGTGGCAACGCGCGTTCCCAAAACGAATCAAACAAGTCGATCAGCAGTTGTGAAAAAGATGCTTTTGTATTACTTTTGAAATGATGAATTTAAGCAACGGTGCAAAATGAACCTGCACGAATATTTGTAACTCTTGTGGTGCATCTCGCATATGCAACATGCTGTGCCACAGTCGCAGTCTTCGCCGTCGTCGTCGATGTCGCTGCGACAATTAAGTTTGTAAACTGCACATAAATGGCAGGGAAGATGTCGCCAGCCAAGCAACTTACGAGTATCATGGCCATGAGATGCTGCTTAATAATGTCATAAAAATTAGAACGGCGTATTAATTGGCAGGCCAGCGACAACAGAGAGAGAGAAGAGCACAGAGAGCAACTGCAACCGGCAACGGCAACGGCAACTGCAACTGGCAACTGCAATTGGAACTGCGTGTGGGAGCGCAACATGTTGCCTAGTTATTATTTTGTTGCTGTTGCTGTTGTTGTTGATATTGTTACTGTTGCTGCTGCTGCTGCTGCTGCTGCTGTTTGCTTTTCGTTTTGCTGTTTTGCTGTTTTGTTGTTGCACTGCAATTTCGCGCAAATAAAATAAATTGGCAGCCAATTAAGTGAACGTCGCTCAGTCACAGCATATCAGAACAAAAGCATAAAGGCAGCAAATTAAGTGGCCGGCGCAGGCAGCGAGCAGCAAGCAGCAAGCAAACGAAAAGCATACGGAAAAAAAAAATATATATATATATATATATGCGCCAGAAGAAGAAGAAGTGCATGCAATGCCAGCCACAAGGTGGTAGACGCTGCATATAGCGGAAGCTGACCAACAGCGAAAGGCAAATAAAGAAAAATAAATTTAATTAACAGCGTTAGCCTTTTTGAGTGCATTAGAGAGAGAGAGAGAGACAGAGAGAGGGAGAGAGCGCGAACTGTAAAGCTTAGATTAATAAATGTGAAACGCATGTTAACAGCAGCAGCAACAACAGCAACAATAACAGTAGCAGCTAAATCCATTCGCCAGCTGCTGCGTCAGTCAGTTAGTCAGTTAGTCAATTCGTCAGCGTTCGCTCAGTTAGTGAGCCAATTACACGACAAAATCTTATATGATCGTGCAAATTGTATTTTTATTGCCAATTATTTATTTATTTCGTTTAGCGGACGACGCTGTCGACAGCTAAAATGTTATGAGAGGCGCGTCGCCTCGCGTTGCGACGCGTCGCTTCCGTTGAGAGCAGCTTCATCGTTAACATACTCTGCACAAATTCCTAGTCCCATTTCGAATCGCTGCTCGCTGCTAACGCAATTTCAAATATATATTTATATTTACATATATACATAGATGAGTCTGTTATCGCTAAAATCTCTAAAACTACAAACGGCTAATTCAATTCAGTTTGAATTTTATTGCTGTTTATTGTTCATTTAACAGTGTATGCACGCAGTCGATTAGGCTCGATTCTTCTAAAGCGTGTCAGCCTCACTCTTTCTCTTCTCTGCTCTCTGCTTCATTCTTTCTCCCACGGCATTTGCGTACAGCTGTTGTTGTTGTTGTTGTCGTTGTCGTTGTTGTCATTGGCGCTGTTGTCATTTTGAAATTCAGAAATTATATTGAATTAATTGTCATTTTGTTGTTTGCCGTTGCTGACGTTTTGTTGATTGTTTAGCAATCTTTATGTTTATCTACGTAGATATGTAGAAATGTGCTTACGTACTAATAATATATACATAGGTTTTTTTTGCATCAGAGCACTCGACGTTCATTCATTAATTATCGGCAGCAATCTATAAGCACATATTTTGTATTCAATGCAATTAAAAATAAAATTGTTGAGCAATTCGCATTGCACAGCTTTGCTTAGATCTTTATTGAGCTGTTGTAATTGTGTGTTGTCGTCAATACGTTATTAGCTTATGTATTTGCATTCAAATTATTGTCATAGCCCCCACCCTCCGCTCGCAAAAAAAAAAACTAATTAAATACAACGGTTAACAGCGCAAGCTGTTTGTTAATTGGCTTTGCTGTTAAATTTTAATGCTATGTTAAGCAATCGCAACTGTTCACTTTTAACATGGCGCTGATTTTTCCAACTATTATTTTTGGTTTTTTTATTATGATTCAATAAATAAAAAAGCAAAAAGATCCGATAAATTGAGATTGCAAATATTGATAAATGCGATTTATAAATCGATGGGGCCAAGCACAATACGCATATGATAATTTTCAATAAAAATTAAACGCAGATAGGACAGTAAATAATAAAAACTGCCTCAAACAAAGTGCGGCGTAAATAACAGTCGCTTGCACTTGAGTAATTTCGCATAAAACATAACCGAGTAGAAAGGATATTAATAAACCGACATAAACCACCCACACACACACACACACTGATAGACACACGCATACGCTTACATCTGTGTGCACATGGACAAGTGGCTGCCATTGCCAGTTGTTTGTTGTTGCAACTGTTGTTGCTGCTGCTGTTGCTGCTGCTGTTGTTGCTGTTGCAGCGCCATCAAGTAAATCAGTGTCCAATGTGTAAATAATTTCCATTTGAATGAGCAATTGTGCATTTTTCATACACACACACACACACACACACACACACACACACATGCATACATACAGACAGATATGCATATGCATTGACTGCTGTTGGGCTTTTCAATTGCAGACGGGATGCGTCGACGTTTAAAGTCTCATGAAATTTTATTAAAATGAAGTAAATATGGTGTAAACGTGCTGATAAAACTGTTCGTGCTCAGCTATATAGAAGAAATGAATGGGCGGCAGCAGCAGCGGCAGCGGCAGCACACAAACGTCGCGACGTCGACTGTGACGACAGTTGCCGCCCTCCTATGTCCCACTGCCCAGAGAAAGAGAGAAAGAGAGAGAGAGAGAGAGAGTAAGAGAGTGAGAGAGAGAGCGAGAAGCATAAGTGCCGGTGCAAAGGTTTAAGCGCAGCTTTTGTCTGTTAACAGAGTGCAGTGTGACAAACTGCTGCTTAAGAGTAATCGACGTATGTGTGTGTGTGCGTGTATGTGTGTGTGTGTGTGCAATTATTGATTATGGCAATTATTGATCAATGCGGTCAATGACTATACCAGCCAATTAGTGGTTGAGGCATGTATATACCAATATACGCTTACTTATAAAAATATACTTCATTATTATACATTATACCGTGCAACTATTGATTACCAAGTTTTGCGCTTGTTAAGTACCACATGCAATGTTTCTCTTTTCTTTCTTTCTGTCTCTGTCTCCCTGTCTTTTCGTCTTTGTGTCTTGCTGCTGCCCGCATGCAGGCAGCGCATGCAAAAGTCGCCGCAGAGATGCGTTTTTGAGGCGGTGCAGCATAAAATCGCTTATGTAAATAGTCTCGCAAATATCGTATTTCGTATGCAACTATGTACGTGTGTGTGTGTGTGTGTGTGTATGTGTGTGTATATGTGTATGCAGATGTACGTGCTGTGGGTCATGCGTGTGTTGTGTGTAAATTGCAGTGCAGCTGTGTGTGCAGTTGCCGTCCATGTTGGAAACGGTTGCTCTGTTATTAATGATGTCGCAGCATGTCGAGAGTAAAAGAGAGAGAGAGAGAGAGAAGCACATTGTCCTTTGTCTCTGCGGTTGCTGTTGCTGTTGCTTTTGTTGTTGTTAATTGTGAGAATGATGCCAGGCAGTTAACCGTTATTTAATGTGCGCTTGAGAAGAAGGGCTCCGAACTGACAATGTGTATGTAATTTTCATGCGGCTCGACAAATGTAATTAACTGTAATGAGTAGCGTTTGTGTGTGGTCAGTGTATCAATATTACATACAAATATATGCACATACATATGTACAACTGCATATGCAAATGCATATGTGTGAGTGTGTGTGTGTGTGTATGGTTGTTTGGTCAAGTGAACATTACTTTTGTCAGTTGTTATTTTGTTGGCCAGTGTCGTTTTATCTGGGCTCGTCTTCAAACAAGCAAATTAAAATCATTATTGCCATCATCATCAATGTTGGAGCATGCAACACAGCAAATACATGCATAAGTGTTGGCCAAACAACAATTGACACAAATACAACAGCTAACAATTTCAACAGCAACAGCAACAACAACAAGTACAACAATGGGGAGTGCAAAAGAAAAGAAAACAAAGTGCAATCAGTTTGCCTCTTCCTCTTATTCTTCTTGTTCTTCTGTCTGTCTATCTATGCAGTACCTGTTAATCGTGCTCACTCGCTCACTCCCACTCGCTCGAGCAATGCACACTGTTTGTTTTAATTAGCTAACAGGAAAGCACAAGAATAAGCTAGTCTGCACTTTATGTCTTACACTGAGCGAAATATGTGCACGAATTTCATTTGAATTTATCGAAATTTAAAATAAACCAAAAAAAAAAAAAAACAAACAAACAAAAAAATTGAATCCTCTCACAAGGCTATTTAAATGATATATTCTTAAATATACAAATAATTTATTTGATTTTATTTATAAAAAAAAATAATGTTTAAGACTATCGGCAATTGTTGAAACTATTAAAAAAAAAAAAACGAATGTTATAAATGTTTCGAAATCGTTAGTGCTGCGATAATTAAATGTGTGCATGATTTTTTACAGTGTACATAAGCCATTGATAAACTATGCCCAAACATTTATTAAGCCTTTGTCGTGCTATTAACAATAATCGTATCGACAGACCGGATTTTGCTTTTACTTATGGATTTCATTTATGCATTTGTTACTCTTATTGTTATTGTTATTGTTATTATTATTGTTATTGATTTGCTTTTGGTTTTGGGTTTGCTTACGGCGTTGCCATCCCTAGTCAGTTGACAGTTTCAATTAGGCTTTAACACCAGCTAGCCAGCTAGATACCGATGGCTCATAACTTCAGTTGGCCAACTCCATTTGGGGCTTGGGGCGCAGTTAGCTCTCAAGTGGCTGGCAATTACGTTCAATTAACTTGGCCAACTTGGTAACGGATGCGAAGTTGCAGTTGCAAGTTGCCAGTTGCCAGTTGGCAGTCGCCACTTGGCCAAATGCGTTCGCTCTCTGTAATTAAATGATGCTGCTTGGCCTGGCTAACTGCCGGCAAGCCACCTAATCATAAGTGATACCAAAAGGAAATGCACTTCAAGGCACACACCTGCATCTGCGAACTGTGAGCTGTTTGCTGTGTTAGCCAAGAGAGCTCTGCGAGCCGCTTAATTACGTTGATTCTTAGACGATTGCTTGCAATGGCAGTGGAAATGCCAATGCCAAAGCTGCAGTTGCATTCGCTTTTCTTTTCTTTTCTTTTCTTGTTCACTCCCTCTCCCTCTCCTTCTCCTTCTCTCTCTCTCTTTCTCTCTCTCTCTCTTTCTCTTCTTATTTATTTACTTGTTGTTTTTTTTTTAGCTGGCAACGTCAACTTAATTAATTGTGCGTCCGGCCGGGCGTGCGGCCGACTTTACTTGTTTTCCCTCTCCCGCTCTCTCTCTCTCTCTCTCTCTCTCTCTCTCCGTCTCTCTCTCCCTTTCTTTCTGTTTGCGTGTGCTTTTTTCTACTGATTTTGGCTAATGCGAGTGCAACTGGTTTTTGCGGCGGTAATCTGCGATCTGCGATCAGCGTTCGATTGATGCGATCGTTTGCAATTTCTATTTGAGCGTAAATTGCTAATTTTGTGGAAAACACATTAATTAGCGCAACTTAAGTGCGCCGAGTTGCAATCGAGTTGAAATGCCGCTTAAGCCGGCCATCCTCATCGTCATCATCGTCAGCGTCGTCAGCATCATTATGATTGCCTGCAATTTGGTGAATGCACCACTTAATCAACTTGTTGAAGCACGTGCAAATTCAAGTCAGTTGAACGCATTCACATAAACACATCTACTTCGATAGAGCGGCTAATTGATGACCAAAGGTCTGCCCAAATAGCTAAAAACGATGCGGGGAAAAAAAATTAAACGAAGTTATTAAAAATAAACCACTCAATTAGTGACTTAAGATGTGCCGAGTTTAGCGTCGACACGGAAAAATAAAACATAAAAAATTAGATTTTACTTAATTTTGAATTTTAATTGAATTACAATTGAATTACAAATTTCGGAGGGGTTTCACTTGGAATTATTTAAATTCCTTCTTCGTTAAAAGTTGAAAACTGTCTAGAAATGATTGTAATGAGACTCAAATAAAATCATAACTTTCATTATTCAATTCTACATTTTTTTTAGTTTACTTACACATATTATTTATTATTTATTATTCTTATTTTTCTTTATTTTGGGGCGTAATTGAAAAGTTTCAACACTTTTGGCGTTCAGTGTACTTTGCATGATAGGCACAAAGTAAGCGAATGTTTTGTTTATTAAGCTCGACTCGCTTGCTAGTCTCAGGAAGAGAGAGAGAGAGAGGGAGAGAGAGAGAACGCTCTCTGTGGATGTGGATGGTTTCATTAGCTAATCAACGCCGCTTGACGTCCTCTGCATTCGGCATTGCGCAGCGATTAAGCTCCGCTTGAAGTTAGCAGCGCCCAGCGTTTGCTCAGGCATTTGAACTTTGTTGTCGTTGAGCAGATGACAATGGCTACGTGAACTGCAAACTAGAGCGTCGCAGTCGCAGTCGCAGTCGCCGTCGATGCTAGCGTCCTTCTTCAGTGGCCAGCTGCGTCTGCGTCTGCGTTGCTTAGTCCATAAAAGCGCAATTTGTCGTAATTGTTTAAGCAGAAAGAAATAACAGCAAATGGTAGACTACAACACAATACATAAAACAACTTAATAAAAATTCCATTGCCGTGTTGTACATCAGCTCAGCCTCGAAGGGGGCGGGGCGGGCGCTGGGCTGAAGCGGCGGCAGCTGAGTGAAAGAGAGCGGGCAAATAATAACAATGGGAATTGTCGCACAAATCAAAACGTTTTGGCGCAATGTGTCGCTGACAGAGCGATGGAGAAATGGAGAGATGGAGCAATGGGGAGGGGGAGGGGGTTGGGTGGTGTCAAGCATAAATCTCACTTAGATCCGCAGAAAGCAGAAAAGGAAAATCTGTACAAATAGATTAACAATAACAAGAGCAACAATAACAACAGCAACAGCAAACATTTGCCCAGCCCCATACACACATACATATGTTGCCACAATAATAAACACCGTATCAGCAACAACAAAAGCAACAATAAAAACAACAACAACCACAGCAGCAAAGCGCATAAATCAAACAAGCAGTTCGACTGGGGGCTGCTGTCGATTCCGACTGCATATGGCAGCATTTGTGCTTCGTTGTTTTTTTATTTCTCCATTTTTTTTTGTTAATGTTGTTGTTGTTGTTGTTAGTTATTGAGATTGAGTGAAATAACAATAACGTTCAACTGTCGATGGCACTAGAACAGGCGTAAACACAAACACGACACTTACACAGCTCGCACACACACACGCACACACACACACAGTGACACACACACACCAGCCCACCACGCTTGATCACTATTTCCACAGACTTTGTTAACTACGCAGGCGACAAAATTGTCCCTAATTATTTGTTGCTATCAATGCATTCTTAAACATTTGGCTAAATCTTACAAATATCTACTGTTTTTTCAAATGTCTAAAAACATAATAATAATTATTGAGACACACATCCATTTAAATTATTAAATCCCCATGTGACAGAGAAAACGATGTCAGCCATTCTGTCGCCTGTTTAAAATGCTCGTAGAATCGGTGACTGGCAACCAAAACATATACAAAACAAAATAATAAAAACAAAGAACGGGAGTTTAGTTGAAGCTGCTGCGAGTGACATCGGAAATTGTCAAGTGCCAAAAAAGCTGCTTGCTCGGTGACAGAGTCACTGCGATAGAAAGAGATGGCTATAATCGCACTCCCTTTCACATGTGCGTGTGTGTGAGTGTGTGCATTTGATTTTGATTGGTATTTATGGCACTTCAAGTATACATTGAAAACACGAAGATTGGCAAATTGTTGTCGTTGTTGTTGTTGTTGTGGTTGTTGTTGGCGCAGCACATGCTGCTGACAGGACGAAGCCAATGCTAAAGGCAGCACACTGAACACTTGGTCTCTCCATAGTTAATTTAACAACATTCAGAACTGTTTAAATTGTAAACGCTTCTATTTATTTTTTCGTTCAGCCACTTAAAAGCTTGTTTTATGTCGCACAACTTTGCTGGAACAGAAACAAAAGCTATATAAAATATGCAAAAATACCAAATGTATGTATGTGCAGAAAAACACAAAACATAAAACAAACAACATACAACATACAACATAAAACATAAAACATACAACATGGACCACGGCAATCGCAGCCGTGACGTGACGCGACGTTGTGGCGAGGAGTGTGGTGAGTTGGCTTATTCCTTGTCGCATAACATGTTTGGCGTTACGTTGTGAAGACCAATTCGCCTCTCTCTCTCTCTCTCTCTCTCCGTCTCCCTCTCTACTCGTCTGTCCATTGCAACTCCATTTCGTGCTTGGCTTTGCATAGCTTTGGTGACCATTCTCTCTTTCCCACACTCTCCGCTCTTCGCTGCCCACTCTTCGCTCTTCGCTCTCCACTCGCCATTCGCCACTCTTCAACTGTCCCGTGCCCTTTTTATGCCCGTGTTAAGACTTCGTTTGCATTTTTATGGCATAAAAATTAAAAATGAATTTTGTTTTTGTATTGTTTGCTTGTTGTTTTGTTGTTTTGCTGTTTTGCTGTTGTTGTTCTGCCGTTCTTGCTTTCTGGCCGACGTCTTGCTGTACTGTTTCTTTGTGCCTTGTTTTATACATATATTTTTGTGGCATTGTTTTAGTTTTTCATGTTGCGCACTTGACGTTTTTTTCGCCTCTTTTGTTGCTCGTAATTTGGTTTTGTTTTAATTTTGTTTTGTATTGAGTCTCTTTTGTTTTGCATAAGTTTGGTGAACGTATTTTTTAATTTGGCTCGGAAGCCTTGCATGGCCAAAGGACATTGAAATTGGACTTTGTTAGGTGTTTTTGAATAGTACGCCTGAGGGCAATGTGGCCTTAAAGCAGCACTTAAACGTATCTTGCATTAAGCGTCGCTAACCATAAATATTGGCCAATTGGCCAATTGAGGCGACATTGTTTCTAATCATCCTCAGAAGTCTCTGGCCTAAGATATCGCATGGTGAATGTGACCAGCACATTTAATTGTTAAAAGTGCATTGATATTGAAACAGGAAAACTTTAAATTCTCCATTGATTTTGCCTGTATTCATTTTAATAGAGGCTTAACAGAGCCATCAAATGATATTACTAAAGGATACTAATCATTGGATACCCAGTAAAGTTGCTTTGGTCAGAATAAGACATTTTCAGATGGGGAAAAGTCAGTTAAATTTGTCTGGCAACGATGCCAAAAGATCAAGCCAAATAATTCTTTGTTAAATGAGCTAAAAAAGCAGTCATGCAGGGTGCTCGCCACCAAGTTATTGTTATACATCTTCATACCAATTTAACTGTTCCGATTTGCATATGCGTCTGCGCTGTAAAGTAGGCAACACAAATTTCAAATGCCAAGTTTCCAAAAGGACAACTTTCAAAATAGTTGTTAGCTTGTTGCTTTTTTTGGCGCAACCCTGGCAGCCCTGGCAACCACTCAGAAAGTCAACTCGATGGAAATAGAAAACATCAATTGTTCATTTCGGCCCTTTAACTCCACCTTAAATTGGGACTGCGCTTGTCACATCTCCGATCTTGCAGAGAGTTTTCGTGTGAATTGGTCAAGTGGCACAATTCAGCGATCCGTTAATGTGAATGCTTCTGTTGCCACAAAAATGCACATTTCAATGTTGATATTTTTTTATCACTCACATGATTATTTTCCATAATTTTGCCATAAATTTTCTTTTCGCTCGTTGCGTGCACAAATTTAATTTATGTGATTTTTGTTTGCGCCAATGCAAATTGACGTAACGCAACCCGCCAGCCCGTCAGCCCACCAACCTGCCCAGACAGACAGACAGACTGGTGAGGGGGAGGGAGCCGGTGGTGACTGGTGGCAGCTTGGCAGCTCGGCAGGGGGCAGGGGGGGCGGTGTCTCTGCACACTCAGCACGTTTATTCGCACTTAATTCGCACTTTTTGACACCTTTCGCTGTCGGTCAGTTGCACGACGCAGCGCAGACCCAAAAGCCCAAAAACCAAAATAAACAGAAACGCGTTGCCTTTAAAAAGCCAACAACATCACAACGACCCCCCCACCCCCTGCCCGCTACTACCTGCCCCCCAATCCATATGCAGGCTGTCAGCGACATAATGTGCAATGGCAAAAAGCGAACGGCTCGAAAAATTATGCAAAATAAATTAATTACCAATTAAGGGTGAGCCACGCCGCCTGCAAAGGGGGTAAACGTGGGTAGGGGTTGGGCAGGGGCAGGGACAGGGGGGAGGGGTATTTAGTCTGCAGCGACAGCAGGCCCTTCAAAAAACGCAGTCAAAAGTTGGGGCTCCCGATTTGCAGCTGTTGCAGGCATATGCAGAATTTTCTCTCGGCTTTTCGAGGGGTTGTTGCTGCCCAAAAAAGGGGGTTGCTGACTGTGTGTGTGAATGTGCGTGTGTGTGCGTGTGTGTGTGGCAAACAAGGGGCTGCCGTAACGCGTTTGTCACATGAGCCTCGGCCACTAATTAGTGTCATTAAATGCGCTCCACATGCGCGACATGCGACAACATTTGCAATACTTCAACAATCCCCTTGCCCCAAACACCCCCGACCAGCCCCCGCTGTGGCTATCGTCTACTTACGTGGAGCGCATGCATAAAACATGACACAAAATTGCAGCAGTCCACTTTTGTCGCCAAATAATAAAACCATAAACATAACTGACCGCAAAATCAACTCGGAAAATTTGTGAAAAGCTGCACATGGAAGAATGACTGGGGACAGGGGGGGGTTGCATCGAACTAGCGAGAGTTTCTTATAACCGAAGTAACTTCCGTTAACTTGCGTGCAATCCTGTAATTTACCCCTCCCCCACCACTTCCACGCTCCACGCTCCGCTCAACGAGTCGCCGCCACCGCAATTGGGGTTAAAAAGGGTTTAAGCCAACAAACATGTGTGTATATGTGTGTGTGTGTGTGTGTGTGTGTGTGTGTGTGTCTGTATAATTATGGAGTCGCAACCAAATACGAAGAGAACCACCAAACCACCCCTCCACCCCATTTTGGGCTGCTCAGGGGCTGGACGGCCTTCGCTTAGCAAACTAAACTGTGAAAAAGCCCGCGGGAAATGTTACCAAAAAATAAAAATAGAAAATTAAAGGGGCTCTAAGTCTATGGGTATTACTGCCATGAAAATTTGAATATTGATTGGGTTTAATGAGCGCTCTGGTCGCGCAATTAGTATGCCCTTCCCCGCTCCCTTCCTTCCCCAACTGACCCGCCCAGCTTAGCTGACCCCGCCCGACCAGGTATCGGTTGCGCTTCCGTTTGCGTTTGCCTCACTTCACTGGCGACGCAGGCGACACAGGCGACAAGGCTCGGAAACGGAAGCCTGCTGGGCAACCAGTGTTGACTAAGGCAAAAACAGGGGGTGGACGGGGCTAAGGGTGATTGCCGGTTTGAGCACATTCACGGTAACTCGACCAAAAAGAGATACTTAATGAAAGAGTGCAATCCCAACCAGCCGCTGCGAACATATTGTTGTGGTTCACTTAGGGTGTCATTGGAGCATACTTGATTAAGGAGGAGTAGTTATTTAAGTGGCGAGAATAGCTTATTATAAATAAAAAATACAATTGAACCCTACAAATTATTGATTATCCTAATTACACACAGCACACGCCTCGAAAAACAATTGATATCATAGACATTTTAATGAAGTCATAAGGAATATCAATGACGACTTCAAATCGAAGAAATTCCCCAAGTCAGCAGTTGCGTCTTGAGAATGGGTGACGCCAAATAGTTCCCATTCTGCCTAATTCAAATCCAGTTCATTGAAATAAAATTGAACAAAGCAGAAACGGAACGGAATTATGAATGTGCTGGAACAAGGTGGAATGAAACAGGGGCTTCTCTTTTGGATCTATCCTAGCCGAGGGATTGGGAATTTGTTATTGGGGTTGGTTTGGCATTGAAGGGGACTTCTCCGTTCCCATTGGGTATATGAATCCTTGATCAGCCGAGTTTGTCTGCCTCAATTTTAAAGTAATATTTTTGTGTATTTTTGCGGAACACTTTATCATATTGCTGCCCTTGCAATGATCGGTGGAAAGATCAGTTTTTGTATGAGACACTTTTGTTGTTTTTTACTCGGATATTATCAAAAATAGACGAAAAATCATGAGAATCCGACAACTATATTTAAATTGAATTTGCATGCAATTTATTATGACCTTTAAGACTGGATAACTAATTATTAACTTCGGAACAAATCGGCTTTCGAACTTGCACATTTTGAAATATGCAAAATGAACTTGTAAATAAAATTACAAATTGAAAATGTAGAAATTTAATAAGCCCAAATTGAAAACTGAATGTGAATTAAACGATACTTTTCTGGAATAAAGAAAACGAAAATAAAAATGTGCAAATTTAAAATAAAATTGAAGCATTTGCAATACATTCGAACTGAAAACTAAAACAAATTGATCCGAAATGGTTTGGAGTGGTGGAAAAAAAGTACACAAAATCGAAATTTGAATTGAATGAAAGCCAATGGAATGGAAATTAAACAAAATGAAAATGTGATTGGAGCAAGAACAAATCACGAGTTAAATCGTTGGGCGAATCTGCCCAAAACTCCGCCGTCCACATTCGCAATGCATTCCGACGATGCTCGAGCGGAAGGCTTGGAAGGAGGAGGCTTGGTTCTGAATGTAATGCATAAATTAATTGATCGCCCACGCACAGCTCAAAACTATGAATGCCCAATGAATGCTCTGCTGCCTCCGATAAAATTGGACACCCACAGCAACAACCACCAGCCACCAACCCCAAACGCCTCCAACCCCTCCCTTATAAGCTTTGGCGCCATTGCATTCCATTTGGCGATTCAATTTAGTCTAAACTAAAATAACAATGCAGTTTGCCACTGCTGGCGAAGGGGGCCGGGGTGTGCGAGTGTGTGTGTGTGTGCTACACTGCTGACTTGCATCATTGTATCATTGGATTCGGGGCAGGGGAAAAGCGGGCGTTGAATTTACATAAATTGATTTGATTGAATTTTTATGAGTGAGTTGCCCGATGCTTAGGAGAGCACTTGATGAGTTTTTGACACTGGCCACACACACACACACACACACACACACACATACACACACACACACACACACACACATACACACACACACACACACACACACACACACACACACACAAGCTGCCACTCAATGTCTAATTAAAGTCATTGCCAGCAGCTGCAACGGCAGACCATGCAACAGTCGCAGACTCAATCACAGTCATCTCTCTCGCTCTCCACCCTCCCTTGCGCTCTCTCTCCCTCTCTCCCTCTCTCTCTCTCTCTGTGTGCCCCAAGGCCGGGTCACAGTTGGCGCTACATGGAAACAAACAGCAGAAACAAACAACATCCACGATGGTGGCTTAATGCATTTGGCCATAGACAACGACGACGACGACGACGGCGACGACGACAATTGACGCTTGGACCAGACAGCGTTACACATGAAGCATGCACCCAAAGAGGCAAGGCTGGAGGGGGTACGGGGCGTGGTTGGGCATTTTAGGGTTTCGGCCTGCAACTGAAATTGGCAACAAACTAAGTATTTAGCGCTTTGGTTTTGGCCTCATTCGAGGCGGGCCATTCCATGCAACATGCCACATGCCACATGCCACAGGCCATCAACTAGAGATGGTCAATGGCTTAAAAGTAAAATTCGAATAATTCAAACAAGGCTTAAACTATACAAAAGATTATGTTTCAATTGGAGATTCAAATAATTTTTATTTATATATTTATCGATGTTTCCAAGTGGAATTGACAGATTTTTGACTTGTTGTGTGGACTTAGCTCGTGTCACGAATAAAGCACGACACGCACTCAACTCTACGCACGAAAAGTTGTTCGTTTCGTTTCATTCTATGTTCTTCTGTTGCCAATTTGTCATAAATCTCTTTATTTAAAATTGTTGGTGGCATTTTCCGCGTTATGCTTGCATTGATTTGTGTGCATTGATTTGTTGTTGCCATTGTTGTTGTTGTTTTTGTTGTTGTGGTTGTGGTTGAACATACTGTTGACCATTGACAGAGGCCTTGGCCACGCATTGTTATCGTTATCGAGCCGCTGCAGTCAGCAATTCGCAGCGACAAATAAAGCAAAAGTGACATCAATTGGATGACAGTTATAACGGTTGCATTTCGCTGGAGAATACCCTGCCAAAAGAAGAAGAGAAAAAAGATGATATTCAACAGGAATGTTGCCAAAACGTTTTTGTACAATTTTTGAAAACAGTTCGAAATTGCTATTGCAAATCAGATTTATTTCTGAATTTAAATCACTGCTCAAATTGCAAGAAAAATTAAATAAAAGCACTGAGAAGCATATGACGCGCGTGTTCATCTGCCTCCTGTGAGGTTTGAACTCACGACCCCTGGTTTACGAGACCAGTGCTCTACCACTGAGCTAAAGAGGCAACTCGCCAACTCATCAATAGTTAGCTCAGTTATGACAGGGACCGACGCCCCCCCACCAAATACGACCGAACAGTAACAAAAAGATTAGTCGTAAACAGCGATCGAAGCCTTTGTTTTCTAAAAATAGCATGTAACGAAAGTGTTGCTGAATCGACACGTCGACAGCTTGATCGTGCCAAGGTCACCGCTTTCGCTGACTGTCGTTGAGATTTTGCTTGTGCCAGCAGCGGTGGCAACGGCTCGTTGGTCTAGTGGTATGATTCTCGCTTCGGGTGCGAGAGGTCCCGGGTTCAACTCCCGGACGAGCCCTAGTTTTGTTTTGCTTTAGTGGCGTGCCCAACATTTTTCTTTTTTATTTTATCCAAGATTTCATTTGGCTGTTTTGAAAGCAATTTGTCAAATATGCGCCAACAACGGTTTTGCATAAAATTTTTCACATCAAATATTTAATAATATATGTTGCGCACAAGAGTATGCTATATTCAAAATATTAAAGTTAATGTCAAACGCCGCCGTGTGTGAATGGAATTAGACAGCACTGCTAGCCTACTTACAGCTGCTCAATGCCGTTATGTTCAGTCTGAAGCGTAGATCAACATTGGCGCATCTCTTATTGTGTCTTGCGTAAAATCGTTGGACATGGATTACTATATTAATTTCGACGCTGGATATGACAGCGATGGCGATGCTCTAGACTTGAGCGCCGCTAACCGCTTTATTGTGCCCGTAGTACCGCATTACGGCCCTACATACGGCAAATTCGATCAAAACAACAAGAACAACAACAACATTCGTAACCGCTTCATTGTGCCCCTAATACCGCCGCCGTTCGATCATATCGAAAGCAACAACAATAATAACAACAACAACATCATCATGAGCAACAACAAAAAGATCATCAACAGCCTCAACAAGATCAACACGAAACCGCCACCGGCCGATGAAATCTACTTTGCCTCGATTAGCCATCCCAATGTACACACACACACAGACACACACACACACACACACGCAAACTAAAAAAACTAATCAGTCTCTCTCTCTCTCTCTCTCTCTTTCTTGGTCTCTTTCGCTCGGCAGATGATGACTATGGATATAACCAAATCTGAACCCGGACTTGTCGGGCTTTCATCCAATCAGCAACAGCAGCAGTCAGCACAGCAGCAGCAACAACAGCAACAGCAGCAACAGCAACAACAGGCAGCAAACATGAACAACAACGGGCAGAATAACAACGGCAACAACAACAATGGCCTCAGCAATGGCAATTCGGTGAACAATAACAGCAACAACAACAACAACAACAATAATAATAATAATAATAGCAACGTGCAGAACATTGCCGCTGCGGCGAACAACAATAACAACAACAACAACAACGGGAGCCAACTATGCGCAGGCTGTGGCAAGCACATCCAGGACCGTTATCTGTTGCGCGCCCTGGACATGCTGTGGCACGAAGACTGCCTAAAGTGCGGCTGCTGTGATTGCCGCCTCGGCGAGGTCGGCTCCACGCTCTACACCAAGGGCAATTTGATGCTCTGCAAGCGTGACTACTTGAGGTGAGCGAGAGAGAGAGAGAGAGAGAGAGAGAGAGAGAGAGGGAGAGAGAGAGAGAGGGAGAGAGAGAGAGAGGGAGAGTGTGAGAGAGTAAAATGCAATTCTTTATTCTCTTGCAGATTGTTTGGTAATACGGGCTACTGTGCCGCCTGCAGCAAAGTCATTCCAGCCTTCGAGATGGTGATGCGTGCACGCACCAATGTTTATCATCTGGAGTGCTTTGCATGCCAGCAATGCAATCACAGGTGAGCTATCAAAACATACTTAAATATATACACACCTGGACAGTAAAATAGGCGTGAAGGCAACAACTTGACCAACATATTCTTTGTATCTGATTTTTATCATGCATGAAGCAATGCGATCTCTATCCCCATCTGAAAAAGTTTTATTCCGACCAAAGGACCTTTACTGGGTATCCTCGTAGTTGACTTGATTGCTCTGTTAAGCCTCTATTTTAATAAATGTATTCAAAACCTCGCATCTATTCCACTGTCTCCAGGCCAAAATGGACTTTTCAAAGTGGATTCTGCCAAATAATTTGACCGTACGCTATTTATCTATCTATCAGATACATATATACATATTCGAATGAAGTTGTGCGAAGTGTGTAGCCGACAGAAGAAAGCACCTTCGACCCCATTAAGTAGATATATTCGATGCACCTCGTTGACTATATGCAATATAAGTTATCGTATATCGCGCGCATATCGGGTACACATTATTTTATCGATAACCTTGTCCGTTTGGCGAATCTCAATATAAATCAGATTTTGATAGCAATAAAAAGCCGCCAATTTAATGGCATAGATCTCCAGTTGACGAATAATATAACTTGACTTATTGTTGATCAGTCGTGAAAATTTGATCAAGATCGGCCAATAGACAAGCTCAAGAAACCAGCTGCCACATTTGAAAATGTTAGCGCACATTTTACCTCCATTTTATCTCCTCCCCCGTCGTCTACAAGAACTCACATAAAATACTTATGCATTTTTATAGGCCATTTGCCTATCAGCAGCTCTACAAAATTCACACACCCTCCCCAAAGAAATCCCTTTTTAATCTTTGGCCAATATACAAAGCCAAAATGGCACTTGGAATTTTATTATTATGCAGCACAGAAACATCAGCAATAACAGCAACAAATTGGCATCATTTACAAGTTTGTTTTCTTCCAGAGACACAGTCAGACACGGAGCACGGAGACAGGGGTTTGGCTTGTCAGCCGGGTCAGGAGCGGGGGGCGGCGGGCGGGCGGCGGCAGCCAACCCCTTTGAGTGTCGTTGAGTTTCTATGAAAACCGCATAAATTTCGTTGGCATATTTGATTCTCGAAACCCTTTTGGGTGCCATCAACTAGTCATCGACGTTGCCATCTACATATGGATATATGTGTATGTGTGTGTGTGTGTGAGTGTGTGTGTCTTATGGATACGCTGTTCATGTGCAATGAGGCCAACTGCTTGTTTCACAAATTTATTGCATTTGGCCAATTCGCGGAATGTCACTCTGGAGAGTTTTTAAAGTGCGTACACCTCGAGCCTGGTCAACAGTTTCCGTTTTTCTGTTTGGTTTTGTTTCTTTTCTTTTGTGCCGTTTGCATCAATAATGCGGCCACACATATGCCGGCGTCTCAACCCCAGCCAATTTGCGACCCCGCCCGCGCTGTCTACATTCTCGATTGGAGTTGCTCGTGCAACGAATCGCATTAAATATTAAAAATGCCGCCACACGGCATTGCCGTACAAAAATATTGAAATAAATGTTACAACATATTGGCACATTGTCCAAATTGTGCTCGTTGCCGTCCAGCTCCAGCTCCAGTTCCAGTTCTACTTCCACTTCCAGTTCCATACAATTGAGTTCATTTTGTTCGACTGTTTGCAAATGCAATCCGTGATGCTTTTCTTTTGCATTGTCGAAAATTGATATTAAAAATGTAACGAAATCAAAATTCAAGGGAGAGATGACGTGGGCCGTGGCACGTGCACCCAGCTGCATCGAGGCTCAAGTGTTTCGATGCCAGGAATATGCAACTAGCTCGATTCAAATCCAATTGAAATGAAGAGTGTTTTTAACAGTTGCCTGTTAACACTAACATTCGGCTGGCAACTGTCTACTTAAAATCTGATAATACTGCTTAATATAAGTTGTATGTAATGTAATTGTATTTATTGCGTGTAAATCTAGAATTCTTTCTGCCAATGCCAGCATTATACAAATGTTCAGAGTCTGCGCCTATCAACTAAATTACGAATTTGGATGGCTGTTGTTATGTTTATGTTATTGGTATTTATTATGTTAACGATCAATTGACTCATCTGTTAACCGACTCAAGCAACAAAGATTTCTTTGTGCACAATAAATATGTGCTATATAATATAGTTCATAGTTTTTATAATTGCCCACATATTTCTCTGCGAAACAAGTAATTTTTTTAAGAAAACAAATATCAATAATAGTAACGGTCGAATTCTTCCTCTTCAAGCTGGTGATCAGACCAATAATATCAATCGATATCGATATCATATGTTAAGTACATAGTTGCATGTTAAATTACAAATGTTATGTTACATTACAGTCTGAGTAATGTCCTACTCACAAATGGCCTGCTATAATAGGTTTGCCCAAAGTTTACCAAAATGTATTTGATTTCGTATGTTGAATTTCTAGTTTGTGAATAATATAATGTAGCCTGTGTATCCCCTAATTCTTGAGTACTACTTCTATTCTTTTAGATATGGACAACATCAGTTTGTTGAAAGATTTTAATGGGATTTAAGACGGGGGACTGACTTGACTGCTTAATGACCCCCAAAATGTTGCCTTGAAACCACAAGCTATGATGAATGTTTATAAGTATCCCCGAACCCAAATATATTCTCTATTCATCATTGTAGTGTTGGGCTCGACCTATCTAATATTACGTGAGAGCTCCAATAAAAGCTTAATATTGCAAGGATAATACTCAAATCAGATAGGCGCCTGTCAAGGTATTTTTGAGAGTTATCTGTTGGCAGACTCTTAAATTCGGCGTGCTGCTGCAATAAAGAGCCCGCCGCTCATTGAACCCTTTGGAGCGGATGTGTTTTTGTTTTCCTTGCACCTCATTCCACAAAAGCTTTCGGGCTCTTGCAGTAATGTGTACGCGGCTCTAACGTAAAAAATTCAATTATCAAAAAAGTCATTGAGCCGTGGCCGCATGGCCAGCGGGTAGTCTGCAATGTCCACGCAACCACGCACAACTCACCCCCAACCCCAACCCCAACCCCAGCCATCCCCTTATCAAGCCAGCTCCCAAAGTTGTTGTTGGTCGCGCAATTCACATTTAATATGCGGGCCTTCACTTGCCACATTATGAACCAGCAGCGGCAACAACAAAATGTCGCTTTGCACTTTTTTTCTCATTTGTATTTGTGTAAACCAAAGTGCATCAAAATTTTGCTGTTTGGTTTTTTTGGCTGTTGTTTTTTTTATTTGTTATTTGTAAGCTGTTGCTGAAAAGTTTGCATAATTTCCTGCTGCCAGCATCGACGACGTCGTTAGTTGAGTGGCAGCTGTGGCAGCGCGGGCAGTCGGAGTGGAAGCGGTAAACACAACGCAAAGTTTGACGGTGAATCTTTCGTTTCGGCAAGGAGAAAGAGCAAAGAGTGGGTGAGAAAGAATGACGGAGAACAAGAGAGTGGGAGAGAGGTGGAGAGGGGGAGAGGGAGAGAGGAGGAGAAAAAAGCAGCGTGCGCCATTTTAACAATTTTTGTATTTCCTGTTGACAATTTGTTGGTGGTCTTCGCTTGCCCGGATGTATGATTCCTGCACACACACTTGTATCCACACACACACACACTCACACTCACACACACACATGTGTGATGGTGTGCAGAATGTCACAGGTGCGTTCAATGCCATGGCTAAAAAATGTTGTTTTTGCTGTTCATTTGTATACATTGTTGACTCAGCCGTTTTTTGTTGTTTTGGTAGATAAACGAAGCGTAGACGACAGGGGCACCAACGTGCCACGCCCACACAGCCCACATGCAGATACATATAGGTATACATATGGAAGAGTCAGTCCGTCAATCGATTTGCTTGCAACGCCAGCAGCCAAAAAGAAAATGAAACAACACCGAAAAAAAGTTGACGTAAATCAAAAGCCAAATTTCGTATCCGCTGTAAGTCTGTCGTAAGCTGCTTTACCCAGACTCCCCGACTGCCCCATTCTGGCCAGATGGGGACATGTACTTGTCAAACATTAAAATGATGCACTGCAACCCATCGAGTAATGCCAAAACAGGCAACAAGTTGGCCACTCCAGTTCCTCATAGCATATATCATATGGAGACTTGGGTTCTGATTGCGATTTGTATATTTCAGCATTTTTATAAGTAATCGAATATTACAAAACTTAACACTTTTATGGTCTACGATCTCTTTGAACTATTCTCATCGAAACTTTTATGCTGAAAGGATGGCATTTCACAAAGTTGAAGTCAGACTCTAAAAAACTATTATAAAATAAGTGAAATTTAAATATAAAAATAAATACAAATATTTGGAAAATGTGCTTTGTACTTGTTCTCAATGTGGTTATTCAAATCATACTCGGATTTACTAGGCATACTTAGCGACAGTTTTGTGAACTTCGGCATTTTTTAAGTTCAACGATGCGAATATTGAAACCATGTTTGCTTTGCAGTGGGAAATTATACTCAGTTCACTGGGTTAGAGTATTCAATTGGTCGTAGGCTTGTCACTACTTTTACTCTGCCTTGTTTGCGTTGTAATGCGAGCTGTTGTGTGCCGAATGTTGGGCAACTGTTGCGGAGACACCGTCCTCCGCCTTACCCTCCCCCCTCCCAACTTGCCTCCTAGCTGCAACTTCACAGTAGCGCTCCCACTTCACTGTCCACACTGACTCTTGTTCCTGTACAGGTGCTAACATAAATATTTTGACAAAGGGCTTCATGTAGCACACACACACACACACACACACACACACACACACACACACACACACACACACACACACACACACACACACACACAGAGTTTCTCGACTGAAAATGGGCGCCTTTATTTGCAACTGGCTGAATGCACACTGCATTTCACTGAGGTGGAACTTGTTGTACTCCTGTATTCCCAACTCAAACCCCTTAATTCTGTTGGACCTCTCGCAGCAGCAGCAGCAATTCTCAATTTCAGATCTGTGGTGCACTTCCGCCTGTTGCCTCGTGACATTTTCAAATGCTTATCTGACTTCCTTTTGAGCCGTCATCATTCAGATTCTGGTTCTCAAACCGCTCGTCAACAACAATCGCTGCTGCTTTTGCTGTTGCTGTTGTCCTGCTTCCTTGCTTACTGGCTCGTCTCCTTGTGCTTCTGTCCTTCTGGCTTGTCTTCGTCTGCTCTTTTGTTTCAGCCAACTCAGTTCCTGGCCATTCACCATTCACCACTCACCGTTAACCGCTGTCAATTGCCATCTTTGTGCTGTCAGTCGCTTACAGGCTTAAGCATGTGGAAAAATCGTTTCCAGTTGGTTCCTGTTCAACTTGAAAGTTGCTTCCAGCTTCCTCCTACCTGGCAATGGTCCTTCACCTTCAAGAATGATATTATGCTGGAAACCTGAAGAAAACAGTTCACGAATGAAGCCAACTCTCTTCTTGATATCTACTTCCATATTCAATGGGTGCGATAATACTACTGGCAATGGAAACCCTCTCTTCAATTATATTACTTGTATTCCTTACACTCTTCTTATAACATTGAAATTCCATTTGATTCGCGTCGAGTCCTTGCTAAACCTAGTTCGAAAAATTTATCTTTCTTTCAGATTCTGCGTTGGCGATCGCTTCTACCTATGCGAGAATAAAATACTCTGCGAATACGACTACGAGGAGCGTCTGGTGTTCGCCTCGATGGCCAATCATCCGATGCTGAAGCGTCATGTCTCGTCTCTTGGCCAGGGGTCACCAACTGGGGCTGCGGGCGCCGCTGGCGCTGCTGGTGGATTGCTGGGCGGTGGGCCAGTTGGCGTCACTGGCGGCGCAAATGTAAATGGCGGCACTGGCATTATAAATGGGCCCCGCACACCGGGCGACCACAATAACAACAACAATGGACCGCAAACGCCCACTGGAGGTGGCGGCGGCTCACCATTTGCGGCCGCCGCAGCGGCAGCAGCTGCTGCCGCGCACATGAAGAATCAGCTGGGGGCGTCCAGCTAAAATAAAGCCCTGGGCATGAGCGGCAGCAGCGGCGGCAGCAGCAGCTCTGGTCAGCAGTTCTATGGAGCCGCCGGCTTTGGTCTGCATCATCATCATCAACAGCAGCAGCAGCAGCAGCAGCAGCATCAACAACATCAACAGCATCAACAGCAGCAACAACAACATCAACAACAGCAACAACATCATCATCAGCAGCAGCAGCAGCAGTTCATGGGCTTGGGCATAGGCTTGGGAGTGGGGATGGGCGTGGGCGTGGGCGTGGGTGGCGTTGGGGGTGGTGGTGGAGGCGTTGGCAGCATGGGTAGCAGCTGCAAGCGCTACCAAAGAAAGTTCTACAATCGCAACTAAATAGCCCAAATGCACTCGATGAATACACCACAGCTTGGTATATGGAAGTACACAGCATATATCGGTATATAATTATAATATTCATATAAACCATAAAATGTTCGTTTCGCTTTGACTGAGTTGAAGTTTCATAGTTTTAATTAGTTTGGCTCTTTTCTAGCTACCTACTATAAGAGTATGTATATCCTCTACAATATATTCACGTCCCATCTGCAGTTTTGGACGCGTCGATTAGTTTTTCTTTGTACGAACATGATTTTTAACATTGAAGTGACAATATGCATAAGTCTTAATTATTACAAACCGAGAACAAAAGAAAAGAAAACTGTTTTTATTCTGATTTATTGCTCCCCTAGGCTCTGTAAATACTTCGAGTGCAGCTTGTGCTAAGAAGAGTGTAATGTATTTAGTTACCACATATATGAAAAACAAAACTGTTAAGCCGTTAATATATATTATACATTTTTTTTTTCTGTATATTTTTAAGTCACAGCACCGCTCTATGTACGGGAAATACATAGGCATGCATACATTTTTTAAATATCTTTTACGCTCGAAGCGTGCGGTGCCAAAACAACTCAAAGCAGTGCCAAAAACAAAAAATAATAAATAAATAAAAGTAATGATTAATAAACAAAGAAAGAACGAAGCAAGAAAACGTCAAAAACACCTATTAACGGCATACAAACTATTTTAAATGGTTTTAAATATTTATTTTGCTATTATTATTTAGAAATTAAAAGGAAACAACGGAGAGCACAATCAAGCTTCTCTATGACGAATTTAAGTGACAACTGTTCCGCATTTGACGCATCTTTACTCAACTCAATGCGTCATCAGACTTTGATGTTCTTCAATACGATGTTCGAATTGCTGTTGAATGTTTTTGTTTCCGAACAAATACGCTCTGAATCGCAAAAAAAAAAACTCATTGCGGATTCAATATCTTTCAGGAGTTGTTTCGAGTTCGTTATAGATTAGTTTGACTGTTCAAATTGAAGGAAATTTGTTGAAAATCCCCACCGACCATTTCTTATTTTATTTTTTTATATTTTTTAATTTTTATTATATTTATGGATTGTTTGGTTTGGAACTTCATTTCGATATAAAGGCCGCCAGATGTAAAATAGGCTGAGAAATTGGCTTTTTATTTAATGTGTAAATATTTAAAATATTTATATTTTCTATATGTGTACTACAACTTATTTTTCACGTTCATTTTGAAGTCTGTTAGAGCCACATTGTTGATTATTATTTAAGTTTAGTTAGTGCGAGGCTAAAAGATTGCAACAAATCGACATTTTTTTTTACTTAACGAAAAGATATGCTAAATACAAACCATAAAAATAATTCAGAAGTTAAAGTTAAAGCAGCCTTGGAATAAGTATAACAAACGAAGTAAACAAAGGCTAGACTATGCAAGTGTAAAGATTATAAGAAAATATTAAGTAAATATGATATGTGTATAAACTAACAAAATATAGATGAGAAAACCGCAAAACGAAACAAACGCAAACAAAACTAGTTACAATATAAATGTATTTATTAATATGATATAAATGAATTTTTTTTTTATTATTATAATTATTCAATATGCATATTTAATTGTCAGCAACTCATGCGATTCCATATAATCTATAAATACTTGAAAACTAAGTGTTAAATTAAAAACGAGAAATCTAAAAAATCTAACCTAAAAACACAAAACAAAAGCGTAAACTAGTAAAAATATTTACGTATTAATAAAAAAATATATATCCAAAATAATTAATACAATTTGTAAGCCGTAAGCGAAATGCAAAAGCAGTGAAAAGAATAACCAAAGTGTGTATAAGCAAAAAGCAAAAAGCAAAAAAAAAAAAACAAAAAAAACTTATTCAATAAATATGCATTAAATACTTATATATACACAATACTACCTACATGTTAAATAAATGTAAACTGCATAAGCGAAGATTTTTTTTAATGCGCAACGTCAAGAATCAAAAGTATCTAAAATTTAAGTTACACATGCAATGATATAGGACCGTATTGAATGGAAAATGTACGCCGCGTTGCGTTTAATTTTAGAATAATGCAAAACAAAGAAATCAAAACTGACAAAATACAAAAAAAAACACACACACAAAAAAAAAAAAACACACACAAAAAAAAACACAAGTTTTAAAAAAGAAAACCAAAACAAAAATAAAAATAAATGTAATTAACAAACATTGAAAACAGTTGAATTTTTTCTGGTTGGGTTTCACTACAGTTGGGGACAAAAATTGATTAAATTATAGGACTGATTCCACTTTGCTCATAGCTTCGGTTCCGTTATGATCAAATTACCAATTGGCTTCAAAACACTGATCGCCTGATTTGTATTTGTCTTTGCGAAATTACAATTAAAACAATTAGTTCAATTTAGGACTCTTTTTGGCAAGCCACCCAATAAGTAAGGGACCAATTTAAAAATGCAGCAGATTTCATTCCTTATTTTTTACTCAGCAATAAATTTGAATCAATTAAAAACAAATTAATTTAACTAATTGTATTCCAAGAACGTAAGAAATGTTTATAGTGAAACCAGGCCATAGGCCAAATAAAATTCGATCTGAGCCCGCTTCAAGAAAAACCACTACTAATAACAGTAAAATAGATATGGACGAGCAAATCATTCGATTATTGGTTGATCATCGTTTAAAGCAACAAGCATTTGCTGCAAAATGGAGCTCGGCGTGAATTTAGCTGATTTGTCGACACTTGAATATGCAGCTGGTTTTGTTATTGTTCTTATTGCATTTGTTGTTTATTGCTGGTTGCTGTTGATGCCAGCGCTGTCAATTGGCATTTTGCTTTGCGTGCTCGTGCTTGACATTTGTTGACTCTTTCGCTTTGACAGCCATTAATCACGGCATTGTTGTTGCCAATTTCAAATCCACACGCAGACACACAGACATTGGAAGGAGGGGGTTGTGTTGGCCCGGGGGTTGTCTGATAAATGATGCTTCATATTTTGGAGCTGGCTGCAATTGAAATAATAAAACGGTTTGCGACCCCCTCCCCCAAGTTGCCTGCAATTGCCGTTGCTTGCCGCTTGCCGCTTGCCACTTGATTAATGAAACTTTAAAAGGGAACACGCGTCCTTTTTGTTGTTGCCGTGCCGCTTTTGTCTGTGGCAGCGGATGCGCGCAACTACAACGACCGCAAAAACTTTCAGATAAGCGATCTTTTCAATATATCCATGAAGAATATATACACAACCACACAGATTATATATGTGTGTGAGTGTGTGTGTGTGTGTGTGTGCGTACTCGACGAAAAGTTTTGGCGTCTTATTGGTGTGTCTTCGATGTGAGTAGAGGCAAAAGGGACTTGGCGTCGCCGCTGCAGGCCATAACAATAAAAGTCATTTATAGATTTCGATTTGTGCGACGCGCTCATATGTGAGACATACCCTGCCCTGCCCTGCCCTGCCCCTGGGGAGATTGCACTACCCACCCCACCCCCTGCTATCAGAGGCATAAGTTTGACGTTGCATAGTTTTAGGCTGCTTATCAGCACTTTTGTTTTATTGTGTGTGCGACTGCTGTGGTTGCTGTGGCTGTTGTGGCTGCTGGTGGTTGGGCCAGCACAAAATTTTGGTTTCCTAGGGCCAATAGGACTGGTATCTGGGAGGGAGCGGTTGGGGGGGAGTCGCCTTTGTTTTCGACATTGGGTGTCATAATCAGTATAATGCTTATGAAAATGTCTTTTGTGCCGTTTGCCGCTTATCAGCAAATATACGTAGCGAATACGGAGCGTTGTTCTCATCGTCCTTTTGTTTACGGCTCCGTCGTGTCGCCGCTCCATCGGAATCTATAAAAATAATGTTTCAATTTGGTACGCCTTCCATCCCGGGCATTGCCTCATTTACTCTCTGTCAATCATAAAACTGATGAAAATGATGTGTTCACCAGAAATGTGGATGAAATGTATGGCAACAAAATCGTTGAAATTCTCTGTATAACAGGCCAGTAATCTAAAGTTTTCTCCACATTTTAAATGTTTAGAAATTGGTTTTCTTCACAGTGAGTTTCACCTAGGAATAAAGAGCGATTCCAAAATAATTGTGTTGTATTCTGTTCATTCAGCTTTAATGAGTTTTTTAAGATTAGTTTAACCAAACTGTTGCCATTTGTTAAAAACGATATTTCTTTACTTGAATATGTTATATAAATTAGTTCTGAGTTTGATTTATGTACATCATCCGAGGTGCTATATTTTCTGCAAAGAGCAGTCCACTTTTGAAATCAAAATCATGACTTTGATCAAAGACACATAAATGCTGCACATCTTAAGTCATATTGCTTTAGCTACTTTAATTTTGCATCCAATGAAATAATGAAATTCTACAGTTTGGATATTTGTTGCGATTTGGAATGTTTTAGTAGGTTAGATTGTTATTTAAGATATGTTGTCTGCAGAAAAAAGTGTACGAAATTCAAATATGATGTAATCTATTAGTGCTTTACTAGCAGATACCCTGTAAGATTTAACACTTACTGCCACATATTATCAGAGGTTTGATGGCAGGTATTCTTGGATGATTGTTTTCTGAAAATGGCTGAAAATACACAAGTATTTTCGATGTTACGAAAAATGTGGTAAATGTCAAAAACAGTTTACATTTCAAGAAAGGCACGTGCCTCTTTAAAATACAATTATGACTTGACTAATTTTTTGTAATATATTATAAATTAATGATGAACAAATTGTTTTATTTATTTTTTTAAAATTATTTTATTATTTGTTTGTCCCAAAGACAAATAACAAAAAACCGATCAGCTGTTTTATTTGAATCAAGCGGATATTTTGCCACTCCCGCAACCACAGCGGGGACTCATAATCGAATTGCAATATGAACCGAATGCGAATGTGCGAAATGTGGGCCATATTGGCACCCGTATATTACATATTCTTGCACAGCCTCACAATACTCGGCTTACCCATTTTGAATGCAGTGCTGGAAAAGTGTAAGTCGGGAAAATAAGCTGTCAGTGTTTGTAGATTTGTATCCCAAGTGGCAGCAAGCAATACAGCAAGACAAACAGTGGCAATGAATGAGATTGCAGCTCTATGTCAATTGGTCGCAACCCGTGCCCGCACTCCACACACTCCAACCTCACACTCATGCGCCACTCACACTCGTAAACTGAACCCTCTATAAAAAGAATAGCGACAGCAAACACATCATCATCAACAACAACAACAACAACAACAACAACAACAACAACAACAACAACAACAACAACAACAGCAGCAGCAGTGTCAAGTGTCCACCGTTTTAATTTAAAACAAACAAAAGCATTGTTCAAGCAATTAAATTCATAATTATAATGATTATTGTGATATTGCTACTGAATGCCGCAACCCTCAAGACAGCCTGCACACCCCACCAACACCAACACCAACAGCAACACCAACACGAACACGAACACCACCCTTAACCGTCAACCACGGCCCAGCGCTAAAGGAGTCGTTCGCAAAAAAACACTTGACAAATTCCGCGCTGCCGCCGCATGCTTAATTAAATGAGTTTGCGCACAACTCTTTTCATGTTTTAATTACGCAAATACTCAGCATAACTCAGCTCTGCTTCTGCTTCAGCTTCTGCTTCTGCTTTGACTATGGCAACAACAACAACAACAACAATAACAATAATAACAATATCAAGCTCAAGAGCAACAAAATATGCATGAGATAGAAATTTGTCTAAGCTTTCAGGCTTTCCCATTTCCTTTGTAATGCGAGCAACTTCAAAGCGGGAATGTCGTCAAAATTCAAAGTTGCCATCCCCACACACGCTCCGTTTTAACTCGCTCACATTACTCCAGCTCAAATTGTTTGAGTAATTAGTCCACCTGCATGACCGATCAGCTGCGAAGCAAGAACCAGAGCCGTTTTAGCTGCTCCACCAAGTTAACGAACCGTTTGTGCAGAGAGCCACTAAGTAATGTGGAGTGTGGAGCGAGCACTTCGGATGTCCTTCTAGATTTTAGTATTATCATTTTGTCGTGTGTTTTATTATTGGGAGGCGTAATGCAGTGCAACCTATTAGCTGCAATTTACTGCTTCTGCGCCTGTGGCTCTTCCATCAGACCCAACTCTTTCACGTAGGCAGGACAAACTCGACAAAGATGAGCTGAGGGTTAGTAATTTTTAAATATTTGCGAATAAAATGCAAATCCTTTCTAAAATTAACAGCCAAGTTATAAAATGTTCTCTCTTAGAAATCGGGTACCTCACTCACTGCTCAATACGCACGCTTCTGTCTTAGGCGACTCAATCTGCCATGATGTACTTTGAGGTCAATATCAGTTATGAAATCGAATGTATAAACATATTTATAATAATATTGCTAACTGTGGACTTTAAATTTCATTTAAATTTCAGGCCAATAACTCCGGCTTGCAAGGGTATGTAATCTTCGGCGTGCCGAATATAACTGTTCATTCATGTTGATTTTATATTCAGTTTCTATTCAATACAATATTATTAAATATTATTATTTATTTTAATATTGTGAAGTTTCAACAATCTAGTTTTGCCAGCTGTACGATTTAGTGTAAGTTATACTTGATTCCAGGCTTAAGTTTGCATTTTATTTAAAGGCTATAATGAACAAAATCATCCTTCTGAAAGCATTGAATCGGACAACTCTTATTTTGAGAAACATTTTGTGAATTTGTTAATAAATGGAATAAAGATTTTTGAAATTATTTAAAATTTCAACTCACATATTTATGGACTTATGTAAGGAAAAGACTGTTTGGCCAATGACTCACCAGTGACCAGTGCTGCAATAAATAAATGACATTTTGCAGGAAATTTTAAGCCTTTGCCAATGGGAAATAATGTGAAGAAAGTAGGCAAACGAACTAAAAACTAAACTAAAGAAAAGAATAGAAAAATTACATTTTTAAAATTGAGAGAAATTGGGCTTAAGGTTTTAGTCGAAATGAGAAGAACAGGCGAGACCTGAATTCTTATTTCTGGAGTTACACTGCAACGGGAATATTTACAGAAATAGATTAAAGCTTGGGGTAGTGTATAAAATTGGAGTTGAATGTTTGCTTTGAGTAAATGCACAAGCATATGCAGATACATAATGTAAGGCGACAATAGTTGGGACCATAATAAATATGCACAGCACACAACTCACGCAAGGGCCAATCACAGGCAGAGACCCCCCTCGACCCCAGCCACAATCAAAGGACGACCAACCCCATCACCAACAACGACAACACAAATCTGACCCACATGTCAAGTGATGCACATAACTAAAGACGGACCAGAGTCAGAGTCAGAATCAAAGCCAAAGCTGCTTGATGGCTGGGGGCGTCTAGAGAGTGGGGCGTGCTTTGGGCCCGAGGGCGTAGGTGTGGCCAAATGTTAAATGTATATCCGTTGTTGTCGTTGGCGTTGTCGTCAACGTCTTAAAGGAGAGCGCGCGGTGAGCGAGAGCACTGTGTGCAAAATGTGAACGCCCACTTTTCGTTATTGCTTGTAAGTTGCTGGAAATGCCACCACAAACACCACCACCATCGCACACCAACACACACATACACAGAAAAAAGCAGGCAGCAGCAGTTGGGCAGGCGCCAAAGAAGAAAAGTAAGAGTCAAGTGCTATGTTAAGTTTAACAGTGCCGCGTTATGTTAAATCATGTTATGCTATGTGTGTCTGTTGACGCTGTTGTAGGCGTTGCCAACACAAACTTAATAGTTGTTGTTGTTGTTATTGTTGTTGAAGTTGCGCTTTTGTTGCGTTTTTGTGTTATCTGATGCAGACAAACTAAGCAAAAGGGGTTGTATCCGAACGGAGCTTGGGGGTACATTCAACCTCCCCTGCCTTACCAACCAATTTTATAGGTATTTGTCTTGCTCACTTGTCAGACGTCGCCGTTGCCGTTGCAGTTGCAATTCTATTCACGCATTTCCCTATTTTTGGGGTAGTAATTTTCATGATTTAATTAAAACTTTTGCTCGTTGCATGCAATAAAGCCAATAAAAATATAACAGTTATTTTTGCATTTTACCTGTCGTTAATATATGATAACTAACCATTTACAAATGACTAATAAAAGTAGGCAATTTGTATAAGCAATTATGCCTGGCCATATTGAAATTTGTATGTAGTTATGGCTTTCAAGGAGCATTATCCGGTTACAGGCTATATTCCGTTGAATGTACTGCAAAAATAAATAATGATGATGATTAAATAAGCAATATTGCAACTTTGAATTGCTTTTTTAAAGTCTTTTCTGTAGCAGTTCTGACTAAACAAAATCTGCTTAAGAAATTCACTTTTATTAATAAACTCAAATATTCTTGGATATATAATAACAATAGCATGCAAGTATAATTCTTTGGAAACAAATATATAACAAAAATAAGAAGTACCTTAATCAAACCACATCACATTGCAATATAAATATCAACTGAAAAATAACCGACAAAGAGGTAAGAGTCAAGAGGATAGAGGTAAGGTCATATAGCTTAATGACCTTACCTCTACAATCGTTTGGGATTTTGGAAGAAATTTTTAAGGGACGCTACTGAGGTAAGCTGCCTAAGGGAGCTAATATCCTATAATTTCGATAGTTAAGATTAACATACAAATTTCAGTTCAAAGTTTGTTATAAATATTATTATTAGCAGCAAAATTGTAGTTATGAACTAAACAATCTAGCTTAATGCCTGCTGGGACTCTTAGCTTCAGCTCCAAGAGACATTTTCGATACAGACTTTTATATACTTTAACGGTTCAGAATTACTGATTTGTGTACAAGAAAATTTTTCAGCTTAGATCCGATCATATTTTGTCAAGATATCAACTTTAATTGAATTTGCAAAACCAGATGTGGTTTCTTCTTAAATCTGGTGTAAAATTTAGAATAATATGTCCAAGCCTTACAGTCTTCATTTTGTATTTTGTTATTATTTCTTTGTTATTTTTATTAAATAGTTTTAAAATATGCATATAATATGCAAAACAAAGAAATCTACATTTTACGGCTATTTTCTCCCTAGTTGATTGACGGGAATAATTTTGATTAAAAAATTTTTTTAAGTAAGGGTCGGTATTTCTGTACTTTTAGAAATAATTTCTATTTTTATAAAATATATTTCTGAAAAATTGTCTAACATAATTTGAAAACAAGATAAAATGCTTTTATTTTTCAGGGCGATTTTCTAAAATGAGTCAACAAATTTTGCGTATACTTTTCAATCGCCTCTATATGACTTGATTTCAAAATAAAAATAATCAGTAATTTATCATTGTAAATACTCCCATGAGATGACGTCTGTTTGAGCTGTTTATCTTCATCCTCATACAGCATTGTATAATGATAATGAACATGTAACTAATATAAATAGATCAGGCTTATTACATGTTGCAATAGAATAAAACTCAAATAGTTCAATTGCACTATGCAAAAAGAGTTTCCCCCAAAAATGAATCTGAAATGCTTCAAAACTCGTTAAATAACAATATCTAAAATCTAAGTGCGATTAAAAGAGGCTCAAATGTCTTAAGGGTTCAACATGACTCTATTCTTAGTTAGCAGTTAGTTGGGCTAGTTAGTCAAAGGCTTTGTCTGCTTTGTCCCCATCCAGAAGCTCAAAGCCAATTTGTATGCAGTCGCCATAAATTAGCAGACCAAAAACTTAACTTGGCCTGGGGAATGCTAGAGAGATACAGTGGGAGGTAGGGAGGGAGTTGCGAGGAAGGCGCTTCACGTCCGCTACTCATTTGTCTCTCGTCAGCCAATCCTCTTCTCACTACCTCAACCCCGCCCCTCTGCCCCCCTCTCGATCTTATTGTGCTGTGCGGGCGCATGAAACTTTTTAATCTCCTACGATTATTCTCGCATTTGCCATTTGTTTACACAAACACATGAAGGCAAAGGGTAGGGGTAGGGGTAGGGCGGCAAGAAGCGCGTGGCGAAACTGAATGAGGACAGGGGTGGTGGGTGTTTGGGTGAAACGTGGCTGTTTGTGTCTATGTTTGAGCTTATCAAATAATGGCAACATTTGCTACGATTCACTCCAGTTCCACTCGCCTCACAGTCTCTAATCGCGGTTAATCTCAAAACAAACGTTCGCCAATTTATTTTCCACTTTGGCGGGGCAAAACTTTCGCCCTCCCCACCCCATCAACCGCCAGCGCCCACAGCCCAGCAAAGTGGCAGCTCCAACTAATGACTTAATTTATCTGCCACAGGGCTTTCAGCGGGCGGCAAATTAAGTTGATTGTTTCTGTTTCAGTTTCAGATCGGTTCGAAAAAATACCAAACTGTACAATGTGTGTATGTATGTGTGTATGTATGTATGTATTTATGCATGTATGTATGTACATATGTACTTATGTGAAGCCCGCATTGCCCAGCGGTATGTGTGTGTGTGTCCCTGCCCCATTTGTGGCAGTGTATGGCACTGTTGGCTGTCTTTGCCTGATTAGATTTACTTTTCCTTTTTTTTTCGATTTCTTCTAGTTCATTTTTCTTCCATGATGCTCACACGAGGGTTGCTTAATCGTTTTGCAATCTGTCGATGATTGCGTATAAATGTTATATCCAATTATGTTCGACTATGTTGTGTTAGTGTTGTTGTCGATGTTTGTGTGTGTGTGTTTTGTGGTCCTTTTGTTTTCGCTAATAAACATGACAGATATTGCCAAATCTATCATTGTCATTATGCTTCGATTGTTTGCCACCCACACACACACAGACACACACACGCAAACGCACACAAACGCACACAAAAAAAGTCATTAGCATTGGGCAATTTGTTAAGCCTCTCCCAACTGGCGAAAGTGCCACGCCCCGACATACACACAAGCACAGACAGCCATCCTCCGAACCAACAACAACTAACGCCGCTGTACATGAAACATGCCGCTGATTGTTGTAATTAATCGAATTAACAAGCAAGCCAGCACCCAAGCGCCCCGTTCCCGTCCGCTACCCCGCCACCCACTCTCTTTTCCGGCATTGACTGCATTGTCCAGGACCATTGTCTTGAGTCCTTGCCCCTCCCCCTGCCACAGTCCCCACATTGAGGCTGGGCTTTTGTCTCGCTTTGAATGCGTAAGCGACGCCTGCATTTGACAGTGATTAGACGGAGTTGGTTGCCAGGCTGATATCCAGGCAATGAACCGTTATGCATAACCACACTCACACACACATACACACACACACACACACACGCACAAACAAGAGTCAGTCAGACACAGGCAGTCGTCACACACTCACCCCAAAGGCTTTAGCTTTAACCCCAAATGAAACGCTTTGATACATTGGCAATTAGAGCACATTAGCTGTCCGCGTAGCTTGGCTACTGCCTACTGCCTACATTCAATTTATAATTATAGTTATTCTACGTATATATTTACTGTTCAATTTAATTGTATTCTTTACTGGACTATCGAGTCCAGATTGGCTGTTCTTAAATTAATTCAACACTTTTTTCCGCTGGTTGTATTTTCTGCTTAATTTAAAAAAAAAATGTGTTGCATACTTTTTCGTCTCAGCTGCTGGGTTACATTTTCTACGGAGCCACCGATATTCCCAATGGCGCATTTAATAGAGCAAACGCAATTCGTTGAGTTAATTATGTGATCTGCTTAACTCTCTAAAGTTTGCTGACCATTGGCTATTTGTGGTTTGTGACGCGGGCACTTGAGGCTATCGCCTTTGAACTGACTGCAACTGATGTAGGTAAAAGCCGCTGCTTGTGTCTAGTATGGGTACAACGGATGATGGAGGAGGAGGAGGAGGAGGGGTGGGGGGTTGTTTAAAAACCTGTTAATAAGTGACCTGAAACTATGTACATGTTCGAAAGGCTGTGCGCTGGCTAATAATTTCACATTTCAATCCCTTTCTCTTCTAAGTAGTAAAATATGCTTCTTGTGGGGTAGAAGACGAAGGGGTGGGGAGGGGGGGGGTGTACATTTGCTTTTGGCAATCGCATTGTAATCCATTAGAAATTGCCAGTCGTCGGAGATATCTCACAGTTTGGCTATCTCTTAAATGTCTGGCAGCGATCAAAAAGGCAGAAGTACGTGAGTCCTGGCAAATGTTTCGCCTTTATTGCCTGTGAAATTAGTATTTATGAGCGAACGGAAGTCCATGAGCAAAAGCAGCAGCAGCAGTAGACTCCAGACTCGAGTCAGATACAATGCAGTGAACATCAAATAGGCGTCCTGGGAAGCCAGCCAGGATATTAGAAATGATTAAGGCACCTGAACCATTCTGCAATAAAATTGAATTATGACTTTTAATATTGGCAAAAAAAAAAAAATATATATATATATATATATGTATATATATAAAATGAAAATAAGACTGCCGCTATTTTACGTGCCCCACTGGCGTTACCACCACCATCAGCTAACCAGCATGCCGCACCAACCCCAGGCATTTGTTAAATTTCGCAGAATTTGATGTTCCTAGGGTTGCAATGCAATTATCAATCGTTAGTTGTCTAGCTTAAAATAAGACTTGGTATGAAATGGTTTACCTCAAAATGAACTTTTGAAATCGCCTCCTCGCATATGGATTGTCTGTCAGCGAACTGGTTCAGTTTCAATGCTCTTTCCCAGAGCAAATATAAAAGGCAAACAGCTAACAGCCAAGAGATCGCCACAAAACTTATAAGGGGTCGCTAATAATATTATTATTTAAATATTATGCAGACCGGTTCAAGCTCAGAAAATGGTTCGATTATAGCACGTGCAGTGCAGCCCTGAAAGTGACATGGTTAGCAAACGCCAATTACAATTTACTTTAATGGCCAAGACATAATGCCATAACACTTTTAGACAAAGTCCTGGTTCTTTCATGGGCCATGTGGCAATTAATTTGCATTTTTAAATTACAAAATGGGCGCTGCTTGCAGTTTGGCTTATGTGGATCGAGTTGGGAAAGAGCGGCAGCCACGTTGCGGGGTATTGCTGAGTGTCCTAAAATCGAACAGATTGCAATAATTACAAGGAAACGCGAGAGTCCTCCCCTCGACCCTCCCCCTAAATGGTCGTCGAAAGGGTTAAAATGTTAATGGCAATCAACTTGCCGCGCCGCCTAATTTTTATGTGGCTCATGCAGAGCGCATTTTTAATGAAGCCAACGTCAAGGGGTTAAAGCACAAATTAATGAAAATAAATTGTTATTTGCCAAGTGCCAGCCGGCAAGGAGGAATAATAATAATAGCCAAGTGTCCTGGCAGGCACTTGAGAGAAGCAAGAAAAAAATAATCAAAATAGAAAATACCGAAAAGAAATTTTTAGATAAATCAGACCACAAGACTAAGTAGTCTCTGAGCAGGGCGAGGGGGAAAAAGAGGGTGTTGCTGCTTGTTGGTCCTTTGGTAGACAGGCCAAGTAATTTCCATAATTAATTTCTTTGCGCTCTTTTTCCGCCTTTTTTAACGCATTTTCATAATTCGAGTGTGTTTCAACGAGGCCAAACGTCGCCAAATGCCGTCCGTCATTAATAATCAATTTTGAAATGTGCATGTGAAAAGAAAAAATGTGGCAAAAAGGCAGAAGCCCCACACAGATACAACAAGTTACAATGCAGGGTGCATTCAATTTCAAATGCGAAGACTTATTAGATTTCCAATGTGCTCTGTCAGAGTAGGCCAGCAGCTTAGTCGGAATACCTCGCAATCAGTTAGTGTGTCAAATCAGAGTCAAGTTTGTTAGGAAAACAGTCAGATGAGCAGTGCTCTTCCCATCAAACTGCTTAGCTTGATGCCCATCAATTGAATAAATTAAATCAATCTTGTCGTTTTGCAGTCAATCACTTATAAAATGATTAAAATGTTTAATTTTTTAAAAATATTTAAACGTTTCCATTTCATAACTTGCATTGGAAATACTTTGCTATCTTCTGTGAAACCGAAATGCCTTCACAATATGTAGCGCAAGAGGCTGTCCAATTTTTACCGCACAGTTGAACAAAAACTCCCCTCAAACGTATAAAAAAATAATAAAAACAGGAAAGTACAAAAAAATGTCGGAAAAAATCACGCATTAATTAACCGCAATTATGTGCGGAGTCGTGGGCGTGCCATTACTCCCTTAACACCCCTCCCATCCCCTCTCCTATGCTCCAGCCCGTGGCAATGTCTATGCCATCGGCGTTCAACATCTTGGCCGCAACTTGAGGCGAGAGTCAATAAAGTAAATGGCCGACGGTTGCTGGCTAAAAAATCAAGTCAAATTACGTGCTTATGAACGGGAAAATGTCGAAATGATTTACCGTGCATAATCGCCACTCGGCTAACAGCCAGCGTAATCCACTCCACTCAACTCAACTCCCATCCCCCCCCGACCCAACGTGCCACAGTGATTCCCACGTTTCTATCTGAAGCAGCTTGGGTGAGTTCGCTTCTTGGCCAGCAGCTTCAAAAAAAAAAAGTAAATAAAATGTGCAAAGAAAAGGAAAAAAAAAGGAGAGCGAAAGAAAAATTAAAATTAAAATTTCATTTTCACGTGGCGCTGGCTCTGGTTCGACTACTAGGATATTCTAGGGTGGGGTCCTTATTTCGCATCCGACTGCTGGCCATGACCATGGCCTGAATGCCTATGCGTGCTGTTTGTTGCTTCTGGTTCTGCTTGTCGTTTTGTTTTGAGCCTGTGCCTGTTCCTTGTGTTTGTTTGGCTGTCTGGTTGTTTGCTTGGTTTCATTGTTGTTTGCTTGTTTGTTTACTTAATATTGAACCGCCCCCTTAAACAGCCTGAACAGCCTGAACAGCCTGTTCAGGCCGACTCCCAAATCCGAATGAAAACAATTTCTTGTCGCTTGCCGTTTTCGCCGGTATTTATTTATTTATTTTATATTTTGTTTTTTTTTTTTTCGACTGGTTTTTTCTCTTTCGGAATTATCTTATATTTAGAGTTTGCCGAATTTGATGTAAATTTAATTTATTGCCTTTTTAGCTGCGTATTTACTTTTCCTTGACCCTCGTAATTTATTTGCTGTCAACTTTTCCAATGTTTGTCAGCCGATTAAATTGCCGATTAGACTGATTTGCATGAGAATTTATGGAGGTACACTTGGCCAGCAAGTATTCTTCAAATAGTGTATAAGACAGACAGAGATAGAGAGAGAGAGTGCGAGAGAGAGATATAGGGAGAGGGAGGGAAAAGATAGAGTGTGTGAGAGAGAGAGAGACAGTGAGAAACTCTGAGAGAGAGAGACAGAGAGAAAGAGAGAGAGAGAGAGACAGATCGAGTGGCACAGAGAAAGAAGTATGTGGAAGAGGGAAATATAAGAGAGGGAGAGAAAGAGAGAGAGACGATCGAGTGGCAAAGAGAAAGAAGAGTGTGAAAGAGGGCAGAGTGAGGGAAACCGAGAAAAAGTGTGCGGCGAAATGGAGAGAAATAAGGGACTATCAGCGATGATATAACATCATATATCGGAGCTATAACTATTGTATGCAACGCCAAAACTTTATCGCCTTTTTAAAATAAAATGGTCTGGGAAACGATAAAAATAAATCGCTAAACATATTTTCTTGAACATGATCAAAAAAGAATATATCTTAGGTTTCTCTGTATAAAAATAGTTAAAATATCTGAGCGTAATTAGTAACTAAAAAGTCGGAAGCTGAATGTGTAGCTAGATTTGTAAACTGCTTTTATCGTCTTCTTCTAATTCGCAAAAAAAGAATATAAAAAAGAACGTTTCGTATATTGACACCATTAATCATAAATTGAAGCGTTATTATTGTTATTATTATTTTTTTTTGGAATTTGCTACGCATAACCATTCATCTATGCTGAGATCCTTTGAGACAGGGACTGCAATTCAACCCTTAATAGACAGCCAAATGCCATAAACAAATCTATAAGCTGCGTGTTGCTGTACGTGTGCTTGTGTGTGTGTGATTAATGTGTGCCTGCATTACAGTGTGTGTGTATGTGTGTGTGTGAGCTGGAGTCCTGTTACGCCCACCCTTCTGGTGCCCTGTGTCCTGTGCTTGTCATCAGGTGCATTTAATTGCGCGATTTTCGCGCCCACTAGAAAACGCGACGTTGGCTTCGCTCTAATTGGCCCTTACACATGGCCATAAATTAATATATTTTAAGTTGAATTGTCTAAGCTTTAAGCAGAAGGCAGAAGGCAGCAGGCAGTGTGCAGTGTGCAGCAGGCTGGGTGTGTGGGGCTGTCTCATTAATGCCTGTGGGCTCATTATAATAATTAAGACTAATTTATGATGTCATTAATTTTAAATATACATGTGTAACTAAATACATTCATACACGGCACATAGTTGTACATGTTCTGGTCAATTCCCCGCCATGGTAGGGTTAATGTGTGTGTGTGTCTGAGTGTGTGCGTGGGTGTTAAATGAGCGAATGATTAGATAATACGCATACGGCTCAGCAGTAGCAGCCAACAACAGTTTTCCCATCAACCAAAAACTTTAAACTTTAGTTATTTGATATATTTAGATACACGAAGCATTTCAATAAAATAGGCAGTTGGCATTTAAAGTCACCCCATTTACATTATACTATTCGTATTTGGTGCGAGGCAAACAACTAAGTCTCCTTCAATATAATTCGTGAATTATTGTAATCGATATTATTCATAAGATTTAATTAGCAAAAGCCCAATTGAATACTTGTAAGTAGGCCATTATCCCATACTTTTAACTTAAATCTCAGGTGGTACTCAAACCAACTAGTTCTAATTTTAGAAATACATTTTTATATTGAAGCTATTTATTTTGGCAAAATATCAGCTCTCACCAATAGTTGGTAAATTGGGGGCTAAGTGACAAGTAGTTCACTCAGAATTTAAAATGCGTTTATGATTGCTTGGGCTTCCACAGTTTCACTTATACACACCAACAGGCACGACACACACATGCCGCTCCCACTAATTATTAAGTTAATTTCCGGTTGGCTTAAT
This sequence comes from Drosophila picticornis, assembly GCA_035043845.1. Taxonomy (NCBI): domain Eukaryota; kingdom Metazoa; phylum Arthropoda; class Insecta; order Diptera; family Drosophilidae; genus Drosophila; species Drosophila picticornis. The sequence goes on along the minus strand of JAWNMR010000492.1, from coordinate 22,774,453 downwards.
GCGATGCTGCCTCAAATGTTTTTGGACTTGGTCGGTCTGCTTGGCAGGACTGCTGCACATCATAAAATTTATCAAAATATGAAAATCACATCCAAGTACACACACCCACACAACCACTTGAAACACCCTCTTGTGGGTCTCAAGTGCAAAACGAGCGCTTAATTAGCCTCGTCGTGTGAATTGTTTAACATTTTTGGGACCTCACGGCGTATGCACGTTGCTTTTTATGATTTTCACACTTTCCCGGGCTGTTGCCCGACTGCGAAATTTAATTACCACGCTGCGACCGGATCGCGTGATGAACCCAGGGACGGAACGGGTTGGACTTGACCGACAGTGGCATAGTCTGTCTGCGGGCAGCGGTGGCTGGTTGTGGAGACGTGGACCACTTGGTGTGCAAATTACACACGTAGACCCAGCCGCTTGATTGAAGCTTTGAAGGGTCACACTCGCACTTGAAACCATCCGCCTGGTCCTCGTCCAGATCCTGATCCTGTTCTTGGCTCACATTTATCTCTCCAGCTGCAATCGAAGGCTGACTTTAAAATTTTAACAGTGCCATGACATAAAACCACAAGGTTTTAATTTCTGCAACAAATTCCGATACACTGTTAGGGTTTTCTCTCCTCAAATGTCGGTACACCCATTTGTGTCTTCCAGGCAAAAAACACTTCCACAGGTATTTGTTACTTGGCTTAACCACTGTGCGCTCATTGAAAAAAATTAGATTGAGTATTGTGTCGAAATAGTCCGACTACATAATACTCTGTTTCCATTGCACTCATATGGAGACTTTGTCCACCAATAGTCGTGGTACATACAATTTTAGTCGCATATTTTAAGAAAGCATCAGTCAATAAATAATATATCGATTTATGCGATTTCAGAGCTCCCGCATATTTAAGCAACTAAAATTATTTGATTTGTTTACTGTATCAATTTTTTAACTTTAACATTCCTTTAAATATTTATTATAGAAGTGGAAATCGATCAAAGACATATATATTTTACAATTAAATTTAAGTGTAGTCCCTTAATTTTACTTATAGACTATGGGCAACCTTCCATTCAAATATTTCAATCATATTTCTCCCAAAGTACTTGATATAGAGGCGACTCTTTTGCACTTGATTTTAGTTGGGCATTACACTAAAATTAGAGTGTTGCGAATTCGACCGACTGCAAAGTTCCTACTTGATTTTGATATTTTTTGCTTAGAATTTTTGCATACTTGCAAGTCGCACGCATACTTTCTTGCAGTTGCAACTCCACCATGTCGACTGTTTTGAACACTTACAGTTATATAGAATACATACTTGTATTATCAGGCCATTCTGGCACATTTGTGGCCGGCACATTAACAGAACTCGTTACGAGGCCGCTTGGCTGGCGGAATATTTTGGTGGTGGGGCATTGGGTGGGGGTGTGGTTGTGGACGCGGGTAAGGGTTTCGACATCTGTCTTGTCGCCCTGTGGTTTTTACACCTTGTGCGCCTTTGTCAACATTTTAATGACAGCAATTCACAATGTTCTGGGGCCGCTGATTGCGCTCATGATACCTGGCATTGTCTGCGGTAGTTAGCAGCAGGCCCAGAACCAGCATCGGCATGAGAAGCAGTTAAAGGTACACGACCAGGAACAGGAACACGAAGAGGACCAGGCCCAGTCATCAACTCCACCCCTGTGCCAGTGTCCTCATTTTGAAGCCGTCGCCAGGGCTTGTGTAATGTGTTTGAAGTTTGTTTGTGCGCCAGATAAGTGTCATATTTAATTTTTTCCTGCTGTCACATTTTATTGTTGCATATTCATGACCAAAATGGTTTGGGATAGGGTGGGAAGGAGCACAGAGCAGTGGTGGCTTTCAGCTACCAGCGAACAACCGGCTGGTCTTATCTTTTTTATGTAGCAACTTTTCTTGCCAGCATGTTAAATGAGACATGGCCATAACGAGTATCTGAGTAGTCGATGGAGCAGCAGCACAGCTTTCATTTGATATCATTTACACTGCTAATTTTCAAGAGTGCTGAATGTTTTTAATGAGAATATCAAGAATAAAAAGAGTTTTCACTATTTTTGGGCTGATACATAAGTCAAATTCGTATTTTCAATGAAAAGCCGTTTTTTAGTTAATTATTGCTAAATGACGCATGAAAAGGCCGTTTCCACAGTTGATTATCTTTCTTGAATATATCATATCTATTAGCCGCTGTTTGTCATATATGAAACCATTAATTTTCCTATCGTGCGGAAAAAGAGAAAACAACTGAGCCGTTGAGTTTGCCATTTAATTTAATTTGACTGGCACAAGTCTGGGACAAAGCTCTCTGTAAAGTGAGCAGAGGATAAAGTGTCACGCACATATATCTAAATAGAGTAGCCCTCATCCCGCCTGACCTCCCTGCAGACATACTTGATATGCTTATCCTGCTCACATGTGTCTGGAGACAACTTCATAGAAGATTTCACGTGCCTTGTCAAAAGGAATTTAAATAATGACAAACGACGCACGCTGAAGTCAAAGACGAGAACAGACCAAAAGCTGGCATCCCTCTCTTTCCTTGCGCAAAAAAATAAGTTCCAAAAAGAAAAAAACATCGAAAGAAATAAAAAATAACCGCAGCAAAGATAAAGAATTGCGGTTATCGGTTAGTCTTTTCGTGGGGCCAAGTTTTTCGACTGTTGAAAATTCTAATGTTGTCACATTTGCATCTATCCATGTGAGTTCGAGTGTGTGTGTTGTGTGTGTGTGAGACCACGTAGCACGTGGCAGATTGCATTGGGATTGGTTTGGTGTTTAGCGGAGGCAACTGAAATATAAATTTACAGTCGCCCTTTTTTTCTCAAATGATAGCGCTTTAGTTTTTTTATATTTTCTCTGTAAACATACTCTATGTTGAAGGTCTTGTGTAGTGTATTTAGTTTTTTTTTTATTGTATTTGCATATTTTTAGAAATACAATTTTTTCGAGTTTGTTGTTTCATAAATACCTTTGTTTCTTATCTATTACAAAGTGGTGAATTATGGCACAAAGAAGTATGCTATGACTGTCGAATGATAAAAATGCAAAGAACGTAAAATATTCAAGACACTTTTTTTGTAATTGTAATTTCCTGAATTATATTTTGAGCGACAATTTCGATTTTAAACAGATTTTACCTGGTTTTTTTGTTAGGTCCGAATTGTCTTAATATTCACAAATATGTATTTCTTCTGCTGATTTCCAGTTCGCTTGGTAGCTAAAGAGCATCCCTAAGTCGCAGGGGCTCAACCTTTTTTCTTTTCTTCCCTGCATCATTTTTGATTTATGGCACATACGCATCTAAAACAACAACAACAAAATGTGAGCAAAAAAAACCTTACCGTTTTTCTTTCCTTTCTTTATTTCCCGGTCCGGAATTATTTAACATTTTGCTTTGTTTGGGGCTAGTTTTTAATAGAAAAATAAAAACGAAATGAAATTTATGACGGAAATGATAAGAGAGCACGCACACATTCCCACTCACTCATCGAGAGTAGAATACAAAAATCCAACCAGGATATCTCATAACTGGCTAAACAAAAACTTTTGGTCGAAAACATTTCTATTTGCAGTTTCCGTTTGTTTTGCAGCTATTTGAAACATTTTTTAGCCCGCTGCCCAGCGGAAACGGATGCGGCCATTGTTGAACATGGACAAACACAAACACAAACACACATATATAAGGACAAACAGGATTAATGCTAACAACAAATATAACTTTATTAAAAAATAAATGAAATTTGTGCACTGGTTGCTGGTTAAATTCAAAAAGGATTTGGCCTAGCAGGATTTGGCCGCAAAACAAAAACTAAGTGAAAACAAAAAACTGGACGTTAAAACTATGCAAAGAATTTCCAAGTTGAGACAAAGGCCTAATGCCAGAGTCCTGGCTACAGCTGCTCCTGCCCAGCCCCCATTCCCACTTAGACCTTTGCTATTTTGGCATTCTGCAAATTGTTGTCCTTGTATGTGTGGAGCCTGTGGCCTGTGGCAACGGCAGCTGATACTGCTCGAGGCTCGTTGAAAGCATTTCTGACATTACAACTGACCCAAAGATAGCGTCATGGCACACACAGGACACACATGAGCGCCTCCTCAAGTACGTGTGTGTGTGTGTGTGCGTTAAACGGAAAACGGAAACAGATTTGACTGCTGGACAATGATTCGGTCTGCGTCTACGGCGTCAGTGGTCTGAGTCGGCCCCAAAGGCGTATGCGGTATTAATTCAATTGAATAATTACTTAAACAAACATACAACAACAATGGCAACTGCAATATAAGCACAAATTGATCATGTTGAGCAGTTATAATGCATTCATTGAGTCATATGACATTTAGGATTCCTATATAAATTTTAAGAGGGCTAACATAACAAAGTTAAAATACCTTGAATACCCCATACAGAGGAGCAGGAGCTTAGGTTGGGTTAGGTTGGAACGGCTGTCAGCCCGCTGGGTTGACACACATAGGCTATTTTTGGCTCGTTGTGGTACCGTGTGGGATCTGAAGGGGGAGTTTCTCCTAAATCTGTGCTCTGGAAGCATCCTGAAAAGTTAGTCATTCGCCCAGCCAGTTGCGTTTATAAATTTTGCGATCCTGGCCGGTGTCATGTTTTTTAACTCTGATAGGCCGGTTAGGGAGTAGTTTCCCAGGATTGCCTACCGTTTTTTGGCTAGTGCTGGGCAGAAGCAGAATCTTCTGCAGAAATCATTATACGGCACCTGGAGTCTGTTGGCATGGATGCCGACCAAGCAGTGCCCCGTTAGAGCTCGGATTACTGCAGAGCAGTTTGTCCGGCTCAGATTACATAGCTCTCTACTGCGCCTTGCGTTAATATTAGGCCTTGTTTGGTGTGCTATGCGGGCGCAGGTAGCGTTTAGCCATTTTTTATATAGCCGGTACTTCAGCTTGAAAAACACTACAATGTGTCGGAAGGCTGAAGGATAGCTGTATATTGAGTTGCTTGGAGTAGACCTCTCCGCCTACGCGGTTGTCTAGCTTTGAGGCATCTGTGAAGAAGGTTATGTCTGCCGGTGGACCTGGGGTGCCGTGAACCGATTCCTCCCTTGGGGGAAGTATGTGTTGAAGGGTGTTCCTGGTTGTATTACTGGCACGCAGTAATCTGTTTTTGAAGGGATGGTTGACTTCCCCTCTAGAAGCATGGCCTGTATTCTGAGTGGTCCAGTTTGGGGATTCTCTGAGTCTTATGCCCGTGGGCATTGCGTTTTCCATTTCTTGTCTCCCCAGACATGGAATGTCCAAGTTAGCGTCTAATGCCTCATTAGGCGTCGTACGTAGCGCCCGGATATGCATAGTTCAGTCAGACGTGACTCCATACAAAAGTATAGGTCTGACTATAAGTGTGTATAAACATCGAACAATATTGTATTATATTATTAATAATATACGAAGAGTGACTTTGCCTTTTCTTGTGAAAAGAACAAGTTCCGTTTTATTGGGGTTTACACATTGTCCACTCTCCTATGCCCAGCATGACAATGTTTTTAGATTACTAGTTATGAGGTCGCAGAGAGATTGGGGGTATTTTCTTCTGAAGATTACCGCCATTTGTTTATTGCTCTGTTCCATAGTAGAGGTGACAGGACGCCTCCTTGTGGCGTACCTCTGCTGACATACCTGCAGAGAGTTGATGACCCAAGTGTGGATATCACAGTCATGCAAGTGAGTAATTGATTGATCAGTCCCACTTAGCTGGTGTCAATCCCCAGGCCCAACAGAGCTCCAGTTACAGCTGCTGGAGTGACGTTGTTGAATGCACCTTCAATGTCTAGGAATGCCATTAATGGTTTTTTGGTTTTTCTTGAGCATCGGCCTACTGATAGGGCAGGCTGCCTTAAAAGCCTCATTGCATGCTATTGTTAAAGTGTATGTGAGATTACAGAGGTGAGCTAAATTGTCCGGACTTTGAGGTGGATGTTCCCAAAGGGTTCGGTCAAGTTTGTCTTTAAAGATTTCCCAGTTCGCCTTCTCATTTAGGAAGTAAACTGGTTGTGGATGGCTTAATAGATCCAACCGACCAACGAATTCCATGCACCTGTGATCAACAAAGGAGTGGTCATCGGACACTATCCAACCTGTTAGCTGGTCATTCATGGAGTGTGAAATAAGGGTCAAGTCTATGACCTCTCTCCTGGACGAGGGATCTCGTGATCTCGTCTGATGATGGGACAACGCTGTCATGGGCCATGTGGGCAGACAGTAGCCATATCGGAGCTGACTGGAACTCCGGGCTTACCACTGTGTTGTCGTCATTACTGAAAAGATGGAGCAGAAAAATACTTATGTGTTTTCTCGTTAGAACGCACGTAGGTGTTTCACCTTCATTTTGACATACAAGCAGCTTGTAGTTTTTGCTTCCTAGCCCGCAAACCTTGCCTCCAATAACCCAAGGTTCTTGGACTAGTATTATGTCGTCTCCGCCACCAGCCACGCTGAGCATAAGGGCAGCGGATGCTGCTTTACAGTGATGAAGGTTAATCTGCAGTAGTCTCAACGATATCTGGAGATTCCACCCTCACCACCGTGTTGTTGCTATCATCCTCATTCGACAGTGTAAAGTCGTCCTCGTCCAACTCATGACACATGGCCTCAAAGCCCAGAATCGGAGTTGACACATCCGACGTGTAGCCCGGCTCCAGATCATCATCAGTTGCTCCGATCTCCGGAGAAGGGCCCTGCTCGACTGTCTTGTCACAGACCACAGAGACCCCTCCGGCCGTCACATCTGATCTGTACACCTTTACGGTGATGGATCCGAAGCCAAAGTTCAGCTCGCTCTTGGCTTCGATTGGATTCTTAATTAAGAATCAGCACTGCCTGGTTGGTCGGCCCTTCTGTGGCCTCAATTTTTATTTTCTTCCAATCATGGGTAGGAAGGAACGGGTTGCATAACTGCAGTAGACTCAGCACTTGGTCCGGTTCCTTCAATGAGGCGGGGATCCAGATGCGCGCAGGAGGTCTACTTGGGACTACGCTCCAGCCGACAGCGACCAGCTTCGCCCCAGAGTAGTCCTCGCCGACCTCTGCTACCGAGCGTTCGTCTTGGCAATCGCTGACCTTCGTGTTACCTTGGCACCATTCAGCATCTCTACATACTGGTCGCCCAGGCACCTTACTAAGCATCTGTAAGCAGCGGACAGCTGGGGCTCCTTCACCCACTTCTACTAATTTTTTGGGATTCTTCCGTCCTTGATGCCTTTGTCGAGGATCCCTACGAGGATTCTCTACTTGGCAATCACGGCGAATGATCCTTTCCGGCTACACCTTGGCTCGTTTTGTAACGGGTCCCTGCGCATCTTGCGTGCGTTGACTTTTTGCCTGGCGGGCAAGGTTGGCTGCACAAGTGCTTTGTCTTCCCACCGAGGAGTCGAATAGGACAGTGTTTTTACCAACAGCACCCTCACCACTGGCTAGGCAAACAGGTTTTCCCGCCACTTTTGCCTGGTTTCGCTTTGGCCAGGCTTTCGAGCCACTGCCTCGGCTGCGCGTTTGGGATTGCTCCCTGCCGGTTTTGATTGAGTACCGGAATCTTTTTGATTTTTATTTTTGATTTCGGGACATATCGTGATTACCACGAGTTGTGGAGAAAATATATCCACCTACACAGAGATCCGCGATGTGCAGGTAAGGCTGATTAATATCGGAGGTCGCCAGGTATCCGATATGCTCCGTAGATGATGGGCTATTTCTGGCCCCCAGCCAGGCTGCCTATCGGCACGGATCGCATTACACCTTAGTCCGGCCCGTTACCTCGAAACCATGACTCAGTCCTTTGCTAGGGACAAGACTATCGAAACAGATCATGTTCGAAGTTCAGGGCACGAGTCTTAGCTAGCATCGGTACCTTGTAGACCACTGTAATGCTATTACAAGTCGGCACCCTCGTGGAGGGTTCAGTTGAGGAATTTTATCAAACAGCAGGAGCCTATAATCCCCGATTAAATTTTTGTTTCTGTCTTGCTTTTCCCTTCTCTCTATTTAACTCTATATATATCTCTCTCTCTCTCTCTCAGTGTATTTCACTCCTTGGTTGTTAAATGCCTAATTTGTTGTGTTGCATGTTTAGTTACAGCTGCCGCAAAATTTGCCCAACACCCCAGCAACCAAAAGGGTTTCAACTGGCCGCCAACGCTTTCAAGCACATTTGTCATCATTTACTAACACAACTACGCAATTCACTGTGCCTCTGTCCATTATGTGTGTGTGTGTGTGTGTATTTTGTGTGTGATTTGTGTTCATTGGCTTAAATGGCTTGTGACGCAGTCCCGTTATTGGTTTAAGCACCTGTGGCACATGCCACATACGGATGTGTCACAAGCACTCATATTGCATTAATTATCCTCATAGCACTGTGTAAAATGATAATCATCGTAATGCTGATGGTGATGATGATCGTGATGATGTATGGCTTGCGTTCTTTTAGACTGAATGCAGACTAAGCACATATCTTTATTCTTTTCAAGATTTTGTTTTTTAATAATTAGAAGATAGTTGGAAAAAAGATTAATTTCTTAATATTATATTAATCTGCTAACTTTAGTTTTTATAACATAACATAACACAACAATGTTTGACGTTTTTTCTTAATAGAAAGATGACATTTCAGATTTCCAGAATCTTTCAGTCAGTGAATGCAAACATTACAGAATTTAAGCGTTTTCAAGTGCAACCCTGCGGTTTCAGTAGGCGTATTTGTTTTAGACCTAATTAGACACTCTGCGTTTCTATCTGTCCCTTTCTATCTCTCTGGCAATCAAAATAAGAAAAATTCATTTATTTTCGGATTTATAAATCCATTTACATCTACATATATAGAGGTTAATATTCATGCATTTATATTTATATATACATTTGTAAATATATATAATTGTATTAATGTCGAGGGTTTCCCTAAGAACGAATTCGCTTGACATTTTCCGGGCTCATTTATGTTGAACTCTTATTAATTCGATTTTTATCGTGCCCCTGGGAGTCATTGTGCGGCATTTCACGAGTTTCGAGAATTGTGCATATTTCCGCCATGCCACTCCCCATAGCCCAAGTAAACGTCCCAGTCCCACTCCCAAGGCGCATACACCTACAATACACATTGAGGAACAACAGAGAACTCACCTAAAGCGCGTAAATCTCGTGCGTCTTTATTTCTTCATTAATTTAAGCGGCTACGTCGACGCTGGCAGCGACGCCGGCAGCGTCAGGGAGGCACACTTCAGTGCTGAGATTGCCAAAGGCAGATTATTGTATTATTGATACCCTTACAAACAAAATGTATAACAACTATGCCGTTTCAATCAATATGAACATTATCTATCAATCTATCTATCAATTATTTTACTTTTGTTTAAAAAATATACGTTAACAATATTTAAACCATGATTATGACGTTTGCTTAACACTTTTTACTCTTACTTTTTTCACTTATGTTACTTGTATCATAGGTTATGGAAGTGTATTTCATATTCAGCTTGCTGTTGTTAACATAATTTACTTGGGGTGACCGTGTGACAAGCGGGTCGGGGTTGGGTGTTTTTTGGCCCGCGATTTGAACGAGTTAACGTTAACGTTAACCCCTTACAGCTGTGGCAATTTAGACAGTCGTCCTGCTTCTGGGCTCAGCCTTGAAAATCTAATTAAAACAACAACCACCGATTTTTGTCTTTTGGGCCGCGTCTAAAGCTTTATAAATGTTTTGATTGCATTAAAGCGCTGCCAAGCGAGACGTCAGCCAAACATTTGAAGAGAGAAAGAGAGAGAGAAAGAGAGAGAGAGATAGAGATAGAAATAGTTATAGATATAGATATAGATATATATAGGGGGGAGAAAGAGAGGGGGAGAGAGCGAGAAGTAAATATATAGATTAAGAAAAGGGTATATATTATGATACATGGCTAAATACTTGCTAAATACTAATCGGCAATCGGCCGTAGGCCATGATTAAGCCATGATTGACGATTGGCATTGGTATTGTGTTATAATTTTACATGTGTGTATTTGAAAAAATGGTATAAAAGTGTTTGAAACGTGCTAAACCTGTTATCAGAAGGTGGCGCCATAAATATTTGTTTGTGAAAGTTGACACTTGTAATACTCGTTTGTTATCGCTTCGCAACAATGTTGTTTCTTGTTTCATACATTGTTGCGAATACTATTTTGTTGAGAAACTACTGCGCAGTAGATTTGCAAATGTACAGGTTTGGAAATAATCAAGTTTAATATGTCAAGTAGACGTAAACGACACAGTCTTACCTGGCCGGGCTATTAGTATTTAGGACCCGATAATAAAATATCAGAAGATCCGCAACCTGTAGATGATCTTGATGGCGTCAAGGGAATTATAGGAGTGTAATACCCGAGCATGTCAGCGAACATGCAAAACAATTTTGGAAATTATTTATATGCAGAAAGAGAACGCCATATAAAAAGGTGCTGGGACGATATTAAAAACAACCCCGACAGAGGATTTCGTGATTATCGAGAGTTCAAAAAAGAGTCTACTGCTGTAAAACAACTATATCAATTATATAACGTGAACGGAGATTATTATAATTGCTTAAAAATTCGATGGGATGCCGATCATCCCGGCCCTGATGCACAACTTCAACCTGAAGATCAACCAAATAACAGAGGAACCACGGAAGACACGGAAGACACGGAAGACTTTTCACACTTTTGGAACACTTGGCCGAATCCATGTTATGTTCGGTACAGTGGAAGGAGAGGTACCTCCTCCGCTTGATGAATCACGGGCCCCCGTATTCGGACCACGCCTTAAACCACTCTGATTGTCAATATTTTCTTGCATTTCAATATTACCAGAACTAGAACTTTTATCAATATTATTATTAGAAAGATGAGCGCCTTCTGTTGGATTAGAGTTACTAGGTCCAGCTTCGTGTAGACAGATTCCCCGTAATTTAATTGATCTTCAATCGCACCTTGTGTTGTATCAGCAATTCCAAATAATGTTTGACCATCTGAATAATGATGAGATGCATTTCTTAAAAATTCAACTTCCAATGTCCAACTAACACCACTACCCTTTCCAAAAGCTGAACTAATGTCGAACGTTAAAACGATACTACATTCAACTTTCCAGTAACATGCGCTATTTAAATAAGTGACTAATGCACTAGTTGGCTTTAATTGTGGAGTGGCTACCATTCCAACGTGTAACTGCGGTTTTGGCTCAAACCCGAACCCTCCCCGACTAGGGTGGTAAGTTCCATAATTTTCGAGAGTCCGACAATAAAAAGCATTTATATTGCTTATCAAAACTTCATATTTCAATGTATTTTTCAAACCTATGTCACCTGGAACACTTTTTCTAGTATTGGACGATTGTTTAAAAAACTGTATCATGGAGCTATGCGTACGTGTTTGGTTGGAATTTACTGAAAATTCTTTCCTAGTAAACGGAATAAAGTGATCTTTTCCCCTTTTAATATGCCCACTTTTAGGTTGATATGTGGCAATTGGTTGTCCAACTGCTTGATTTATTAAAAATTGGTAAACTTTATCATCCATGTGAACACAACCTTTGTCATGGACTAAATACTCAGGATATTTACTTTCGTCGGGATTCTTGCTACGATTCCATTCATGCACGAAATATTGTTGTATATGTTGTAGAACACACATTGCATTAGAATTAACATGATTATAATATTTGGCATACATTTCTGCACCTTTTGTAGAATTTATGCCTGTAACTTTCATTGGATCTGTATCAGACGATGAATACTCAACATTTTCACAATAAAAACTAACATTTAAACCTTCAGCAACTAACCCAATTGGTACATATTCCGATGTAGCTGTACCACTTAATGTTGTACCTGTATCAAAGGCTGTTCTTGTACCAAGAGGTGTGACTGTACATGAAACACTCTCAATTTTCGCTGATTGTGGTAACATTAAAAATTCTGATTCACTTGGCCGAATACGTGTTATGTTCGGTACAGTGGAAGAAGAGGTACCTCCTCCGCTTGATGAATCACGGTCCCCCGTATTCGGACCGCTCCCTGAACCACTCTGATTGTCAATATTTTCTTGGTATTCAATATTACCAGAACTAGAACTTTTATCAATATTATTTTTAGAAAGATGAGCGCCTTCTGTTGGATTAGAGTTACTAGGTCCAGCTTCTTGTTGATCGCTATCAATTCTGGGTCGCTTGTTACTGGGTCCGGTATCGGTAAAAAGCTTGTCGCTGAAGCTATTTTGCAAAAGATTTATAATATTTTACATGCTGCTTATTAAATAGCTTAAAATCAAACAAACCACAAAAACAAAGCTGCTTATTGAATTGTATGCAAAAATTATTCAACTGGAGTTGCACTACAATGAATAGCAGCTTTACACATGTAAATAAAGCTATCAAAGTTGATAAGCCATTATTAAGTAAAAAAAAGTGATGGAAGAAGGAGAGAATTTTCGAGTGGCCTCTCAGCACTTAATAAATATATAAATATTTAATTAATATATTAATTTCAAAACTATAAGCTAAATTTAAAATCATTTGTTGAAAATAAAAATTAATAAAAATACTAATAATTCACAAAAATTTAATTTAACTTAAAATTTCTTATATACTCAAAGTCTAATTTAAAGTGTGTAGCAGATTTTGGATTTGAATTGGAAAAACCAATTTTAAAAATCCATATTAAATAACATCAGGTGCAGAATATTGTTATTGGTAATTCCACTGTTAAAAATTTGAAGCTAATTTGCTCAAACTTTTTATCGCTAGGAAAATTTGTGAAGTCTTTTTCGTTTCAATTACATTTGCCTCTTAGTCTAACTGTTTAAGCAAGAAATCCATATTTGATTAAGTTCCGATTCGATATAGTTTTGAATTTGATTTTAAGTATAATTTTATATAACTGTTGCATATTTTTGGTTGACACGAAAAAATATAATTGCAGTTTCTTTCCTTTCCAAGAACATTTGACTTTTGCTTTTAATGTAGAAGATGCATATTTGATTAAGCTGTAAATCAAGATCAATTTGAGTTTAGTTGCAGGTGTATTTATATATATTTTAACTGTGTGGTTATGGCGCCGAACATTATTTACTTGATATCAAATGAATAACTAAGTTCTAATAAAAGTAATAATTATGTGCAACACATTTATTATTACCTTTGGACAGTCTTCGACTGTCGTTCACCTAAAACGAACATTTTATTATACGTGTGCAGTGAACTTGCTAAACTTGCAAATGTGTCTGTGTGTGCTGCGTTGTGGTGTCTGTGTTTGAGTTAGTCTATTATTTCAGCTCGATTAAATCGTCTTACGGCTCAACGAGCTTTGTCTTAATATTATGTAGATGTCTAGAGATAACCAGGAGCCGGTCGCAGTCTGATTCGTATTCGCAGGACCCTGTGAGTCCATTGTGCCCATAATTCGAGCACATCATAAGCACATCCTTATGCAAATCTTCATGTGTGTTGGTTGATAAACAAAATGTAATTTACTACAAACGGCCAAAGGACCCAGGCACCTTGCAGCGTCTTTGGGGCAACGTGTTGCGCCTTGCGAGATGCGAGCTGTGAACCTGCGAGTTGGAAGTTGTCTCTCGACAGCTGCCAGGACATGCGGCAGCAGGACCAGCCAAAGATAAATGCCTGTCTACTGCCAGGCAGCTCCTTGCTCCATTCTCCATGCTTCTTGCTGCTTGCTCCCTGTCGAGTGGCCTCGACAATGGTAACGGCTGTGCAAAGTTGATGATGATGAGTTTGTTTGAGGTGGCTGCTGATGTGGTTGCTGCTTTTGAGGTCCCATTGGGTTGGGGATGGTGTGGACTTATGAGGCACGTCACACATGTCGCCAAACGGCAAACACTTTGGGCTGCCTGTTGCCAGATGCTTACTTCTGTTTCTTCTTCTTCTTCTTCTTTGTCTTCCTCTTGCGCCCATATAGATGATGTGCTTATATGCTGTATTTGGCATTGTTAAAAAACATTTATGCAAACAGAAGGCTGAAAACTTTTGCAACTGACTTTTCAATTTGGTTGCTTCTCGAAATGTCAGTTGCCAAGCTGCTAGTCAACTTTATGGCAAAATCCAAAGCTTTAACAACTAGATTGCATTTCTTTTTTGGTGTAGCGTGCATAGTTTTTCTCATTCTCCTTTCTCTCTTCCTCTCTCTCTCTCTCCCTCTCCCTCTCGGTCTCGCTCTGTCTCCATCTCTTCCGAGTGCTCTCACTCTCATTCCCCATTTGGCGTTCGCTTGCGCTCGCGTGCGCTTCCTCTCTCTGCCTCGCCAGCTGGCTCTCCGGCAAGCTCCTCCTACATTTATGTGCTATGTCGCCGCTTTAGCTTTGGGGATTTTTATGACAAAAACCAGCAGCAACAATTACAACAAATACACCAAAGGCTACAGCCAAAGGCTACGACAATGAGAGCCGAGCGTTTTCCACTTGTTGTTGCTGCTGCTGCTGCTGCTCCTGCTGTAGGGGCGTCGCCATTTTGTATACTGCGCTGCTGTTGGCTCCACCCATTTTGCTAGCATACAAATACCACAAGCAAAGCTCAAACCTGCACATTATGTACACACATTTACATAGCCACTCAACTCTGGATAAATATAAATGTATATATATATATATATGTATATAGCCATACTTAGCAGATGTACCATTTACTTTGCAGTTATGTACTGTGCAAATAATAGCAGTGCCTTTTTTCGCTTTTCTGCACTCTTCACTCAATTTCAATTCGAATAGTAAATAATTTATATTTTACGAATTCTCTTTTGCTTGCACAACTTTAGCCATCTAAAGCACTAACTATTTTATTAGAAAATTAAAACAACAACACACAAATAGATTTACTTCAATTTCGTTTCAATCTTATAGTTTTAATCAAATTTTGCAAGAAATTATGTAAAAATTCTTTGCCTTTTAAGTGCGAACCTAATATGACAATGATTTCTATTTCTTTATATTTTCTAAATTTATGGTTCTCAGAATGTGAATCAGATGATAATTATTACATTTTTAAATTTCTAAACATCTGCAAAAATAGATAAATTACCCATACAAATCTTATTAGTTATATATTCTGTAAAGAGGATTTTACATGCATCTATTTTTGGTATTTGTCTTTAATTTTTGGAAATATATTTTACAGTAGAATGGACCGATTTTAAGTCCGGTGTCAATACCACAAGCCTATTTTATTTGAGAATTTATATATTTAACGGGGCTTTCAAGTTAAGGAAACAGTTCAACTCAACGTCTCACAATTTCAAAATTTTATTAAATTTAGATCCAAATAAATAGAAGAAACAATTTACTGCCCGTTTAATGCAATTTGCGAGCGTCTCGTCAAAAACAATCGAAGAAACTCAATTAAAGACAAAAGTGCTCACTTTTTTCCGCCTGTTGTTTTTTATTTTTTTGTTTTTGTGGTGCATAATTGGTAATTGGATTTGCGGCTCAGATTCTGCTTGTCGACTATTTAACTTGTTAATTTTATTGTTGTTCTTTTGGAGTCGTCTGCAGACTTCTTCCTCCGCGTGTTCGTCTCCGTCGCAGTTGGTGTCTCGAGACCCCGTTTAATGAGTGAGTAAACAGTCAAATTTTGTAAATTCGGTTCATTTTCGGCGGGAACTCATCAGACGAGTCTTTGATTTGAGTAACAATGAGTGAATGAAAGAAAGTAAAACAAAATCCTTTTGTACTGAGCCGAGTTCATTTATAATTAAGTTGTCTAATTCATTTCGGCTTTTGTTGATATTTTTTACTTCTTTGGCACTTGTTCCTGTTGTTCCGTATTATTTGTTGTTGTTGTTCTCATTACCACAAAATCCACTCTTGACTCCCTGCCGCACTGAATCAACAAAAACAAATGTTTTTTTTTCTTTTACTGCTTTGCCTGCTTTTTTCTGCTGCTGTTGTTGTTTTTAATGATTCTTATGGCATTCAAGTGGCTTTTTATGCGCACTTCACTTTCAGCTGGCAGAGTCGAGACCGCCCCAGACCCGGACCTGGAGGGCTTCAAGTGCCCAAGTCGACGCGAGCGGAAACGGAAATGGAAACGGCAAAAGCAACGCCATGAAGTTAATTTTATTTATGCGCAGATAAAACAATGGTCAGAGCCAAAGGAAAGACAACGTCACCTGGCTCCAGCTGAGTCTAAGCAAGGCGCTTGCCAGGAGACATACTTAAAATGCAATAAATACAAATGAAAAATGAGAACGAGCAAAGGATGTGTAATGTTAAAAGCACTCAACAACTTACTGCTTCAAAGAGATGTGTGGAAAGTCACTGGCCTGGGATCATTAGAGACCGATTTGAGACAAACCAACTCAGATAAATGAAATTCTTATTATATTTATTTTTAAGCTGATCAGAAATTCAATTTAAAACTGTGTTGCGATGCTGCGCATTATTATATTTTATTTCCCATACAAGATACAGATAAAGTTGCTTCAATGGAATCGTATGATTAACCCTACACACCCATCCCCGAAAAGTTGTACAAATGAATGTAAAGAAGAATATAGGAAGAAAGCATCTCCGATCGCATAAAGTATATATTCTCGATTACCACCAACAGCAGTGTCAATTTAAGGCCAAATACACCAAATTGGAATATATGTTCTTTGTCGTTGCCTTCCAGCGGTTTCTAATGAAGATGTATGAAGTTATATGATACATTTTATATTATTACTTGAAACGATATACAAATTATATATGTTCCCATTCATAGCCATTTCATACCCCCAGGCCCAATATTTTGCATCATTTCGGATTTTCGCGAGAACGCCAAAAAGGAACGCCAAAGGAACGCATCAAATGCAAAATGTGTCGCCTAATTTGCCATTAGCGCTATAAAGGCAAATTATGAAGTTGTACCACTTTTCCCACACCGTCCCCTCGTGCGGGCATGTTGGGAGTGTGCTTCCTCCCATTTGAATTGTTGCTGTTGCTGTTGTTGTTGTTTGTCCGCTTATCGCACTTTCCACTTTCCTCTAGCTGCTCTAATTCGCCTAATATGGCCAAATGACACGAGGCACGTTCCCAGGACTGTGGCTGGCTGCTGGGCCCTGTTTAGTCGACTGGGCGTGCCATTTTTCACGGCCCTTGTTACTGCTTATCCTCATGGCTCATAATAGCTTTTCATTATTGTTATTATGCCGAGAGCTCCACTCGTAAAAATCTCCGATACAACATTAACAAGCGCACAAACAAAGCGCCAAACGAACAATCTGAAGACAGAGGACACCAACAATAACAACAGCAACAGTGAGGACAAAAAATGCCAAGACTTAAGCTCTGAGGAAGTGAGAGAAAAACAAAAAAAAAAGAAGCAGATTCCTTGAGGACAGCAAATATTCAAATGAAGTCGCGCGATAAGCCGACTCCAAATCTTGGAAAAACTGCCACCCCCCTCTGCGCTTAAAGGCTGCGTCCTTGTGCTGGCATTCTTGCCACAAGTCTGTGCCTATGCCGTGGAATTTTTGCAAAGGCGCTCTATGTGTGTCCTCTGCCGGTGGCTATGACTGAGATGTTCGCTCCCCCACTCCGCATCTTGTAATGGGGTGTGATTTGCACACTTTTCCTCTCTGTTGTTGCTCCCTTGTTGGTTTCCATCTTCTTCGTTTTCTTCTTGTTGCTGTCTTTGGCTTTGCCTTTTTGGCCGCGCGCCGCCGCCAGTAAAAAGAGATTTTTTTTGGCCCATCCTTAACTAAGCCATAAAATTCCATTTTACAAACTGTGAATCCTTCATGATCGCTTTAAGTGGTTCGCGCGTACTTTTTTTTTATGCTTTTACGATTTTGCCTGCCCTTCAACCCTATGCGGGCAGTTGACGGCAATCATTGCCGGATACTTACGCGGATTTGCATCTTTGTTCGGTATTCTTGTGCCCCTCTGCCTGGGAGAAGAATGTCTTTGTCTTGTTGGTTGTCAAAAAATTTTACTTTTTTTCTTGTTTGTTGGCTGGTTGCAACTTGTCTGTTTACTTTTGCCATGTCTTCATAAAATTAGACAATGACGCCCAGGCGTCTTCAGTACTCGAGCTGCGCCCCTGCCTTCTTCAGCCAACTTGTTTGCGTTTGTCATTTTTATGCGAGTTCTTCAAAACTTTACGCCCAAATGGCGTTTACTTAACGTCTTGCACTCGGCCAATGAGATTCGTTATTAGGTTAAGTGCTTTGTCCTGCCATTGTTTCGACTATAGCCTCTGCTCCTGCTCCTGTTCCTTGTTTTAGCTGTTTTCGCATCTATAACTCTCAAGAGTCTATAGAAAATAAGTTTCGGCAATGTTTAAAAAGACTAAAATATAATATCATTGTATAAGCATTGGCACATATTATTTTAATAATATTATACTTTTTAACAACAATTAAAGTATATAAAAAACTGAAATTTTTAAAATTTTTGTTTCATTCGTTAATTATTTCTACAGGCTTCAGGAGGGACCAAGCAGCTTACTTGTAGATTCTAAACCACATTTGTAGAATTATCCCATTAAAGTTGGATTTTTAGTAATTAGTTACAAAGTGTTTTTTAATTCCAGTTTTAACACATTCATGACATTATCAGTTCACGCCTTGAATCTATATTTAGAATTCTTAAATTTGGAGTGGTGGTCCACATCAGATTCATAGTACTGCGTAGTCATTATGACTATGGAATAGAATATCTTGGATTATATGTATTGGGGAAATTGCCTTTGGATCTTTTGAGCGCAATTCTGTGTTATATGATTGCTCGACTAGGATAAATTTACATTTACAATTATTTTATCATTATCATTTAGATTTACGAAATATCTGCGCTGTCGCTATTATCATCTAATAATTGAAGTTCTACAAAACTAAATCGGCAAAAGATCTATTGCACAAAATAGGTAAAGTATCTGAGACCTAGTTTTAAATTTAATAAGAAATTTAGCATGTGAGAAAAAAAGACATCATTACAATAATCCGCAAATGACGTTCGCAATTATTACTTTTTTTTCACTTATTTTTTGCTTATGTGTTCTTTAATTTCTTTAATTATTCAGAAATATATTTACAATACTGAACAAATTTTGGAAATATATAATTGCAACATAAATTAGATTTGAAAATGGATTAGTACCTTAATAACTACACCCGCTGATGTTTAAATATAACGGATGGTAAATTAAAATTATATGTACATATAAGTATATCTCCCAAGTTCACTGCTCTGGATAATCTTAAACTATATTTCTTTGATAACGTACTCTAACGATATTTTCATATTAACAGAAATTATAATATGAATTGGTTGTTGAATGAAACAATGATTTTTAAACTGAATTGTTAGCAAATCAAGTTGATAAAAGAATCCCTAGCTCATAATAATCTATAAATTAGATTTAACAATGTACTTATAAGTCAAATCCTGAATATTTTATAGACCGTAAAATTTAATCATGTTGGAACTTGGCAGATATTTAATGAAGGATAATATTTGAAGCTTGTAGTGAATCTTTTGTCAGTCGAATATTCATACATGAGTCTTGTAGGAATACAACAAGTAGCTCAGCATAGTTGGCGTCAGTAAGACTGGAGTATTTAGTTTCAGCAACGTACTATTTAAATGGGTCAGTGAACAATTGCATTCTGTGGGCAAGAAATAACCCCTACATTCCGAGAAATACAATAGTGTGCAATCCGAACCTGAACAATACACAGATCTCTTAGATTGGCAAATCTATCTGCCTACTTTCAGACCAGACCATATAAGTTTAGTCCCGTTGGAATAGCTTATGTAAAAATAAAAGAACCACACCCGAGTACATTACACATTTTCACTATATTTTTGTATCTACATATGTGTCCATATATATATTTACAGAATCTTTTGCATTTTCAAATATGACCAATAGCTGGATGCCTGATTCAATGCACTCAAACATTCCATCAAGTTATTCCATTCATTCATTCCATTTGCTCATTCACAGTGCAGCGCCGTGAACGCAGACAACAGTTTTGCAAACAGTTCAACTTATCACTGACGCGGCAGCGTCTGTTTGGCGTAAGAAGTAACCGTTATAGAAACAGTACATTAGCTTAATGATTTTGCCACAGCAAACCGGATGGGATGAGAGAGAAATAGAGACAAAGAGAGAGAAAGAGAAAGAGCAGAATGAACTGCGGAAAAGAAATTGCATGGCCTGATGGCATGATGTTGACGATGTTACGCAGCACATTTCATAATTCCCGCGCCATGATTAAGTGCCCAGCCCAAAGAACAGAGCAGAACAGAGGAGAACGGAGAACGGAGAGAGGTAAGCGGAGAGTTGAGCTTTGAGTTTTTCTTTGGCAAAAGTTTTTGCAAGTTGTTGCAGTGGCTCTCTCAAGATGGCGGTCGCATAATTAACTGATTATGTGGGGCAGGTGGGGAACTAAAGATACGCGCTGGTGCGGAAGCATGAAACTTGTTACTCACTCCCCCTCCCCCTCTCTCTCTCTCTTCTCCTCTCTCTCTCTTTCTCTCAATCTCTCTCTGTCTCTATTTCTCTTTCTTTCTTAACTGGGTTTACGTAAGCACTGAAACTTCAACGAGCGTTTATACAAAGCAGAAAAGCTATAAGTCTGAGGTGGGCAAACATCAGAAAGCTTGACCTCATCTTTATGAGTATTTGAAAAACTGAGCAATTTCTTAATTTCTTCTTAGAAATAAGTTTGACATAATAATAAAGTTCTTGGACATTTCCAAATTCGTAATAATTGTCTTTCGAAACAAGAGCAGTGAAATATGTTGTTGTGTTTATAAATCTTTCTTTCTGAAAGGTAAAGATTTATATTATGCGTATATACAATGTTATATTATATTATATTATAATATAGCTTGAAAGATATAGAACCCCTTAATCCCCTTCAATAATAATTTTAATATAAAAATAATAATGTAATCTATAAACTAAAAAAAAAAACAAATAATAAATGAATGCTCATATCCAATACAAAACAAATATTTAGAGACTTATTATTGCCTAATACACACACAAATACTTTCAGTGCTGCATATAAACTAGAATCTTCAAGCTCATCGTTCGTAGGCTTTAACCGTTCACATGTATCTGTATCTATTGCAATGTAGTATTTATGACTATTTGCTTTGTTGTTGTGTTGTGTTGCGTACTATTCAAAATTCAAAAGCAAAAGCAAATCCAAATCAAAATCAAAATCAAAACTAATGAAGTGAAAACGGCACTAAAATGTCTTAATATGTTTTCGACGTAAACGGGGCAACCTGTAAAATGGTAAACGGTTTGCACACAAGGACAAGCCTGGCACATAATATCCTTGTTGATTTCTTTTCGGGCGATTTACTGCCTACACACGTTGCGTTGTGTTGTGTTCTCTTATTGCTGTTGTTTGTGGTTGTTGTTCTTGTTGCTATTGTTGGCTGGCTTTGTGCTTGTGCGCTGCTTATCTCAATGCAGGGATCAGCAGTAGTAGCAGCAGGAGCGACGGCAGCAGCTTTAGTCCTGCTCCCCGGCGTGTCCTGATCGATAAATTTTCCATTAAAGTTATTTTTAAATGCCGCAAAAAAACAAGACAGGAGTCTGACTAGCTGACTGACTGGCTGGCTGGCTGGCTGGGTGGCTGGGTGGGTGGCTGGTAGGCAGAAGTTTGCCAGGACGAACGTGTGCCAGCCTGCGCCAGGATAATGTACTCGTTATGCCTGATAAAGTTATAAACTCGTATGTGCTGGCAGCGAGGGTTGTCCTTTTACTGCCTATCGAATTGATTTACTGCCTTCCAAATTTCCACACAACACACACACACATTCTCAAATTTTGCGGATGGGGTTGGAGGGCAGCGGGTGGCTAAATGAACCGGTTTTTGGCAGCTCTAAACCGTTTCAACCTCTCGATTCTTTTTGCTTATAAAAATTCTACACATAAATTATTATAAAATTGAGCTTATCTCAATTAGGTACGAGCCCTACATTATTTTTACATTTCGATTTAAAAATATGCACGATTTGATTACCAAATTTGTTCATGTCGGTTCTTTCGTTGTTAGTTCGAAAAATATTAATATCAAATCAAATTAAGTAATATTATTGTTTTATGTTTTGCCAAATTTTATATTTTATGTGATTTCATTTCATTTGGCTTATATTCAAAATTTCGGCTTATAAAACAGATTTTACTTGAATTTCAACAATTCTTTTCTTTAAATTACGAAAAAAACAAGGAATCAAAATATTTGCTTGAGGATGTGTCTGATTTTCGGAGCTAGTGAAACCTTGAACAGCTTGAACAACAATAACAATAACAATAGCAACTCATACTCATGCTGACAAGCATATACACTCACTCACATATGTAAACGCACACCTATCATATTTGTGGTTGCGGCAGGAGAAAGTTATCTGATTGAGTGCGAACTGCCAATGGTCTCAACACTCCCAGTTAGCAGTCAAGCAGCCAGGACATGGCCAGGATGCTTCACTCACTGCATATGCATGTGTGTGTCTCTCTCTTTAGCTGTATGGATGTGTGTTTGTGTTTGCTTGTGTGTATGTTTTTTGTGCGATGATCTAAAACGGAAATCCTGTGGGCAGATAACTGCCATGTATTAAGGCAAGCTCCCAACCCTGTAAATGTGTGTGCGTGTGTTTGTGTGTGTGTGTGTGTGTGTACCATTTAGCTACAACCAGCAGAACCCCCCCGGAACCCCAACTCCGTTCTTCAAACCCAAAAAACCCCAGTAGCAACGTTGTCCTTGTTGGCATTTTTATTTTATTTTTTTAATGCTTGCCTGACGCTGTTGTTGGTTATTGAATTAGCCCAATAAACCAGAAAAACAAGACAACAACACACACACCCACACACATGCAAAACAAACGCATACCGCACAAGCGCTGCCTCTACCCCAATCCGCATCCTCACACCCAACCCCTCCCAATTCAGCAGCCGACAACCCTCCAGCCAGGAGGCGTCAAAATAACAGAGAAGGAAACAAACATTTCAGCACTCGCATTTCAATGGCCAAACGGCTGCCAGGCAACTCATTAGAATGTTGGCTTCCACAGGGCGCTAATAGTCCCAGTTACCCAACACCTCCACCTTCCCCATACCCATTACTCTCTATTTCCTTGCCGCCTTTCCCAGTCAACACAACACTCCCTAGCATAATTGGAGGCGATAATTTTGTGGGTTCTGTATTTTGGGGGGACGCTTTTTGAGTTGCTGTCATTTGTTGACGACCAGTTTCAATTGTGTTTCTGTTTACCGTATGTGTTCTGGTTACACCTGCACATGTGTACCAATTTGTTAGATCAAAGCAACAGTGCTAAGGTTTCATTATCAGTCGATGATAGACAGTTGAGGGTTGGCGAAGCTAACTGCAATAGTCTCTGACTTTAAATAATTAATATGAGTCTCATCTTTGACGAGGATGGCACTTCCATTTACTTTGTCGGAGATCAACTTATCATGTTTACAAGATATTAGTTCGAAATATGAATCAATAAAATATGTTACCAGTACCATCTTTACATTTTATTAACTTTAGCTCTACAAGTTTGTGAGCCATTGTTTTTTTTTTCGATTTTTAGGAGAGGGATGGAAGTTTTTCTAAAGCCCACTCATAATTTTCCGAATGAATTTTGGAGATACATAGTTGTACAGGCGAATGCTACATTTTCGAATGCTTAATGCATAATGTTACAATATTAATAAAGTTGGAAAGGGGGAGACGATATACCTGCATCACGATATTCCGCTCGAGAAGCGTGGATCGGACTACCCAAATCCCTGTTGGTTCTGCTGGGGAATTGGGGGTGGATTGAAGCAGAAGGTTGGAGGAAAGTTGCAACCTGCTCCAAAGAACAAGGAGGCTGATATGCCCGATCACATTAGGAACTCCCGCTGCAGGACCGAGCAGTCATCTGACGCAGGCCGCCGACTTGTTGGAGGACGTTGCAAAGGATGAGGAGTTAGCAGCCTCGGCTGTTTTAGCAAGGATGCCTACCAAGCAATACCTTGGGCCAGCCCTAGAACAGGAACCATGGGTGGATAATGGCATTTAAAGGCTGTATACGACCGATTCAAAGGTAATCAGGGATCGGAGAGATCCAGCACCCAGAACACGCATTATGGTGAGCCCAGTGGTAACGCGGTCTCTATGGCTGTAGTGTCTGCGTACTTCGCAGGAGGTGAGCCTGCCCACCATCAGAAATAGAGCAAATGGTGGGGTACTGCAGGAAAGAGAATATGCCGCTGATCATCGAATGTGATGCCAATGCGCACCACATAATATGGGGTAGCAGCGCCATCAACATGAGGGGTTAGTGCCTGACAGATTTCAAATGAAAATGTAATCTAGACCTCGGTAATGTCGGGTCTACACCGACATTTGTAAGTAGGAAGGAGCTGTTAGAAATCACCATGATCAGTCGGTCCCTAAAACCTCACCTCAGAGACTGGCATGTTTCTCCAGAAGAATCTATGTCTGACCTTTAAAGCTGCAATTAAATACAATCGGCAGTATACCAAGCCGCAATCCCAGGAAAACATACTGGTAAAGATTCAAGTCGACCTTAGAGTTTAACCTAGTCAATGGAACATCTGGTTTACCCAGAAACATACTGGAACTATAAAGGGGCCGTAGGTAATATTAATAAAAGCATAAGTGTTTTTTAAGAGAATTGGAAAAGGATGTCCCTTGATGGAACGATATCCTGGAAAGGCTGCGCCTGACCACACGTCGCCTCTTCAATACGGTAAAGAGAGACGGAGTGTGGAAACAGTACCGTGAAAGTCTGACCTCTTATAATTAGGAGATAAGGAAGGCTAAACGGAAAAATTACATACTTCCGCGAAAGCAGAGTAAGCATAAGTGAAAGCGCCAGGCTCCATATGGAACTGGCAAAATGAGCGCTGGATGCAAATTTAGCATTGAAATGTAGGGATACCTCCTTAACGGGAAATAATATGCAGAATGAGATGGCCATACCTAATGGTAGTAAAACCCATGCGAACCGTGAAAAGAGAACTGGAAAAGTTGCAGAAAATAGCCTGCCTATTTATGACAGGAATAATGCGCACCTGCCCAATACTGGCTTTGAAAGCCTTAATGGAGCTCACCCCACTCCACCATATCATAAGGGTCCAACATAACGCCACGCTTTTTATAATGTCAAGGAGTTGGGGGCAATCACATTCTAAGCCAGAGAGATGCCCAACTTCTCTCAGTTGAACTTCCCCTACTGATGCGAACGGAAATGGATGACTCTAGATGAAGTCCACCCTATGAATCCGCACACCATAAAATGGTTCACCGATGGATCACTCACCAATCAGGGCATAAGCCTTGGAGGGGCGGGCCCTAGGATTTCATACCATGAACCCCTGGGGACGCACACCAGCATATTTCCCGCTAAGGTGTGAGCAATAGGGAGATGTGTTGAGTTCAACCTGAAACGCAACTATCGGAATACGGATATAGGATGGATATATTGAAGATAACATCTAAAGTAGTCCATAAGGAACGATCCAAGCTTGACCAACTCGGGACACACAATAGGCTTACCCTAAGATGGGCCCCGGGCCATAGAAAAATAGTAGGGAACGAAGTGACTAATGAGCAAGCGAGAACAGGGGCAGAGAGGCCCCTAAAAGAGCCAGAACTGATTTGTAACATAGGAAGGCACACAATACAGCTCAGAAATGAAGAAAGGCAACGGAGCTTGCCAGAGACAGGACTCCGACAATCAAGATGTCGAGAAAGTAATAACCAAGAAGACCATGCTTAGGATACTTACCAGCCTCCTACAGGGCATTGTAGACTAAGGAGTCTCCTAACTAAACTAGGTATTTGTCATAATGAACTGTGCAGGTTATGTGCAACTGAGGAAGAATGCTCGATCCTCAATATAAATCCTAGCAGAGTTTGTAGCTTTAAATAGAAGAAGATGCAGCATGTAATGTTAATGCGTGTTATGTGTTTTAAAGTCATAGAATCCCTCAACCTAGCAAAGATTCTCGTGCGGGAGCTGGGATTGATGGAGGTAGCTCCTCCAAGGCTCACAAGGGGCAAATAGATAGCCTTTCAAACTTCAAAACCTTTAACAAATAACTTTTCAATAGTACGTATGTATAGCATTTCTATGCCCTTTTTTGATGATAGTTTTAAAGCGTTGTAGTCTGTCTGATTCTTTTACATTATCTTTTGCCTTTTTTATATTTCTTGTATAATTTATGGCCGGTGCAAAAAGCTGCACGCAGAGAGAGAGAACAGAAACAAACAAACAATTTTAATCTGAATGTTGAGAAAGTAACCAGCTTTAAAATCAGATGAAGTTACTCTTCCTTATGTATAAGCATTATGTCTATTAAAATAGAGAGATATACCTTGAGTTGGAGTACCAGGCTGCACTTTAAATATTTTGTATATAAATTGTAAAGATTGGCATAAAACAAAGTTTATTCTATATTTACAAAAAAGACTCTTTTAACTTTAGATGCTTTATTTTACTTCCACCACTTTCGACTTATGGAATAATATTATTCCCATTCTCTTTTTTTAGTATTTCTGTCTAACTATCTTTGCTATATCAATTACTTTCTTTGTCGAATCTTTAGCCTTAAATACATAGTGTATTTGATCTTCGGCTTTGCAGTCTTCATTTACTGCGATTTCCATTTGTTGATTTTGTGCAACAAGTATGCAGGCTGCTAAGCTGTTGTCCTTCGTAGGACATCGCAGACGTGGAGCGTCCGTGCGTTGCGGAAGTAATTTTTATTTTGCCAGACAATTTGCTTATTTTGTGATTTCCGTTTGCCTACCCCAAGCGGGCCAAATATTTCCGGCATTTGACTTGCTCTCTGTCTGCCCATTTTTATTTATTCTCTTTTCTTCTTTATTGCTAGTTTGTTTTTGCCTACTCGCAGATTCTTAAATCCTTTTGGCACATTAAGCGCTTCCGTCGTCCACTTTTATCACATTTAATTTTACACAAATTCTAAATAAAAAACAAAAGAGAAAGCTGCAGGCTGGCGTAACCGACTACGAAATACTCTGATACCATAGGTAATACCATTTTATAGCCGGTGCCACAGAACAGGGTTGGTGTAGCCAAGAAATACTGATCTTTAAGGGAGATTTTAATAATCTACCGTCCAAGTTTCCGATTAAAATTGCGGTATATGTAGGCATTTGTGCAATTTTTGGGCGTGAGTGTAGTTGTAGCTCTTAAATTACGGGGGATATGGACTTCGGAAATTTTAGATGGGGTAGTGGACGAAGCTAAAAAAGCAATATTAGATAATGTTCCTAGTAATCTTCCTTCCAAGTTTGGTAACTGCAGCTCTAAAATTGTGAGAGACACAGGTTTTTATCGTTTTTTGGGGGGCGGGAGTGGGCGTGCTCGACAATTGTGGGAAAAATGTGCCATTATCGATTTGCGATTATCGATCTTATCGATTTCCTATCGATTTCCTATGCTCCAAGTTTCTGGTCTCCATCTCTAACGGGTCGAAACAAGTTGCGTTCATACAGACGGATGATGAATATTGCACAAAACTAAGATCCTATGATACCTTCGGTATCAGAGTATAATAATATACATCCATATAAATGTATTTAAAAATGTTTGTGGTGCTTGCAGCAGCTGCTCGTGTTGTGGTTGTTGTTGTCTGCAGAAAAACATTTACATGAGTCGAGCGTGCAAACGTCAGCGAGCATGCATAACAAACAAGTACGAACATTGCAGTCGGGCGTAACCGGCTGCGGTATACTCTGATACCACTGGCAGACTAGCTGATACCAGGCGGAATAGGAACTGCTTGCGTGTGTCTCGACCATAGTAATGACTTGTCATCAGCCTATCTTTTCAGTTTGGTGACTCTAGTTTTGAATTGTGGGCGATATGTGTTTTGATTGATTAGCACTCATCGATGTTACCGATTTGCCAACTCCCCAGTGGGCGTACCAGCCCAAATTTAATTCTGGCAACAGACAGACAGCATGACGGACACTGTACAAAAACCAATATACTCTCTACGACGTCAGAGTATAAATATGACCGTTACGCTTCATTCGGTCAGCAACAGATACAGGAGTCATAGTCGCATTGTTGTTATCCAAAGTCATTTCACAATAATCGCGCGCATATGAAATGGACCATGAGCCATCTACATGACGATGGCCGACGACGACGACGACGATGACGACGGCGACGGCGACGATGACGATGACGACGATAACGACGACGGCGATGACGATGACTATGTCGTTGTCATAGTCGCTGAATTTGCCTGAGCCCTTGATTCGCATGAATGCATGAAATTCATACTTAAATTGTTACATAGCGGTAAGCTCGAATACTTTATTTGTTGTATATTACACAGAGAGAAAAAATCAAGAATTTAAGTATCGTGTTAAGCCCACAAAGTGTGAAAAGTAGAGTATGACAATGTACAAAAAGACACATTCAAGCTCTGCTTAACATATTTTAAAGTATAAAAGATAATCAAATATTAATATTTCTTAAGTAAAGTGCAAAATAAAATTATTTTGAGCCCGTTGATGCTTATATTATTACGGCTTTGGCTTATTTGACTTACATAGTTTTCTATATATCTAGAGATCAAGCCATGACTGAAAAGCCGGAATTTAAGAGCCAAAGCTGAAAAGCTTGGGGATATATTATTAAGTAGCTCCTTTTATAATGATAAAAATCAGGTATTTCACCGCCTATAAAAATCGCTAGAGCTAAGGCTTCCAAATTTGGGAGCTTTATTCTCCGAATTTTTAGAAATCTCAAAAACCAAATTTCCAAAAAGTTTTAATCAACCACCACCACCCAGACAACCCCCACCCCAACCACACAAGACGGTGCAATCTCACCTGTTGTCAGTTACTATTACACTCGCATGAGCGTATGCCTAGTCGGTTACACCCGACTTGTTTTTTTTTTGTCCATGGTAGAGTACTCCCTCGATACCGATTCGAACGTTTCGGCGCTGCACTACATGCCCGGATGTGTAGTCATTGTTGGGTGCTCATAAATTGCAAATGGCCAAATACCGTTTAATGGTCACCGGCCTCAAAAACAGCAGCAGCACCAGCAACAACGATTGCAACATGGAAAATATAAATGAAAGAGTTCGAAAAAGTTCCATCGACTATGGGATGGAATAGGAAAGTCATATTTTGCGGTTATTATAGCTGAATTTCAGGTGTTTAACATAAGAAGAAAAAAAATTATTCATTTAAAATAGGTTTATGTTTTGATACGAATTCATTTGTATTGATACATCCGTATTCATTCATTTAAATCAATCTTTAAGGGTATACAAAAATTGATAATCATATCGATAGCTGTTGGTAGCCGACGATGTTGTTGTCTTTTTGTTTACGACGCTTGATGCGGCGGCCGTTACTTTTATTGCTTGGCCGCTGGCAGGATCTGAGTTCTGGCCACTGTCCATTGGCCACTGTCACACATGGCCGGAAATCGGCTCCGACACTGCATGAGGCCAAACATTTGCATAAAATGCCAGAAAGGAGCCGCAACGGCCACTACGGCTGCCAAACGAGCTGCCAATGAAACTGGCCTGTATCCAGCACCCTGCAGCCAGCAGCAGGACAAGGCTTGATTTTCGATTTTGATTTTGCACATTTTTCAGTGTCGAGCTTTTGATTTTTATTTTCAATTTTTTTTTTTTTCAGTCGATGCAGCGCATGTAGTTTATGTGTTTATAGATTAATCGCTTTTTGGTTAAATGACTTCGATAGTCGACGTCATGACTCCGGTCCACCCCCACCCCACCACCCTTTATGCACATATGTGGGTGCTGCTGAAAACGAGTATTCGTTCAGTGGGTGAATGTTGCGCTTTAAAATTGCCACATTTTATTGTAAATTGCTGGCGACAGCTGTGGGAAAGCCCACGACATGCAGTGAAGGACAGCAAGGGGAGATGGGGAGGGGAAGTGAGTATAATACAAGGGACCAAACAGATGTCCAGATATATTATTGGATTGAGTATGAGTCAAAGCATGCAACTTTAGAGTTTGACTTTCAGCTTCCGTTTATTGGTATAGGTCTAAGATTTTAATATATCTGATATTTATTTGAAGAAATGAATAACATCAATGTTGTCATAGCATCTAAATCAAACTAGTCTTATATAGCCCGCTCTCATGCTCCGCCTGGCTGAAGACGAAGTCGATATTGCACTAGTCCAATAACCTTTGATAGTTGTAGGCAAGGTTTGCGGACTGATAGCAAGGACTGTAAGTTCATAAGAGCTCAAACAAAAGGTAAAACTAGCGTGCGTTATCGCGAAATCACCTCAGTATTTTTCTGCTCAGTAATTTTAGCAACGCCGACAACACCGTGGTAAGCCTGGAGCTACAGCTACAGCTTTGGACCATTACCAGATGAGCGCGTCAAATCTCTAGTCGCGGAATGCGAAAAGTGAAAAACTGTCCACACACCTTTCCTTCTGTAGCATAAATAACTTTTTGGGACTGACACTGGATAGGAAATCAGACTGGCATCTTAATACCCAGCTCCGGGTTAAGAAAACTACGGTCGCCTCATATACTTGTAGGAAATCCTTTGGACTTTGGAGGCGTATGTTCCATAACATTGTCTGATGGATGTTCCTATCGATTATTAGACCCATCCTCTTATATGGGGTCTTAGTATAGTGGCCATGTCTAAATAGGCTGAACTATGCATCTCAGGTGTTCTTCGCACCACGCCCAATGAGACGCTAGACGCCATCTTACACATTCCATGTCTAGAATCAGAAGGCATGAAACAGGCTACATTTACGGCTATTGAAATGAGAGAATCCGCAGTGTTGGTCAATCAGAACAAGGGCCATGCCCCCATTCTAGTGGGTAATGCAATGATTCCCGCAAAAGCGGACTACTGTGTGCCAGTAGTACAACTCCATACACCCTTTAACACATACTTCCCCCAGAAATGGACTTATGGAACTCCCGTTCCACCGGCAAGCGTGGAGTTCTACACAGATGGCTCTAAGCTCAAAAATCGCGTTGGCGGAGGCATATACTTCGCACAGCTTAGTATCCAGCTTTCAAAGGCACTGCAGTGTCTTCCAGGTAGAGGAAATAGCCATAAAGGAAGCACTTAATTGTCTAAAGATGTCTAAAGTTAGTTCTTGTGACGTCAACATATATGTTGTTTGAAATCTCCACACGATATGGCAAATCAGCATGTTATTAGCATAATTTGAGTGCCTGTGCACCACAATATAGAAGGCAACTGCAAAACTGATGAACTTGCCAGAAGAGCCACTCTAGTGCCCCTCCTCCCTGACAAGGATGGATGTCACTGACTACCTGCAAGCTCAAAATTAAACAAAATAATAGACTCAGGTCAAACGACAAATGGATAAATGCCCAATGTGGTCGAATAGCACGCCAAATCTGTCCTAATTTAAATAGTAAGCGCAGTAGGGAACTGTGTAGACTAAGCCGACCAAATTGCTTCTTGGTAATACGTGCCTTAACCGGACATTGGTTAGTGGGTGTTCATTCCAAAAGGCTTCAAGCACAATGACTACAATGATTTCTACAGGAGCTGTAGAGCTCCTGAACATTTTCTATGCTTCTGCCCTGCACTTACAAGAAAAAAGATTCGCCACAATGGGAACCTATTTCTTGTCAAAATCTTATCCAAATTCATAAACGCAACTGGCTGGTTTACCCTGTGATTCATGCCCGCAAGATTGCATGAGAAAGGAAGTAGATTCCACACAGTATCACAACGGGCCAAAAATGGCTTAAGTGTGTCGACCTTGGTCGACAGCTGTTAAAGCTAACCTAACTGATATAGCCTGCTCCAAAGGCATTACTATTTTTATTACTAGCTTGTAAAGCGAGTCCAGAACTTTAAGCCTTAATAAAACAGTTTTTGCTGAAATTAAAATAAGAAGAGGTCTGATTTTTAGTGTTTTATTTCCATTTTGGATCAAATACCAAAAAAATTAAAAATGTATTCAAGAATTATCATTCGCATTTTAAAGTAAGAACCGAATTAAAAGTCATTTCAACAGAGGAACGTATTTTCAACACCGCTCGTCTTTACCAAATAATATTTTATCTACCTATAATTTTAAATTAAGTGTGGACAGGTGTATTAGGTCTGAAAGGTGTGAAGTTTTTTGAATTGGCTCTTGTCTACAAATACTAGTAAGTGATGCATTTAAAGCTGCCTCAACGCGTCTTTCTCTGGTCGTTTGTCGACTTGTCTGCTAAGTTGGCTGTCCTGTTTTTGGCATTAACAAAAATGTTAAATATGTTTTTACAATTCTAATTATGCAGCCGCGTCTACCACCAAATTACAACAAATGGCAGCAGCAGCAATAACAACTCGACTGGCACTCGGCATAATTAAGAGTGTGTCTGTGTGTGTGTGTGTGTGTGTGTGTGTGTGGGCAAGTGTGTGTGCTGCTGAGATTGTCACTCTTAACATGCATAAAAAATAAGTAACAGCGACAACGGCAACGGCATTTTAAAAGTTTTACAAATTAAGACATGCGAAGCGTGAGCGGTGAGCGATGGTGAGGGGAGGAAGTGGCTTTGCCTCTGCCAATGACTATTTCCGTCTGCAACCCCCTGCCATAAACCCCTCGCACAGCAGTCCCCGTCCGCCATCAAACGCTGAAACACTTGCTGAGCTCATGTTAATCAGGTTATGATAATTATTTGTAACAAATTGTTGGGAAATGGGCGGCTCGAGGGCTGTCAACGGGGTTACGAGGAAATGGGATGTGAGGGGAGGGGTAGGTGAGTGGTAGCTTTGCAATTAAAATGTGTAAAATCCACGACGCGACAGTGGAAAACTTTATGAAAATGACAAGGCGCAAGCGACATTTTCATTAAAACAATTAAAATTTAAACTGGCGTTAAATTATACAGGCATTAAACGGGCAATGGGGCGAGAACTTCCGCAAGAGGAACAAAGATAAGGGCGGCTTTTAAGTGCTTGCCAAAGACTACACTTCCCGGGCACAATGAACCAACGCCCAACATTGATGCTCCTCAATTATTCAGTGGCGGAACACAAACTAAAGCCAAGAATCGAAACTGAAACAGAAACTGAAACAAGAACTGAAACTGAAACTGAAACAGAAATGGTAAACTTTTTTGGCTGCGTGTCACTTTGCCAGTTTGTGACTTCTTCTTGTGGGCTGTCAAAGAAAGAATATGCATATATATATATATATACAGATATGTATGTATTTGGCCAGAAATTAACTGCCAACTTGATAAACTATCCATACGCAGTAACTTGACAAGCTCAAAGGCAAACCGCAGGTGAAGCCAAAAGCGCCAAAAGTTGACGGCTAAGAAGTTGACATTTTCACTCTGTATCCAAATAGTTTTCTAGGGGCGGGCTTGCTTTACTGGCAGGTGCACGATAAAAGTTTCGAGTTGACAATTAAGAAATTAAGTTGCCACTTAGGCAACTGTCAGTTTGTGTTTGACAAGCAGTCACAGATAGCTATATCCACTCACTCAACTTTTGACTTGTTTGAGTGCTCTTCCTGAGGGTCTGATAACCATAACATCCAACTTGCCAACTGCTTAGTAAACAAAGTAAAAAATTCCCGACCGTGAGAAAATTTTGAACAACTTTACAACCTTTTGTTTTTCATTCTATAGTTCTCAAACTCATTTTCATGTTTAAATTCATTAAATTTTGTTTTTCGGAAAAAAAAAACAAATCAATACGTCAAAAAACTGTTCTTCATTAATGTATAATAATTTTTTCTTTGTATTTATTAAGAGCCAAAATTTAAAAGACATAATTCACAAACTAGGAAATCTTCCAGTATTTGTCTGATTTAAACTGCTCTAGTAGATAGTAAGTTTAATTTTCCATTATATAACAACTGCTAACTAAATCTTTTAATCTTTCACTGTTTCTTGTACGTATGTTTTAAATAACTCAACGAGCAATTTCATAGAGCATTTGAACTTCGTGGATTGTTGCTCGGTAAAGTTTTTCCCGTTTTATTTGTTGGCGTTTTGTTTGCATTATCAACAGACTAACACCTTTCCAGATGTGTGAGAGTGCGTGTGTGAGTGTGTTTGCGTTAACTGATAGCTGCTCTTAGCAATAAATGCCACTCATAATTAAATCAAATTTTTGCCTGCCCCTCACTTGACTCACTTTCATTCTGAGCAAAAACTTTTTGCGTGAAGCTTAAACATAATTTTCCTACATGTTCACCCTACCCAGGCCCTGGACGCATTATCTCCAACTCCTTAGCATAAGAGCATATTCACCAATCGCATTTCCTTTATCAATGGCAAAAGGTAAATACACTCGGCAATCTTTCTCCCTACCCACGACCCCCCACCCCACCCTGAGGGCATAGCTTTTAATATGCCAACCGTGGAGTTCTACCCCTAACCCAGATCGCACACAAGCGCGCAGCTCATTCATAGTTTTCTCTAATGAGCGGCAATGTGGCAAGCGTATCATTTTTGGCTGTAAATTTTTAGCATGTCGTGGGTGATGTCTCCAGTTATCCACAATCCACAATCCCCAACTGCCAACCCCCAACCTCAATC
The DNA here is from genome assembly GCA_035043845.1 of Drosophila picticornis. Lineage (NCBI taxonomy): Eukaryota > Metazoa > Arthropoda > Insecta > Diptera > Drosophilidae > Drosophila > Drosophila picticornis. Next base: position 22,739,849 of record JAWNMR010000492.1, on the reverse strand, counting down.
CCAAATAATATGTATGCTTGGCATATGCCTGCTTAGTTGTATCGCTATAGCTTTTGATATTGTTGCGTGCTTGTGCGCGTTTGGCATGCCAAAATGACATTAGTCACACAGCCATCGAGTCATCCGAGACCGGCAAGAAGGACTCGCGGCTGCGTGTGTGTGTGTGTGTCTTTGTGTGTTAGCAGACAGCTTTATTTAGCATCCTATGTTGCTACGCCTGCATGTATGTAGTTAGTTTCCTCCATAACTTTTCCAACATTTCGCATCTCCATTTCTGGCCATGCTTTGTTTGTTTCACCGCCGCCGCCAACGCAATGGAAGCTGCTGCCACAATTTTGTCGGCACATTTTTGGTATACCATATGAATTTTGGGTTTTATGTGAGTGGCTCTGTGAAGGGGAAGGGGATGTTTATTGAGGGCTGTGTGTCTTACTGCACTTGCCACAACAATTAAAGTGTGATTGCATCAAACTAACACAAATTTTACTATATTTTTGAATACCAGTCAAAATAGTTTCTCGGGTCAACCTTGTAATAGATAAGCCTCGCCTCTTGTAAGTCTTGTATAGTTTTATCTTGCACAGCAAAAATGTTTTTTTTTTTCAAATCCGTTGAAGATTGTTCACTTAAGTACATTTGAAATTCTTATAGAGTATTTAACATTTCACCACCTTAGCCCCCTTCTACCTCTCCCACCACACTAATGTCAGACAAGTCCATTAGCCCATGCTCTAGCCAAAATTGACATGGACAATATTTCAAAACAACATACAAAAGAAAAAAATTGAAAATGGAGTGTGAGAGGGAGAAGAAAATAAAAAACATCCGGTTTAAAATGGCAGTCGCTGAGCCATTTTGACAAATCTACCAGTTATTATGCGCCTTTGTGAGCAGCGCAAGTACGAAAGGTCAGACACTAAAAAGGTGCATGATGGCCGTTGATGTGGATGTCGATGTGAATGTCTGAGTGTGGGCCTTGTTGTGGGTGTGAGTGTGGCCGATAAATGTGCTGCAAAGGAGGCAACAAAAGGTAACGGCGTCCATGTAAGCGATACCTAATTTCCGTTGTATTTTGCGAGTTGCGAGTGGCGAGTTGTACTTTCTATTGAGTTAAGGGTGGCTGGCAGTGCCGGTTGCCTCCCGGCCCCACAAAGCTGCCCTCAATGTTGTTTGTCTTGCATTTTATTAACAGGACAGTCAGGATCTCCGTCTCTCTCTCTCTTTCTCTCTCTCACTCTGTCTCTTGACAAGCTTTCGAGCGCAGCGAGCCGTGCGCTTTTATAAACTTATCTCATAACATTAATTGTGGTCAACACTTTTGGCCATTTCTGGCCTGACCATACACATACGTATACAAATTCTTGGCTGGGTAAGAGGCTGATTGGGCGGTTGGGGCAGAGCCGCATGCTTACATTGTCAGTGATTTATGCAACAGCCGCACATGAGCCATAAATACTAAAATGCCAAAAGTTTCGCACAGGTGAATATTTGGCTATAAGCAGGAGCTGTGTATGTGTCTATGTGCGCTCCCAAGTGACCAACTAAGCAGCAAAAGGATCAACCACTAACCATTCAGGCAGTCGAGCAACAAAAGGCCATGGCCAAAGTTAAATATTTAAGCAGCCGACAAAACAACTCAATTAATTTGAAACGTTACGCCAGAGGCCGCCGCACACAGCCAAATGGCAATTGAGCAAGCTTATGGGAAACTTATCCCGACTCCATTTCCATGTCCATTCTGAACAATTCCATGAAATGATATACTATTATATCAATCGGATGACGCGACGAAAATAAAAAAGGCCAACAGGCACATATTATGGCTAGCAGCGTTTTGGGCCACATCAGCACATTTGATTGTCCCAGCAACTGTTACGCAGTCACACTTACAGTCACACTTACAGTCACAGTCACAGTTACTGTTACTGTTACATGCTCATTAAACGATTTTTAGCCTCGAGCATAAGGAAAACAAGTTGGGGAAAGCAAACGGAAAAGTAAAGAAGAAAAAGTGCCGTTAATATCTCTTTATAAACCTGCTGGGAAACATTTTCCGTAATGCTGCAGGCACCAAAAACAAAAGCACAATGGACTTGAAGAAAAACTTAAGAAAAAACCAAAAAAAAACTCAATTATAAAAACTCGAGTGAACGACTTGCATATATCCTGTAACTTGACATGAAAATAATATAATACAATAACTGTACAAAACGATCTCTGGGCTTCATATAAGCCACAGAATTATTTTGGTCTGCCATAATTCAAAAGGAAAGAGCGTGAAACAAAACTCTCCAGGATAAATGGGAAAGGTTTCAACGGTTTCTACATGAATCCTATTCATATTGCCAAGTTAAGTGGTATCGTATGGTAAAATGAGTTCATAGAAAGTATTAATTTGGATTATTATTATTTCTAATTGTTATTATTAATCGAATCTTGATCTTTGGTAATGTACCCGTTGACTTCTCGTGTTGAGGGTATAAGCATTAAGAAAATACAACTTAGACACAAGATAAACATCCTGCATTCAAGCTTCAGCACAAAGACTGTGGTGAGGAGGCGTGTTAAGCTGCCCCCGCTGAAGCAACCAACAACAACAACTGAACAACTGCTGTAATCAGCAGTTAACAAAATATAAAAACAAAAAGGGACATCAGCACACACACTTACATACACAGGATTCACGTCTTGGGCGCGGGTGACGGAGCGAAGGACAACGCAGTGCGCTAACGAGCAATTAGATTTCATTCTAAGCTTGGGAATTAATTGCAGTTTTTGCCAGGCTTCGCCACGGGCGCTGCGAACAAATAAGCCTGGCTGAGTTCAAAGAGCCAATCGCCCGTTCACGGAGACACACACTTGAAAAAATAAATGTCTTGGAATCATCTTAATCTTTAAAAAGTGGAAATTCAACTAGTCAAACCCCAACAACAAGATAAATTTAGGTTTCCATATATTTTTAAACTAAAAATTAACAAGATATTTTTGAAATTGTCCACTTATACACATTTCTTACTTTTAGAAAACGAATTACAATATTTATGTTTCCAGGGCAATTTTAATTTGATGCCGATATCGAAGCCCGAGGCTATATATTTTTCTTAGTGCAGAAGACTGAACTCTGCCCCTGTGGCAAGTATTGTGTGTGCCATATGTTGTCCATTTTGTGATTCATTGTGGAAATGGCCAATTGGCATGAAGGGGCAGCAATGGGAGAATGCAGAAATGGAGAGCAGAAGGGAGAGCCCATCTTCATCTTCACACTACTTGACAACGTAAGCACCTTTCGAAATTGCACATTAGCACATTAGCTAGAGCTGCCATCCCCGAGATAATGAGGTTGGGCTGCGTTCCACACATTCAGCGTTATTTTTGGGACGTTTTAGCCACAGTTTGCCTCTTCTTGTGATTAATTTTTTATTGCAGGCAGAGGGCATACAGAGTCTAGGGAAGTGATTGTTAGTTGCTTCTGCCGGCGGGGGCAAATAATTGGGGTTTGTCTCACTGAAGCCTGTTTACGAGTATGACGACAATGGACTTTTTGGGTAACAGTTTGGTAACGAGCTAATAAGCCGCAAAGGACTTGCGTGTAGGTGTGTAGACAACTAAGTGTTTATAGGTGCCACAAATTGGGCTTAAGGACTGTTAACTACATTGCAATTAATCAGAAAGGGTATTTGCAATGCAAGCAAATGTAAAGAATCTACAAATAAGACAATTGAAAATCTTGAATTTTTCTATCTACGATTACAAAATAATTTGAAACAATTAAGAATGTGGCGATATACCCAGAGTACAGCTGCTTACTATATTCTAGTTTTATTCGCAAAGTGCTCTTTAAAATGTTTGCATCCAAATGTGGGCAGGTCTGCAAGTGCACTCATTTTTTATGGCAAGCACAGGTACTGAAGAGTAACAACAAAACGAATGCATCGCATATTTTCATCCCGTGCATATACATACATACATACATACATACAGGCAATCGATTATCTTGCCGTCTCTTTCTCACACATGCGCTCGCATATTTATGGATACAGAAAATAGTTGCAGCAACTGATGGAAATGAGATCAATATGATCAAATTGGGCAGTTAGTCAATAATATGCAAATGCATATGACGTATTAATTTAAAGCACTTGCGCTTAAAATTGTGCCTTTTATTGCTATCGGAAATTGAAATGTATCGGTATTCGAGAAACGGAGCTATTGATAAAACGAAGCAAACTTACCGGACCGGAAGACGGACATGGCTATATCGACTCGGCTGTTGATCCTGATCAAAAATATATGTACTTTATGGGAGATGCTTCCTTTTGCCTATTATATACATTTGCACAAAAACATTATAGCCCATTTTTAATGGGTTCAGGGTAGAACCAATATTTAAATATGTTTTCAAACAGATATACACCCTGCCATATTTCTTGAAAGGCACTGTTTTTTTTTTCTCCTTGAAAAATGTATTTTTTTTTTTAGTTTTTTTTATGTTCTGATTTAAATTCACGTTAAAAAAGATTTTAACTAAATTTTTAATATAATAATAATGTGTCTTGCCACCAGATTTGTTTGCAAATTTAAAAATTTGATGTGGCTTCAATTCAACAACTTTTTGATTGATTATCCATAAAACTCATCAAAACGTTGTCCAACAGGTTATATAAGTTTGTAGTTGTAGTTTTTTTTTTTAATTTTAACACATTATTATTTGCCGGTCAATATTATTTAATTGATATTTGCTTATTTCTCAATCCAGCACCCTTGTAAGACAGGATTTTAGCTTTTTCCTCAGGTGAGAGCATTTTTCTCTTTCCCATTCTAAATTATTGTATGCAACTAATCTGAACTAATAATCTAAAATATTAAATTAAAATGTATACTTTATTATCCCAACCAAAGAAAATTCATTAAATGCCAAACTTATTTTTCCAAAGGGTTGAAATTGGTTGCCTTTATTCGAATTTCGCACCCAAACTAGCCATAACAAGAGAGAATATTGCAGTCCAGCGAAACTGACTGCAAAATACTTTGATAACTCAAGTAATACCAGCTGATAACAGGTACCACAGAACATGTTAGGTGAAGCCAAGAAATTCTGTTCAAGCTTCCCTTTCAAGTTGCGGTAGATATGAGCTAGTAGCGTTCTTTCCAAGTTTGTTAGCTGTAGCTCTCAAATTAGGAGAGGTATGCGATTTTGGAAATTGGGGGCGAGAGTGGGAATAGCCACAAAATGTTGGAATCTACCTTCCAAGTTTTTGCGGGAAATATAGGCTTTAAACGATTTTGGGAGCGGGAGTGGGCGTGGTCAACATTTTTTTCCCTGATTTTTTAAGGTTGTTACTAGCAATATGCCTTTCAAATTTGGTGGTAGCCTTCACATTGTATATATATATATATATATATATATGGTCTTATCGGCTTACACTAACAGGTGTATCGGTTTAGGGAGACTAAATGGGCGTGGCCACTCAATTTTTTATCGATATCTAAGGGAGTTACTGGTAACTTTCAAAAGTTTGTGATTCTTACAAATTATGGAAGATATGCGCATTTCAAATTACTATGGCCGGAATTCCTGGAGGCGGCGGGTATAAGCGAGTATTTTTATCCTTCAACGAGGTTACCAGAAAGTTACCTACAAAGTTTGACCGCTCTATTTTTATCTCCAAGTTTTACGCATAATCCGACGCGGGCGCAGTCCGTTCCGCTCAATCCGGACAGACAGACTGACAGTATGACGGCCATTACACAAAACCAATATACAATAATACCTTCGGAAGTAAAGTATAAAAAGGTAATTTTAAATTGCTTTGTCTTGCAAACTCTTGCGAAACCCCTGAAGCTGTATAGTTAATGTAAACTAATTGCCTAGGCTGGCAGCCAGAAACCATCAAGGTAAATCACGTTACTACTTACCTACCTAACCTAACAAGGCTAGCCCAACAGAGTTTGGCCGAGCCAAGCTAAATCGATTCGAACCATTGAACCACGTCAAGTTGAAGCACTCTAAAGCGGACTGAAACCGAAATGGAGGTAAGCCCGGTGCAGTACTGCCAGAGGGTGGGGTGGGGGCGTGGTCTTATCAATAACCATAATGAAGCTGATATGTTGAAATGTTGAGTACTTGGGCACATTCAAAGGTTGTCTAACGAGCGCGTAAACGGCGCGTGCAATTTCCCAAAGCCATTAAAAACTCAAGAGATAGATGAGCAAGGGATGGGAGAGAGTGAAGACTACACGAAAAAAATTGGCAACACAAACATTAAGATGGCGCCAGGGTTGGCGTTGCAGGCGTGAAATTAAATTGAACAACTTTTGACAGCTAATCTAAGGAGCGCAACTAGAGTAGATGTTGCCTGCCTCTGCTGATCTCTTACACGCATTAAATTTTAATGGAGCACTCAAAAAGTCTGCCACAAAATGCCGTTAAAAGTGCCGGTTCCGAATGGAAGGGGAGAGAAACTAATGAAGCCAGCTGCTGGCTGGTGGTTGCTCAACCACAGATGCGAATCACAGCAAAACCAAAAAAGAGCAAAGATTCACCACAGCAGGAAAGAGAACAGCAGTTTAAAAGTATAAATTGAAGTGAATGTGAACTGAGACTGAGACGGAGACCCACAAACATACTGCCAGATTGGAAGGCAGAGGAGGTTCGACTGCGTCTGCCAATCGAACCCATGTCCAACTAATCCGCTCTTAATTAAAGATTGCTGCCCCGCAGTCCCCTGCAACCCCGTCTGCTATAGCAGGAAAGTTTTCAACGTCGCGTCGCCTCCTTGGCAAATAGACTCGTACTTGCAAATTTTCCATATTAAGTTGTTTGGGTGGGGGAAAATTTTCTGGCCAGCAGCCGTCGCTAAACCTCAAGAAATAAATCTTTGACAAAGCTGCGCCGCAAACTTGTTTGTCTAAGCAGCAGCCCCCTCTGCTGTCCTTGTCTCCGTGCCTTCTCCCCCAACCCACATCTCGACTGTCCATTGCCTAGCTTTAAGTTGGCCAACAGAAGGTGTTATTATAATGTACCAATATGTCTGGCCGCCAAGTAATGTTGCTGCTTCTGACGCTGTTGCTGCTGCTGCTGCTGCTGCTTCTGCTCCTTGGACGTGATAAGATCATAATCCCATTTATGTCTTTACTCGGGGCGGCGCACAGAAACTTTTGTGGCTCCCGAACGGGGTAACACAAGACGCCGCTGTTTATATATAAACTCAGGTCAGAGAGCACTAAATCAAGTTGCCACCGTCCACAAGCCAAACGGGTGGTGCTCCTGATAGTGGTGGTGGTGGTCCTGCACTGCAAGAAAAAGTACGCCTCATAGAATTTAAAATATGGCTCTAAGAAGTAGACTTTTTTTTACTTATTAATATATTTTGAATTTTTTTTTTATAAATCCATTGTTTGCCTTTGTTGACCAATCCTAAAAATATCCTATGTACTTACAATTATTAGAAAATGTCAATCTTTTATAAAAAAAAAAAATATTCAAAAAGTCAAAGTATATGTTCACTGACTGCGATTTCTTAACTCCAAACTTCGGGTTGTTCCTCTGAGTGTGCACGCAAAGAAGCTGTTAAGCAGCTTAAAACTATACTTGGGCTTCCACTTGGGCAATTGTTGATAAGCGCCCAGCCAAACGACAGTTTTGCATTGGAACAAATTTGAGACTTTTGTTAAGAAAAGTTTTTGGCCAAAGAAGCTGCAAGGATTTTGTGAAATGGGTAACGTCAGCTGCTAAAAAGGCATTCCGTGTGTGTGTGTGTGTGTGTGTGTGTGTGTGTGTGTGTGTGTGTTGTGTGTGTGTGTGTGTGTGGACGAGAGTATGTGCTGATGATTTTATCAGTAGACCACGTTCAGCAAATACTCGCAGCAGAAGCAGCAGCAGCCAAATATATGCCCCAAAACAAAAGCCAAGTGAAACACGTGGGTTTGAGCATAAGCTCTCTTGACTTAAAGAAAGCGTTTATGCTAAGGTTTTATAATTGCAAAGAAAAAGCCTACTTAAGTACATGGACTAAGACTAAAACTGTGTCATTTTAATGAAATTATTTTTTGTGAATTAACTAAGCAGAATAAAAGAAAATGATTAAAACTGTAAACAGTAAACTAATGTAAATTTTTAATTGCCCAGCGTTCACAAAAATTATAAGGACAACCGAAATTACCATTTATATATATGGGTAAAAAACTGTGGGATCAATGTTATATTTGTGAGTGTTGATTATAAGTCCGATTCGCTTGACACTTTCGTTCGCAGCTGAGTATACAAAATTACCAGTCAACCTATGTGTCTGTGCCGTAAGTTGGATGCTTCGGTACTTCGATTTATCCATGGTTGTAAATTGTACATAAAGTCCAATAAAAAGTGCTGACAACAAAGTAATAAGTCAATTGTCAATTATCTATTTTAATAAAATTTAAGAATTTCCATGTCATACAAAGAATACGAACTATGCTATTAAACCACTATCCGGTTAGTTCGTATCTTTGAAAGTTTCCATTTGCTTTCTTGCCTTTTGTCTCCTGTGATTTCTTATGCTTGGCACAACTTTTTTAGTAGCAGACCACATTGGCTGTGTGTGTGCGTGTATGTGCAGCTGATAAAACAAATGAGCCTTAATGCGACTTGCTTGAATAGACTTAAAATGTGCGGGTGTTTGTTTGGGGCCCTTTGAATTGGGCTCGAGGCTCTCGAGCCCAGTCAACTGTAACTAATTTGTTGCACACAAGTTGGTACCTCTCAGCTTTCATGGTATGTTCATCTGTAGGCCAATTTGTGCTGCAGCTTGCAGTTTACTATCGACTCAAAGCTTAGCTCGTAAATAACTTTATTAAGAGCACATTGAAATCACTTTTGTCTATTTTAAGAACTGTAACGAATATACGACAAGCAATTTCTAATTATATTATATTCAATAATTATCATTTTACCAGCGGTTGTTAAAATGTTTGATGTAAGTTTTGCACTGAAAATTTCTTCAAAATTACAGTCAGAAACAGAAACAGAAACTTTGTTTTTTTCAGGCTCTGTCATCAATTTTATGATTGGATTTCTACGATTTTGCAAGAGAATAATTAAATAAATGAGCAAACTTATTTTTTATTTATTTGTAGCAATTCGATTGCATAGAAATAGGAAAAACTAAGAAAATTAAATATTCACAAAAATTATTTGGAAACATTAAGCAACATGGAATAATTTTTAATAGAGCTTCAAATAATTACAAAATTCAATAATCAATTAACTACAGAGATCGGCAGACCAAAAGCCATATAAGATATGACTATAGATTGTATAGACTCTCAGCACTCAAGATAAATTACATGACATAGTTCTATATTCCATCCAATCCACACTCAATTTCCATATTCAAGTTATTGCTGTGATCCCTTATGGTTTTTAGAAGACATTTTGGACTTGTATTCAGTTTGTGCCTTCCGGCGCTTTATGAGTTACATGTTTAATTATTTTTACCTTTGTTTGGCTGATAAAGCATTATCTGATGATAGACGATAGCTTTATGAGTGTTTTCAAATAGTTTTTTGCAGCTGAAGTTACTGATGATTGAGTTGTTTGCAAAGTGAAAGGCATTTGCTAAGGAGTTGGAGAGTAGCAGACACAATTCTGGTACCCGCATGGCATATTGAAGTAGAGTCGAGCAGACAGGACACACATGACATACACACTCACCATCAGATATACACAGAGAGAGACACACACACACACACACACACACACACACACACACACACACACACACACACGCACACAGTAATAGTTATCAGCTGGCGAAAATGTTTTGGCGGCGAGTGAGAATTTTGCACGGAAGCTGAATCTGTGCGCCTGTCTGACTGCATCAAGAGTGTGTGTGTTTGTGTGTGTGGTTGTGTGTGTGTATTTCCAATGAGGTTTTGTTTCAATTTCCTTTCGATAGGCCACAGGCATCCCGAGTACAGGACGCGGGCGTCGACAATTTCATGCATAAATTCATTCGATGTGTGTGTTTCTCTGTGTATGTGTGAGTGGGCTTCATGCCTCACTGAAATTCGAGTGAGATACTTCCTTCCGCCACATTTGTTTGTTTTGACTGTTAAACCTCCCTTGCTCCCTCGCACCCTCCCCCACCCAATAACACTACCGCCTCCACCTACTCGTTGTTGCATCGTACTGCTGATGATGATGATGACTTTGCATCTAAAACAATTAAGTTTCATTTAAAAATAAAAAGAAAAAAGGAGAACACATCAAATCGGTGCTGCCAAAACAATTTACATACTGCGCATAACTTGGCTTAAATGAGTTTTGCAACAAATTCTGACAGGACGGGAGACAGCAGCCACAGCAACATCAGCAATAACAACAACAACGTTGTCCAGCGACGTGGTTGCGATTTGCAGCTAATCCCTTATGGGCATTTTGTCATTCCCTCATCCCCTTGCCCCTACTCTGGCCCATTTATCCCATCAGTTTGTTTGGCAGGCTGGCAAGCAGGCAGGCGGGCTGCAGTAACATCAACAACGTCCAGGCCAGATCCCTTGCCAGGTTGCGGCTCATGCAAATTTCATGGGGTACGCAGAAAAAAGCGACACATAAAAAATGTGAAATACATTTCCTGTCGTCTAGTCACTGGGACTGGGCGAGGGTCATGCGAGCACCAGCAGTAGCTGCAGCAACAGCAGCAACAGCAGCAGCAGCAGCCGCCAGGACATGGCTAGGACAGTGTCGTTCACGTCGACGTCGACGTCGACGACAACGACAAGTGCGACAAGTGTGCCCGGCTGTGGGCGTGCCACATAAATAAATATATGTATGCATGTATGTTTGTGTGTTTTTGCAACGGCAACAACAAGTTGTAAAAAAAAGCCAAGCACACAATTTATATCCTGGACAAAGGACAGTCGCCGCTTATCCCAACTCCAGATAGTGGACGACTCTCGGTTCACTTACCCTTCACCAACCCCCACCACTCTCCACCACAGCCAGGGACGCCTGGGCAGCCTGGGCAGAAACTTTGCTGCCGAATTTAATCCAATAATAAATGGAATATTGCTGACCTCGGGCATTAAATTAAATGTTGTTATCAGTCGAGTGCAGAGAAATTATCAGGCGGCGGTTTGCCACACACACACGCACACATACTCTTACTCAGTTGCATGCCGCAATCACGGGCTGGAGCTATCGTAAAGGAAGGGAGTTGTGTGCGCGCAAGTTGAGTTATTTGTGCTGAAACTTGATATAATATGGCAATTGCCAACGAGTAAATATACTAAAGTTGCCAGGGCTCCACTTGGAGATACCCTGTATGCAGATATAAGCTAATGTCCTCCAATTAGTCAAATGTAAATAATACCAATAATACACTGAATTGTTAACTAGAAATGAGGTCTTTCGCCAATTTATATATATATATGTGTAGGCAGTTATCAAGTAGTTCTGTAATACCCTTTCTTTGGTATGTAGCCGTTCTGGTAATAGACATGCAATTCACTAGTACAACGATCTGATTAATTACAACCGCGAACTTTTTTTGTTGTATTTTACGCTAAAGGGATTTTGCAATTATTCTTGTTGCTTAGTAAACTACAAAAAGTTAAGTAAGAGCACAGTTAGATTAAATTTGCTGCATGCTGTTCAATTGATACATTCATTAGAAAATTGCGAATTATTTTGCTATTGGCAATAGCTTTCAACTTGTTGACTATTCATCCGCTTTACTTTTTAAGTCGACACGCCATTCAAAAACAAAGTCGCAGTCGATATCAGTTGCTCCTTTAAAGTTTCTGCCTCTTACAAATAAGTTGCGTCCCAGTGGGCAGTGGGTAAGAGTTATGAGCAAGTGACACTCTAGTAGCAGCATGCGGGTGGGGGCGGTAAAGTTGGAGGGGAGACTTCTGACTGTGACTGAATGTGCGTCTGTTTGGCCGGATATTAAGCTCGTTTGCATATAATTTGCGTTGCAGAGACAGAAGCAGCAACTGAATGTGAAACTAAAAGAGGAACAGAAACCAAAAACAGTTGCAACTCGACTCCCGTTGACGATGTTGACGGTTATTTTTGGGGCTCGCCGCGATAAGAGCAGAGCAGCCGAGGCAGCAACCAGTCCGTAGTGGCATTAAGAATCAGACAGTGGTTTTTTGGGCACAGAGTAAAGCAATTAAGTTTTGTGACCACTCCGTATTATCCGACTGCGGCTGTCCCTTCATGTTTGCTAGCATTGTAATTGAGGCTGAAAATTGTTTGCCCGACCAACCAAAAAGACGGCCAGCTCTTCATATGCTGAATTTATAACAGGTAATAAATGCATTGTACGTGCTTACAATCTGGCTGTGCAAATTCTTTTTTACCACATAGAATATCACTGGCAGCTCGACAGCTCGACAGCTCGGATTGTTGAGATCAGTATTCCTGATATTTCCAACACGAAATCAATAAAAGTTCTAGTTTAGAAAATAGTGAATTCTCAACTCAAATCGTTTAAGAACGTTGTGCTCAATTTTTTTCCTTTTGTGAAATTCCCGAGCTCATTAATTTAAGATTGTTCGCACATATAGAAATTTGTATTATATCTTCATATTTTTTGAGTACAGAACAACTAACTATTTAACTATTTTTATGTAGTTATAATTTCTGCAACATGCATAAATAGTCAATTTGTAAGAAAGGAATACTTTATCCATCTTGAGAAATATTACAAAATGAATTGTACTTGGAATTTGCAGAATAAGTCAGCAATCGCTTATTACTGAATGTAAGCAGAATAAAATATTGAATAAGGGTTGCTTTAATCCTAAGCAACAGTCGCGATTCCCCTTGTAGCATAACAATTTCAAAAAGGTTTGCTGTATTTAAACAGATATGCAATGATAAATATTTATAATACAAGTTTTCAATTCTAGGCAAACTTTGCACATAAGCCAACATATTTGAGACGCAACTTTAAGCCAGTTTACTTTTCGAATTGCCAACGGCAAAAGTGTTTTTACCTTGCTATGAGCCCAGACAACTTTACACAAAGGGCAAACTGCTTGGACCCAATGTGTGTTGCCAATCAGCTAAAGTCTTAAAACACTTTTGCATAAGTTAACGCACACACACAAATCTGGTCCGTGTGAGTGTGTGTGTCTATCTATGTATAAGGATATATTGCATGTGAATGCTTTTTAATCCTTTTTGCGTGACGGCAGCTGGCGTTGAGAGACTCGTAACACGGCTCGACAATTGTCTTAGTCCTCTCAGTGACAGGGCTTTTCGGCGTAAGTCGGCCAGGCGTTGATTATAATTGACTTTGGCTGACTTAAGTGCCAAAATGGAAATATCATGTACCACATACAGTTTATAATTGTCTGAGACGCCTGCCAAAAATGTACATGTACGAGTGGCAATTGCCTTGGGGTACTTTTCTCACTTTAAGAATTGTATTCTATATTGCCAGGGCACCATAGTGATAGTGAGTTAAAAACGCATGATTACCCCAAATGGAATCAAATGATGTGCAAAAATGTTTAATATACGTATAATCATGCTTCTAACGTTGTCCTGGACACTGGTCAGTCCATAACAAAACACGCTTTCAATCTATTGCCATGGATGTTAAGTGCTTCCAATTGCACAGCACCCACTCCTCATATTCCAGAACGAAACATTCCACAATTCTTACAAGTACATACCAAACATAAAGGCAACAAAATAGTTTCAGTCTTGGCCAATAAAAATGAAAAAAAAAAAATTATAAACACATTGTCATGGTATCACCTTCCTTTCTTCTGCCCCTGAGAAATTAGGGGGGCAGATGGTGTTGATGGTGGTGGTGTTGCAAACAAAAAGCCATTACAGCTTGAACTTCAACTGAAAGTTGTACTTGCTCTGTGACTGCGAAGTTTTCGATTTGGGTTTAGCTTCTTTTCTTTGTCTACCCTGTTCTCTGTTGTTAAAGCAGAAAGGGATGTATTCTATAAGTAGAATAATGAGCATTTAGACATTTGTATCTGGTCTTTTTCGGTAAATTGACCTACATTTAAATAGGATACAGTTTTTTTTTTCTTGTAATTTGTTTGATAAATTATTACATTTTTTTCAGGAAAATTTTTAAAATATATCACCAACTGGATTCATTAATACTCTGGCTACACAACAAACAGAGTATCTCGAATTTGAGTGCTATTGTTTTCGTATTCCTACTTATTTTTTGATATTCGCACCTTGCTGAGAAAGTGCAGTAAACTGGCATAAAAAATTGGCGCACTTGCGACGTGACTCTTGCATCCCCATTCGCATCCGCACCCGCATTATCCTAATCATCACCATACTCATCGGCATCATAACAGAACATAATGATGTTGATGATGCCATCAGCATGATTAAAAAACTTTCGCATCAGCTGCTAAATCTGCATTGATCGGGTAATGCTGAGAAGAGGATGCGGTCGGTTCAACGGCCTTCCGTCTCTGGCTTGCGGCAATGCGCCGAGTAAATAATTGATCCCCAATGTCTCATTTAGCCCAACACACACATACACATACGACCCACAAACCTTCCTCCGCTTGCTCCTCTGGCATTCACGCAAAATCAAACTGAAGTCCATAACAAGTAACTGACCGCCTCATAAAGCAATTAAGTGCATGTGGCTGTCCGACCAAGCAGCAACGTGTTGGAATATCCCCAGCAAAATCAACAACAATAACAGGCATCCACATTGCTGACCCTCGCTGTCCCCATTTGACGCCAAACTCTTGGATTGGGTGCTTGTGTGCCCGCTGAGTTTGGCTTAGTACGGAGCTCAAGTAATTCATAGCATTAATTATATTATACGACCCCAAAGCCGAACGAGACGAGCACTTAATTTGGAAGGGGAAGGCAGCAGCAGCAGAAGCAGCTATTGAGGATAGTCCAGAGCAGTCTGTGTGGCTCTCTTGGACAATAGCAGGCTTTGGTTGACTACATTAAAATTAGTGTTGCCTACTTTTCAGCATATCATAAATGATTTTAATGATCCATATTGAAATTAAGGATACATAAATGTAGACCTTGAGATTATTTTATACAGTATCCAGTATTTTTGGTATTTTGATTTTTTTTCCTATCAACAGTACAAGTTTTCTGATTTCATATTGATATTAACCCTAAAATTGGTTAATAAAATGGTGTGAAATGCATCACATATTAGATTCTCACGCTTTGATTGTTTAAACAACTTACATGTATATCCAATTCTTTATGTATACATGGATAAGCAAAACTTCATGTATAATATCAGCATCGTACTTAGTGTTTTCCCAATAAGCCGATATAGCTTTTCCGGCGAATCGAATTTTGCAAGACTCCTTATCAATGTTCACTAAAATCAGTCACAAAAGGAAAATTAAGTTTATTTAATTCATTATACTCATAAATACAATGTCCTATTGTTAAAATACCAAAGTCTACATTCGATTTAAAATATTCCAAAGTCAGCATTCGATTTAATATTATTAGAGTAGAGGGTATTTCCCAGTCTTTATTGATTTATTATATATTCGCTTATTGTTATAAAAATATTATCTAATAAATTTAAATAAAAATCTCTAAATACTGTGGGGAAATTGATTTATGCGGAAAAGCAAAGTAAACTGCAAAAAAAAATACTAATTAATAAATACATTTGACCAAAAGCGAGCAAATATGGACAGTCGTTACTGGTACTGTTGTTGTTATTATTGTTGCTGTTGTTGCAGTTTTTGTAGTGTGTGACAATGTGCAGATAAAAGTAATTAACGCCTATTTGGGGAATTGGCCATATTGTGCGCTGCGGGGGCTTCGACTCTGGTCAATAATAGCTACAACAAAACGTGGTTGAAGCGAGCATCAACAAGAACAACAACATGCATACAATAATTATTGACTTATTGGCCATAATGGCATTTAAGAGTCCGATGCCACCGAAAAATATTTGCATAAAATTTGCATTGACAACGGTTGAAAGCAATTGAAACAATAATTTCGTCATTAATGTGCGACAATCCTCCAACCCGTCCACAAATCCAGCAATGGAGCCCCAAAAGCGTCCCTTCCCTTAGAGCGCACACCCCGTTGATCCACCTTTGTGCCGACTACAATCCACCTGCAAATGCGAATTGAAAACGTGCTTATCGGCGCGCATCAGCAACGTGGCCTGAACCCGGAGACCCGAACCTGAACTCGAACCACCAGAAACAGTAGCAGCAGCAGCAGGACACCAGAATCGCAGTCCGAATTGCATTTAAACGCCATTACTCGCACATTGCAATTGTTTAATGCGTTTAATTACATTTGTTGGCTGGCACTTAATGTTTTTATAATTAATAGAATCAATATTGATTTTGGACCTGGGACTTTGTGCTCACAACTCCACAAGCCACTCACACCCGCCGCAGGGCCAAACAGTTGTGGTTAATTGTAGATTAAAAATGCAGCAATGCGGTTGCATTCAATGCGTTTCACGTTTGTTCATACAGGCGTTAATTTTCTGGTTAAACTATGGACCTCAATAAAAGAATATTTTCAAATGTAATAGTATGTATGTATTTTGTATGTAGTATGTAAATAAAGGAGCACTCAAAAAAAATTTTTTTTAAATAAATAAATTTTAAAAAATTAACTCCACGGTATAACTCTGATAAAGCAACACACAATTTAGAACACTTATTAATTGCCCTACGATGATTTGGAAATAAATATACAAACAAATATATATGCTATTTCTGGTGTTTGTGACATTTGTTCAAATCAATAACAAATTCAGACAGTAAAATTAAATATTATAATTAAATATCATTGCATACTTAAATATAACAACAAAAAATTATTTAAAATTCAGCAATTATCAAAATAAATTTGTTTTATATTTATATGATAAAGTTATTTGTGATAAAAAATAGTATAAATTAATATATTAGCTAAATTTAATAAAGAACAATTCAACATTTACCTGACCCGCCTGATTGTAGCTATTTAAAAATATTTCGTCTGATTTCAAACTGATTAAAATGCAATTTTTATTTGCTTTTAAATTGTTTACCTGCAAATATTTTTATTTGTTTTGCGCGACGCATTTAATTATAATTGTAAGGAAGCATATTGGAAGGAGGGAAAGCGCATGCATGCATGCATGCAAAATGTAAACTGGCTAACCCATTCGCCGTCCCCGCCAAATGGAGTCACAAGTAAAAAAAATGTGAGTGCTTTAAAATGCAAGCAGCGTAAAAGATTAGCACGATTATTTCAGCTTGAAGGCGTTTAACTTTACATTGCAGCGCACACGTTGCGAGTTCAAAGGGTTCACAATTGCGCGCACAACTCCCCAGATCCATTCATTCATTTACCCTTGCAACTTGAGTTTCATGTTGCACAGTTCTGGGCACTTGGGCAAAAGCCAGAAATTGCCAAGTTTTGTTACGCTTTTCGTTTCGTACCGTTTCGCGTGAAATGTAACTTAAAAAATGTTAGTCTAATGCACCGATTTGGAATTTACTCATCGTCACATGAATATAAAGACGTTATTATATGGGATCTGAAATTGGGGGTTGATGTCTATAATGCGCTCTTACCTGGTGGTTAGTTCTTGGCCAACCGTGGAATCAAATATATAAGATACATTTTTTTATTTTTATATTTTTTAAATTTATGTGGGTGTGAGCAACAAGGATTTATTGTGGAGAGCTAACTTAAGCTGAAAAACAAATTTTGATGAGTGGGAAAACAATTTTTTTGCGTTATGTCATTTCTTTCTACTGAATAATGATGCTGATTGACAAAGATTGATGCAATGTGTTTTCCCTTTTCCTAAAAATAACAAATAAGCACATGTTGTAGATAATAAATACTTATGTAAGCTGAGTTCGAACTGTTTGAAGAAGTCTCCCTCTATGTAATGATTGAAGTTGAATGGCATGTGTTGATGGTGTAAGCGAAATACTATTAAGGAGTGTATACAAGTTTTTGATTTCAATTCCTTAAGTTTCGTCTGGAGATGTGAGCTTGTCAATTGATTCACATTCACTATCTGGTAGATCATAATTTGTGGGATTCTCTTTGCAATGATCATTATTCATATTGGCTTTATTGATGCTGGAGCTATTTATATGATCTAGATTGTTGTTGGTTATATCCACTTTGGGAGTCAGAATTTGATGACCATCCAATGAGCTCTCATTCGAGTTTAAAGTGTTATCCCAATTGTTAGGAGTGAAAAGATGGGTTAGACTCTCCTGGGGAGACGAATTTGGTGGAACATCTGAATTCGTTGGATCCATTTCTGGCATCATCTGAGAGACATTTCCCGTCATATCGATGGACTTGGTACGGACATTGCGCATGAGATAGGAGTTCCGTTTGTGTTCTAGAAAACTTAACATATTCAAACCGATATTAATGTTGGGCAATAGTTCTGCATAATGCGTATTCGGATTGTCGTCATCATTCATATTGAAGATTAAAAGGGAACTGCTACTTTGCGGAAAGTAGATATTGGGCATTGAGGGCATCACCGGGCCAGTCGGCGTCAAAAAGGTGTTCCTCTTCCGAATGTCTATCGGTGAATCTCCATTGCCGTTCTCACAGTTTTGTGTGTACTGAGATATTGATTCGCTATCGATATTTTGATCATATTCGTATTCTTCATCCGGATTTAGGTCACTCTGTTCATCAATGTTCCTATAATTGTTGCTGCTGCTGTTGACCCTGGAACTGTGATTTGTGTAGGGGTACGAGCTGAACGAGCTAAACTGGCTGCCGTATATCTGTTCGTCCGTTTGCTGCGTGGTAAAGCTCCAAGCTTGACTGGAAGATAAGCTACTTGGATGCTCTTGCTGATCCTGTTGGAATTGCATACCTTGCTCAAGCGACTGTGCCGACTGTTCCCAAGATTCTGATGGTTCCGACTGTTGCGAGGATGCGGTATTCGACGTGCAAAAATACGTTGGCTGTGGACGATTGTGTCCTGAAAATAAAAGTACAAATTATCAATATTATCACCTGAGTATACAACGCTTTAAAATGAGAATTATTTTGCTGTGTATAATAACGGGTTACTCACCCACGGGTCTGTAAGAGAATGTGTAGGTCCCTGTGCCTCTCGTCCCACTTGCATTAGACAAATTAGATTCAGGCACATTCGGTGGCGGCGGCGGATACATGTTCATGTACATGCACCAGCATACGTAGTTGGTCTGTGTGCCGACATCGATCAGAAGCGGTGGTGGGTGTTCTGGCTGGGGACTTGGAGGTAGCGTCGACAAACCTGAACCTCCAAACACACTCACATGCATGCGCGCCAGATCCTGAGGAGTCAAACTGTGCGGATGGCTGGACGACACATTCTGTGCGAGACGGAACAAGAGAGAGAGAGAGAGAGAGAGAGAGTTATTAAATGAAGAGATTCTCATTGCGGACACTACTCACCGATGACAAAAATAGACTTGGATGGAGCGATGTTACTTCCAGAATGGCAGTGGTGTAGGCAGCCATCTGGAGTTGGCTCATTTTGGCAAAACGGCCGCACAGCAAGGGCAACATTAGATTATGGGCACGTAACAAAAGATTCCTCAATGTGCCAACATACTCCGAGGTTGACAGGCCACAATCGGCCACTTGTTTGACAAAATCTTCGAACGACGGAAACTCTGCCTCAGTACCTTCTGACGGCATGTCGGAGCTACTCATTGGCGTTGGCATTTTTGGGATAACAAAGTCCAGCACCTCTTCTTTTCGATCATCCATTGAAGCTGGCATATTTGATGTAACTTCTGGCAGCATTGAGATCGAACCGTAGGAATACGGGGTCCAGTCGACTCTAGCGTAAGGACTGCGTGGCGGTTGTCTCTGCTGCGGTATGAAGACATCTGCCTGCCACCATTCTCGCCGTGACGCTGCTCCCTGTGTTTGCTTTCTTGTTTCTGCGAATGAAGAAGCCGAGAATTGCTGCTGGTTGTCCTGATTTAACTGATGGTATACTGGTACGGTATGTGCTGACGGCTGTGGTGAAACTTCAGTTGACGAGTGCTCCATTTTTGCACACCGTTTGGCTGGAGGTGGCACCACTCGCTGCATTGGCGGTTGTGATGAAACCACACAAGGCTTCCGCTCAATCCCTGGACAGCTTTGACGATGCATCACTCCCCCAGTTGTCGGCTGTGACGTAATGAGTTTTCGTCCCGCTTTTGGCCAGCTTTTGGCAATCGGTGGCACCGGATGTACAGACGCTGAAGCTTGCATACATTTTCCGGGATTCGATGGTGCAACCGCAATATTAGTTGGCTGCACTTCTGGAAAACATTCGCTCTGTGGTACACTTTTTGCTTGTTTCTGAAATTGACTATTCCAATCATTGTGTGACAGTACCGTAGGAGCCGGTGACTTTTGTGCAACTCGTTGCATCAATTCTGGCCATTCAGTTGGCTGTGTCGTATTGGGGTTTCCTGCCTTTTTTGGCCACTTATCGGGATTCGATGGCAACAGCTGTACAGGCAACTGCGATGTAGGAGTACATCCTGAAACCTTAGGTTTCAAATGATGTATAGATTTCCGGGATTTTGTTGGTGCAGCTGCAGCACTTTTTTGCTGCACTTCAGGGCAGCATTCACTGCGTGAAGATATCCTGTTGGCCAGTGGCTTCGGCTTAATTTTATGCCTAAAATCTGGCCATTCCTTAAGGGGAAGCCAGTTTACTGTTGGCCGTGTGGTATACGGTTGCCGTATCCCGGTAGGCTGTTCTCTTTCACACCCATCTTCTTGTGATGTCGACTCCATCTGTGCTTCAAGCCCGATACCCTGCACCTCGATTTCCGTATGTTTTTGCGGGCGAAAAGCAGCATCGTGCTCTTCCGATTCAAGGTCCAACAGCACGGACGGCCGAAGGGCTTGTTGTTGTTGTTGCTGCTCCTGCTCCTGTTGTTGTTTCTTCTGCTCTTTCTGCTGCTCTGTCTGCTGCTCAATCTGCTGCTGATGCTGATAATACTGATGCAATTGCTGTTGCAATAGGTGGTGCTGAAGCTGATGCAGCTGCTGCTGATGCAGTTGCTGCTGATGCAGTTGCTGCTGATGCAGTTGCTGCTGATGCAGTTGCTGCTGATGCAATTGCTGCTGCTGCAGTTGCTGCTGATGCAATTGCTGCTGATGCAATTGCTGCTGCTGCAGTTGCTGCTGATAATGATGATGCATTTTCTGCTGGTAAAGCTGCTGCAGGTGCTGCCAATGAAGTTGCTGCTGCTGCAGTTGTTGTTGGTGCTGATGTGGTTGTTGTTGGCTTTGCTGCTGTTGCTGCAGTTGTTGCTGTTGCAGTTGCTCCTGTTCCGGCAACTGCTCCAGTTGATGTGGGTGATTCTGCTGTAGTTGCTGTTGCGGCTGCTGGTGCAGTTGTTGCTGCTGTAATTGCTGCTCACTTTGATAATGCATCTGCTGCTGGTGAAGCTGTTGCAGTTGTTGCTGATCCAGTTGATGCGTCTGCCTTTGTTGCTGCAGTTGCTGTTGTTGTTGTACTTGCTCCTGTTGACCTTGGTGCTGCTGATGAAGTTGTTGCTGTTGCTGCTCTTGATGCTTCAGCTGCTGCTGATGCAGTTGTGGCAGTTGTTGCTGCTGTTCTTGATTTTGTTGTTGCTCTTGCTCTTGCTGCTGCAATTGCTTCTGTTGATGTGGGTAATTCTGCTGCAGTTGCTGCAGTTGGTGCTGCTGGTTCAATTGTTGCTGCTGTAATTGCTGCTCATTTTGTTGATGATGCATCTGCTGCTGGTGAAGCTGTTGCAGTTGCTGCTGATGCAGTTGATGCTGACGCAGTTGTAGTTGCTGTTTTTGTTGCAATTGCTTCTGTTGACCTTGGTGCTGCTGCTGAAGGTGCTGTTGCTGCTCTTGACGCTTCAGCTGGTGCTGATGCAACTCTTGCTGCTGTTGTTCCTGTTGTTGTTGCTGTTGTTGTTGTTGTTGTTGTTGTTGTTGCTGTTGTTGTCGCTGTTGCTCCTGCTGCTGCAATTGCTCCAGTTGATGTGGGTGACTCTGCTGCAGTTGCTGCTGATGATGCAGTTGTTGCTGCTGTAGTTGCTGCTCATTTTGATGATGATACATCTGCTGCTGATGGAGCTGGTGCTGCAATTGTTGTTGCTGTATTTGTTGTTGCTGATGCAGTTGTATTTGCTGTTGTTGTTGCAATTGCACTTGTGGACCCTGGTGCTGTTGCTGAAGTTGTTGCTGCTGATGTAGTTGTGGCAGTTGTTGCTGCTGTTCTTGATTTTGTTGTTGCTCTTGCTCCTGCTGCTGCAATTGCTCCAGTTGATGTGGGTGATTCTGCTGCAGTTGCTGTTGCTGCTGATGATACATTTGTCGCTGCTGTAATTGCTGCTGTTCTTGATTTTGTTGTTGCTCTTGCTCCTGCTGCTGCAATTGCTCCAGTTGATGTGGGTGATTCTGCTGCAGTTGCTGTTGCTGCTGATGATACATTTGTCGCTGCTGTAATTGCTGCTCGTTTTGATAATGATGCATCTGCTGCTGATGAAGCTGTAGTAGTTGTTGTTGCTGCAGTTGTTTTTGCTGATGCAGTTGTAATTGCTGTTGTCGTTGCAATTCCACCTGTTGATCTTGGTGCTGCTGCTGAAGTTGTTGCAGTTGCTTTTGCTGCTCTTGACGCTGAAGCTGTTGCTGATGCAGCTGTTGCTGCTGATGCAGTTGTTGCAGTTCTTGCTGTTGCTGTTGGTGTTGCCTCTGTAGCTCCTGCTGCTGCAGTTGCTCTTGTTGACGAGGGTGGTCCTGCTGCAGTTGCTGCTGTTGATTCTGAAGCTGCTGATGATGCATTTGTTGCTGCTGCATTTGCTGTTGTTGTTGTTGTTGTTGTTGTTGCTGTTGTTGTTGCTCTTGTTGATGTACCAAGTCTTGCCAATACTCTTGGGCGGGCAATACCAGCTGTGGCTCAGGTGCAACACCTTGTCGATCAATGTTGCTCCAAAAGCCATTGGGTGCCAGTACCGGTACCGGTCCTGGTACCGATTCCTTGTGCAGATCTGGTTCTACTTGTGATTGACTCGATGTCATCTGGTGCTGCCTATCAGGCATAAATTCAAGATGTGACAATATCTCTGGAGCTTGCTCTCGCTGTCTAACAATAAAGCTTGGCACTTGGTTTCGCGGCTGCACTGCCACTTGCGTGCAGGGCGATTGCTCGTGCCGAGTGGGTTCCATCCCTGCGCCACCAATCAAATTACCAAACACGGGCCACGTGGGATACATGTGCGTCTGCACGGGGTGTGATGCGTTGTAGCTGGACTCCTCCGACACAGACTCTCGCTCATTATTATTCTTGAGATTGGGATCCATTGGACGTGGCGACGATGCCTGATATGGCGGAATGACCTGAGTCGCTTCTTCAGAATCCAGCAGCTGGGTGGCATATGAGCCATTGGGTTGGAAGACAGCAGCATACGACGACATCCGACCACCCGTCGTCTCCATTTGCTCATTTGCTATTGAGCAGACAGTGGATACTCATTAGAAGTGATTTATATGGATTTTTTTTTTAACTTACTAAAGCTGTGAATTAGTTCGTTTGAGGCTTGATTTGCCAAGTTTGTGGATGTGGCTCTAGACTCGTCAGACATACTGTATATTTGCGCCTGAATAAAAACCTTTACTGAATGAAAAGTTAAGGTCGTCGATCAGTATCTGTAAATGCAGGTAGTCCAAAGTCAAATTTCTAAGTCTCTAGAAAATGTATAGGCTAGTATGTATATTATTTACCAGCACTTTACATTTAAAGCTAGAATCTTTGAAACCCCCAAAATTGTCTAAATTATGCCAAAAGGGTCGGTAGAACCAGCAATAGGTGGAACTCGTATGACTAGCCTGTTCATAAATGTCTTGGTTTTGTGTAATGTAAATCGTGTCTGTTCCAGTTTAAAAAGCTTTCAACTGCACCAAACGTGCCTGGCATATTGAAGGACACCAGCTCCCTTAGCCGTATACCAAAGCCGGGTTTTTTATGGTGCTTTAGAAGACGCTGGCGCTACGCACAAAAATCTCTCATACAGAGGGCCGACAACATTTTTTGCAATTATTTCAAATATTTTTCAACACGGCTTTGAAATGCGACGTGCCGACGAATACAACAAAGCCAAAAGATACAAAAAACCCTTTTGTTATGTGTGAATGTTGCTGTGGTTTTTTGTCTTGCGCCAAAATATTTTTCCACATTTTATGCTGCGCATATTTTTTGCCGCAGCCTTGGCGCGAAATTAGCGGCAAGTGGTTGAGGAAGTGGAAAAAAGGCAGCGTAGATAAACTTTAAATAAAACATGGCACACAACAAGGTCGCTGGGCTGGGGATTGAAAGGGGTGGGGCAATGGTACGGGTGAGGGCGCGGGAGCAAACGTCGAACGCTGGCACAGACCGCAATTCAAATAAAATCCTTTAGGGCTTTTGACTTTTAACTCATCCGTTTAACGAGCGCTCATGTTCGTGAGACGGCGAATGGCAGGATAGCTGGATAGCAAGATTGGAGGATGGCAGAATGGTAGGATGGAAAGAGTGCCTTGGTAAGGACAATACCCTTGACACCTACACTCGCATATATATTTATACATACACAAACTCACACACATGGAGCTATGGAGTTCAGCACGTCGCGACTTGAGCGCAATTGCAAAACAATGGCCGAAACAAGCAAAACCATTCTTATATGCGGCATATCTGAATGCCAAATACTCTGTAAAACAATGAATCTTCTTCACCTCGAACGACATACACAACATTTTTGATTTTTGTGTAAGTTTACGAAATAGAAGGGGGAGCACGCACTGGTTATTTAACTGCATTATACCATATTTAATAAAACTAAAAAAGAAATATAAATATATATATAAATGTAAATGTTTATCTAGAAGGAGATATTATAGGAACCTAGTACTAGTACTATCGAACGGTACAATGATATTTACAAAATAATAATATTTTTGCTCATACCAAACTACCTTATATATTTAGCTTATATCAGGTCTAAGGTTTAAGAATTTGACTTTAAGGTCAATCGGTCATCCGATGCCCATGCTCACTCGTATTGAGTATATGTTTAGTCGACTCAACACTTCAAACAAACACACACACAAAACGATTTACAATTTTTATAAGTCTTTCCCGACTGGGATATATAACACTGCTTTGATTGCTTTTGCCTGCTGTCCCTCTTTCTCACTTTCTCTCCTCTTTCTCACTTTCTCCCCTCTTTCTCGCAAAAGCGCCCAACCTGTGAGTCGATTGATGACGACATCCCAAGCCATTGCCAATTGTCTGTTTGGCAATGGGCCTGTTGTTGTTGTTGGTATTTTAGAATTGTGAACAATTGCCACTCGATGTGCATAATAAACGAGCTCAAATCCTGCGCAAAAAAGGATTCGCCTGCGCCACATGAAAGGCGTCGATTGTGGCGCTCGCTTAAATATGCAATGAGCCAATTCATACACAATGGCGCCAGCATTTGGCAATGGCATTGGCATTGACTTTGGCCCTACAGGATTGCGACATTTACAGCTAACTGAATACATTTGTCGCGAATACGCCCCGTGGACACATGTCCCTCCCCGCTAAAAAGAGAGTATGCTTCGTTTAATAAATTGAGCGTTTTATGCTATTTATGCGGCTGATTTGACATTAATGTGGCCTGAACAGACTACGCCTACCACTCCCCTCCTTCCTCCTTTCTCCTTCCTCTCCACACACGCAAATGCATAAATCAGCGTGCGTGTGTGTTTATTTACATGTTGCTTGCCTGCGTCTTCAGCTGCCGCTTCCGTTTGCCACCTTTTTATTTATGACAACATCTGTCGCAACAACTTACGATTTTTGGTATGTTTGTGTGTGTATGTGTTGAGGCGTTAAAATGTACGCCATGCATACACACACACACATCGTTTATCATTTTAACGGTGCAACTCCTTTTCGTGCCTCAGTGTCTTAGTTCCCAGCCACCTTACGCTTCATTATCCTTAAGCTTTCCATATTTTATGCCCAAACTTTTGCCATAAAAAGTCCCCCCAATAACAACGAAAGAATGAGAGGGCGGCTGAGAAGGCTACCACCTCCAAACATAATTTTCCCCAATTTTCCAACATGATCGTTTAAGTTCAATATACTCACCTCACAAGTTATCCAATTGTTTATTCCTCCCTTTTGTAAATGTCTTGCTTTTATATGTGTAATGAAATCCAGATTTTATAAGAGAGGAAAACTGTTTGAAATTTTGAGAACCAGCTACTGAGATCTGCGTCGAGTTGAGAAAATAAATATAAGTATAAATATATATTTTATATAAAAATAAAGTACTGAATTGTAATTTGTGATGGACTGCTAAAGTTTGAAAAAATTCGGAGTAAGTGTGTTCATTTAAATAAAATTTGTGTTGTTCTAATTATTTGAAATGTGTTCAGGTGGCCGACAGCAGGTCACGCACCAATTTTTTTTTTGCTTGGCGACTCTCTTGGCTAATCATTTATTTTCGGCGTTGGGAGTGCTCACGCGCAACGACGGCGAGCTTTTTCAGCCGGTAAGTGCGTTTCATTACGGAACCAGAGCCATCACATACTCCTAGGATAGAACCTTTAGCAGTCCAAATCGCCTAGTTCGGGCGTAATAAAATTTAATCGAACAAAAAGAAATAATAATTAAATTCGAACGCATGAGCCAAAGAAATTAATTGTCCCGCTCAAATTTAAAATGCGTATTTTGTATTTAAAATCAAGAACTGTCAAGCCATATATAAAAGCGAATCTACGCCCAGTCGAGCGCAAGTCGACTGCAGGCAGTGCTGCAGCACATCCAGTCTACATTCGCAGTATTCAAGTAAATATTAAATGAAGATGATAATTTATATATTTAAATGTTATGTTAATTAATTTGTATATCTATTTGTTATTCTTAATTGTATGTTAATCCATTCATATATTTATTATTAAATTATTATTTAAATTTACACTATTGCCATTTGCCAAGTTTAGGTCACATTTTTTTTGAAACTCTCAACTCTACCTATCGGCTTGTTTTGTCATTATTTAGTTATATCAGATGTTTGTTAATAAATAATAAGGGAATACTATGATCTGTGAGTAAGCGTAGTGGAGGGGAGTGAATAAATCAATCGTCAATTCCAATTTAAGGGCGATGGGCCTACCAAATCCGTGTAGGACCATTGCAGGAAAGACGAGTACGTCGTGGCCATGAACACCACGGTTGTCAGCAGTTTCGTATGTTTAGTGTGTGCATGTAGGTCTTTATGTAGTGTTGTGTATGTCAAGTTAATTTTGGAGTCCATACCGTCCACAGGCAGGGTAGGAGGTACACATCCCTGGGAATACTGAGTTGGCCAAGGTTGCCCACTGGGAATCACTGGACGTGTTACAAAAGGAAGACTCGGAAAAGACAAAAAAAAACAAAGCTAAAGTAGCCAGCAACAAGGGATCGGTCGCGTTGACGCGATAAAATCAGCTCCAGTAACTGGTTCTTCAAAAAAAAATTTGGTTTATGTTCCGGTTGCGTGTTTCAATCGGTAAATATATGGTTCGTTGTGAATTGCTTAATATTTGTCAATCTATATGTTGGTATAAGTAGAATTGGAATAGAACATAACATTAACAACTCAACCATTTCTAGGATAAGCAAATATTGCTAATTCGTGTCCTTTAAACAAGCATAGAAATTTGATAAATGAGTAAAATATTTCAATAATTCAAGAGGGTAATAAGAATAAATGTATGAAAACATTCCAATCCAACGAAAATATTTTCAGTTCGTAAGAATTTTGGTGATTTACCCACCAGCAATAACAATTCCCAGTTGCCAATCAATGTCAAAGAGTTGAAAACTGTAGACGACAATAATTCACGTTTGCCAGCTAATAAATTAGAGGAAAACACTGTGCAGGCATCAAAGGATAACACGAATAACTTTTGTGCTCAACTTGATGTCACATACACACACACATACACACACACACACACACACACACACACACACACACACACACACACACACACACACACACACACACACACACACACACACACACACTCACACACACACACACACACACGTTGAATGCGACATTAACCTGTGCAAATAATCAGACGTAAATATTTTGCTGATGAAACAAAGGACACAAAAGTTTTTCTACATTTGTGGGAGAGTCGCTGGTTATGGAAGAGACAGGCGGGAAAGTCAGCTGAAAATATTTAAGGCATAACACTGTTGTCATAGTGGCATTCGGTTGGCCTGTAATGTGGCATGCCACAGAAACGTAGCAAAATCTTTACTCTGGCTTAGTTTTATATATGGCATAAGCTTTGCTGGTCATTTACGGGGTCACGGAAATCCCGACAAAACCATAGCGCTGATAATGATAAGGATGATGAAGATAAGGCTGATGATGATGTGGCTTACGGTACGAATCCAACAAATAGAAATGAATGTCAATTGATAATCAAAATAAATGCCTAACGGCGTTCTATGTATTGGACTGAGAACTTCCATTAAGTGAAAGCTTGACAAATCCATGAGAACATGAGCAGCCGAGGGTGAAAAGAAAGTAACTAACATGACCAAGGCTAAGTTCAACGTGCTCTCAGTTCGATTAGAATATAAAATAACCTCGATTGAAACTTAAATTTAACTTGCGCAGTATTCTGTGCCTCTAAATGCTAGTTGCCATATTTTCAAACGAAATGTCGGGCTTGCTACTGGAATGTTGAACTATTATTAGATGCCAGTTGCTGAGCTGAGAACGGGGATCAGCTTCGGGGACTGAGGGTTGAGGTTCGTGTCAAGGGGCGAGTCCTTGGCCATAAATTCATGTTGGTGTCGCCTGCACATGCAAATGTCTAAATGCCTAAATGCCTAATGAGTGAAGCTGGCGGCAGCAAAAACAGGGACACAAATGAGTCCTTAAAGATTAATTAATCTTTGTGGCACATGCGGCCGACGCTGATGCCGCTGGTTTCACAAAACAACAGTTGCCTAGGACACGCGTGTGTTGTGTGTGTGTATGTTGGCCGGGGCCAAGGCTATGCTGACCATTGTCCTGAGTCCTTTTTGGTTTCGGTTTTTAAGCTAATGACACAAAACGCCAAAAAGGATGCGAATCCAGGGGGTTAATTTGCCGGCTGGGTCGCTGCTCGGTCGTTCGGTCGCCTGGTCCGGCTTATCTTTTGCTTTTGAAGAAATAATTAATGACCTCGTTTTTGCCACTGTGGCCGGACTCGCAGTCGTGCGCATCAGGAAGGGCATACGGATACGGGAATTGGAGTTGGAGCAGGAGCAAGAGCAGGAGTTGCGTGCTGGCCATTAAAAATCGTTTATTTCGATTTGATTTAATCCAAAATAGATTGCCCTGTCGGGCGATGCGACACAGACAGAGATGCGGCCAATTTATGCACTCAATTTACGCGCACACCCACACACAAGCACACATATACACAGGACACAGCATGCTGCAGGACCCTGAACTGTTGCAGTTGGAGCTGCATTGTTGGGCGTCCTGGCGCATTTATAAATTTCATTGGTTAATCCTTATTTTCGCATTAAGGGAGCGCACACACCGAGCACATTGCCGCAGAGCTATGCAAATGTATGCATTGTCCTGTTGCGCCAGAACACCAAGCCCCATCCGTACCTATCGTAGCCTATCCCCACCTCACTTCGTCCCTGCCCGCCACGCACCTAGCCGCTGGCAATTAAACTAATCGCACGCTAGGCTTAAAATGCGATTTGCGGCGTCGATTGCCAATTTCGCCATTGAAACATTTCAAATGTTTGCTGGAATATGTCGTGGAGCGAGGCAGGAGGGTGTCGGTCTCGGCGGTTTGCCCTTTGCGATTTGCCGCGAAAATTTATTTTAGCCAACACGTTGAAATTTTCCATTTTCCACATTTGCTCCCAACTTGGCAAACACCACAAATGACATTTAAACTGTTTGCATTTAGCGCCGCTAAATGTTTAGCGGTTTTTGTGTTTTGTGGCTGCCCAATCCCCACCACGCCCTTCCCCCTTACTTAATCCAAATGTTTAGTAACGCTTAGGCCTAAAATGTGCCCGGAGGACAACAGCAGGATCCATGCGCCCGCCTCCTACATTTGCCAAAACTTACCCCTCAAGTGCTGCAAATAGTCCGCCAAATTTAGTGTTGATCTGCCATACGCTGGCTGTACTTTATCACTTCGAAAAGATTTGACTTGCTATTTTACTTTTTTTAATACGTTCGTGCCGTGTTTAGTAAATTTTGAGATTACAGTGGAAACTAAGTGTATCGACAATTTTCAATTCAATTCAACTACTGCTTTCTATTAAATCGCAGCCTACTTTGACATTACTGGAGTAATCAAACGCCTGATTTTGTACTCAAATTTAATGTTAAAATCGGAACCCAATATCATATTGCTCACATAAGAACAATTGCTCAGAATATGAATATGCACTAAAAATCTGTTTTTTTTTTTTTTCATTAACATTAAACTACTTTTTCCATGGAAACAATAGGTCGATCAGTTAAATTTATAATTGAATTAAAATGTCGGCAGATGGACACATCTGCAAGAATATGACTTAATTATAAAGCCCAAATTAGTAAGTCTTTTGACACATGACTTCCAAAATAAAGGTAAAAGAAATATAACAGCTTTGAGTAAATATATGTTTGTCCGTCCGTTCGTCTGTTTGCCCGTTTGAACACAAGCAACTTAGTGACTGAAGAGCTAGAGACTTCAAGTTTAAATATAAGATCTTATAATCGCTCCGTGAATATCAATACACGTAAATTCCCGATAGCAAATACAGCCAAAAGCTTAGTAACAAGCTTAGTAACAACAGCAGGATTCATGCGCCGGCTCTCATAATTGACAAAACTTACCACTCTAATGTTGCACATAGTCCGCCATATTAAATGTTGATCTGCGATACGCTGGCTGTACTTTATCACTTCGAAATGCTTTGACTTGCTTTTTTACTTTTTTCAATATGTCCGTGCCGTGTTTAGTAAATTTTGAGATAAGAATGGAAAGCAACTGTATCGACAATTTTCAATTCAAGTCCAGTACTGCTTTCTATTAAATCGGAATAATCAAACGCCTGCTTCTATAGTCAATATTAATGTCAAAATCGGAGCCCAACCTCATATAGCTCCCATAGAAACAATCGCTTAGAATATTAGTTTTCGCATTAAAAATCTTCCGTGGAAACAATAGGCCGATCAATTAACTTTATAATTGAATTAAAATGTCGGCAGATGGACACATCTGCAAGAATATGATTTGTTTATAAAGCCCAAATTAGTAAGTCTTTTGACACATGACTTCCAAAATAAAGGTAAAAGAAAGATAACAGCTTTGAGTAAATATATGTTTGTCCGTCCGTTCGTCTGTTTGCCCGTTTGAACACAAGCAACTTAGTGACTGAAGAGCTAGAGACTTCAAGTTTAAATATAAGATCTTATAATCGCTCCGTGAATATCAATACACGTAAATTCCCGATAGCAAATACAGCCAAAAGCTTAGTAACAAGCTTAGTAACAACAGCAGGATTCATGCGCCTGCCTCTCATAGTTGACAAAACTTACCACTCTAATGTTGCACATAGTCCGCCATATTAAATGTTGATCTGCGATACGCTGGCTGTACTTTATCACTTCGAAAAGATTTGACTTGCTATTTTACTTTTTTTAATACGTTCGTGCCGTGTTTAGTAAATTTTGAGATTACAGTGGAAACTAAGTGTATCGACAATTTTCAATTCAATTCAACTACTGCTTTCTATTAAATCGCAGCCTACTTTGACATTACTGGAGTAATCAAACGCCTGATTTTGTACTCAAATTTAATGTTAAAATCGGAACCCAATATCACATTGCTCACATAAGAACAATTGCTCAGAATATGAATATGCACTAAAAATCTGTTTATTTTTTTTTTCATTAACATTAAACTACTTTTTCCATGAAAACAATAGGTCGATCAGTTAAATTTATAATTGAATTAAAATGTCGGCAGATGGACACATCTGCAAGAATATGACTTGTTTATAAAGCCCAAATTAGTAAGTCTTTTGACACATGACTTCTAAAATATAGGTAAAAGAAACATAACAGCTTTGAGTAAATATATGTTTGTCCGTCCGTTCGTCTGTTTGCCCGTTTGAACACAAGCAACTTAGTGATTGAAGAGCTAGAGACTTCAAGTTTAAATATAAGATCTTATATTATCATATAATCGCTCCGTGAATATCAATACACGTAAATTCCCGATAGCAAATACAGCCAAAAGCTTAGTAACAAGCTTAGTAACAACAGCAGGATTCATGCGCCCGCCTCTCATAATTGACAAAACTTACCACTCTAATATTGCAAATAGTCCGCCATATTTAATGTTGATCTGCGATACGCTGGCTGTACTTTATCACTTCGAAATGCTTTGACTTGCTTTTTTACTTTTTTCAATATGTCCGTGCCGTGTTTAGTAAATTTTGAGATTAGAATGGAAAGCAACTGTATCGACAATTTTCAATTCAAGTCCAGTACTGCTTTCTATTAAATCGGAATAATCAAACGCCTGCTTCTATAGTCAATATTAATGTCAAAATCGGAGCCCAACCTCATATAGCTCCCATAGAAACAATCGCTTAGAATATTAGTTTTTGCATTAAAAATCTTCCGTGGAAACAATAGGCAGATCAATTAAATTTATAATTGAATTAAAATGTCGGCAGATGGACACATCTGCAAGAATATGACTTGTTTATAAAGCCCAAATTAGTAAGTCTTTTGACACATGACTTCCAAAATAAAGGTAAAAGAAAGATAACAGCTTTGAGTAAATATATGTTTGTCCGTCCGTTCGTCTGTTTGCCCGTTTGAACACAAGCAACTTAGTGACTGAAGAGCTAGAGACTTCAAGTTTAAATATAAGATCTTATAATCGCTCCGTGAATATCAATACACGTAAATTCCCGATAGCAAATACAGCCAAAAGCTTAGTAACAAGCTTAGTAACAACAGCAGGATTCATGCGCCTGCCTCTCGTAGTTGACAAAACTTACCACTCTAATGTTGCACATAGTCCGCCATATTAAATGTTGATCTGCGATACGCTGGCTGTACTTTATCACTTCGAAATGCTTTGACTTGCTTTTTTACTTTTTTCAATATGTCCGTGCCGTGTTTAGTAAATTTTGAGATTAGAATGGAAAGCAACTGTATCGACAATTTTCAATTCAAGTCCAGTACTGCTTTCTATTAAATCGGAATAATCAAACGCCTGCTTCTATAGTCAATATTAATGTCAAAATCGGAGCCCAACCTCATATAGCTCCCATAGAAACAATCGCTTAGAATATTAGTTTTTGCATTAAAAATCTTCCGTGGAAACAATAGGCCGATCAATTAAATTTATAATTGAATTAAAATGTCGGCAGATGGACACATCTGCAAGGAAATGTCTTGTGTATCCGACCCCAAAAAAAAAATATATTCTTGATCAGGATCATTAGCCAAGTCGGTAAAGCCATGTTACGTTTGGAATATGGGTTCTCGTAATTGGGATCATATATCATATTATCAGTGAATATCCAAACATATACATTTCCGATACAATACACACTAACATATGATTGATCAGCTGCACAAATTTCATGAAGAACGGAAAGCAAACATCCAAGTTATAACATGATAATCAACGCTTGTGTACATACAATCCGCGAAACTCGATTAAAGGCACTCGTATTAATGGTGCTAAGAACCGTATCAAGCCTAAAGGGACCTTTTTATGCTGAAATTAAAAAAACCAATATCACAAATTTATCACACAGGCAGAAATCTGCAATCTTACGGGCTGGGCTGGATAAAAATTATACGTCATCTAAAATTCTATTTGATTTAAGGTTACAAATATCGAAACATAATATTCAACCAATTTTATCAGGTAGTGAGCGATTGCTTTGGAAGAACATGAGGTCAAAGCCAATATTAACGAAGGCACTCCAAATAGCCAGATTAAATGTTGTAAGGGAACACATGTCTTGGACCCAGGAGTGGCAAAATGGGATATTTTCTGATGAAAAAAAAATTCATTTCGATGGTCCAAACGGTTTAAATTTTTACTGGCAAGATTTAAAGAAGTTTAAGAGATGTTTCCCTACTATAAGCCGTGGCGCTGCTTCACTCATGATCTGGGCTGCATTCAGTCATCACAACAGGACCCTGATTTGTAAAATTTCAGGCCATATGAACTCGAAGGGTTATAGAAACCTGTTGGACGAAGTTTTGGTGAACTTTATGGAACATCAACCAAACCCAAATGCCTCATTCCAGCAGGATAATGCTCTAATACATGTGCCGCGATCCTGTCGTGGGGGGTTTCGTGATAAAAATTTTAATATTTTAGAGTGGCCAGGAAGAACACCCGAAGTTCCCGAAATTCCATACAGAACATGTGGGGACACCTGTTTCGTCGAATTTAAGTCGTTACTCGACAGTTTGAGAAAGTTGAGCAGCTACGAAGGCTGTCGTTAAGTACTAGTCCAAAATACCACCATCTGAGTTCTAAAAAGTTGTTGAATCAATGTCAAATCGAATTTTTTTTAGGTATAATCAAATCTGGAGGGTGAACAATTTCTTAACTTGTTATTTTCATGTAATTTCTACATATTTTTTTATTTAACGTATATTTAAAACAGCTAACTTTTGCGGAACAAGAAAATAATTTAAAAATTGTATTTTCAATTCTGTAAAAAAAATTCAAGTACATTTAATCAAATTTTGCAGGGTGTATTTACCATATGGGTACGGAGAATATCGTAATCGAGTTCTTTCGACTACTACATTCTTACTGGCTTATTTCTGAAACTGCACGTGTGCAAAAACAGTATTCTGCCTCTCACAAGTTAAGAAACGCGTATATTTTCGGTCATTGTTCGGGATATATAGAAATATAGGTCTATACAAAAATGTCCCATTTATAGGTGCAATATTTCCTTCGGTGTGTGTTGTTTATTACATTAACTTAATAGTTTTGTATTTTAGAAAACCTTAGTAAGGCATTTTGTACTTAACTTATGCATATTATAACCGGGCAGAAAGATCTTTGATTAATTGCGAAACGTAATCTCTTTTGCAATGTATAAAAAAAAGCTAATAAGTTTTGTCTTTGTTTTCTTATGACATTGTTAACAAAAAGGTAAAGAACCGTGGGTGAACCACAAATGGGTACAATATTAAATGCTCCTTTGAAGAGTTGTCACAGAGGCAGCGGAAGAATACAATTTTCATGTGATTAATGATGTCAACGTTGGTCCCGCAAGTGGCTGGCCATTCTAATCGCCAATTCCCTGGTTGCTCTTTAGCAGAAATCAAGCATGGAGACGCAACTGGGTGCCTTAAAGCGAACCCGTCAAGAATGCGTCAATTTAATTGCGCACGTGACGCGCGCTCGAGTCATGAATGACAAAGAGACCAATACAATGGAAGGAGGAATATAAAATAGAGTGGAAGTGGACTCGAGACGGGGAGCTGTGACGACTCGAAGCCACGTGACGTTGACATGCACATTGACAGGAGGATGTCAGGATGTGGGCAGTGGATTTGCACTGGCTTCAAGAACTTTCGAAGCATTGCAGCGGCTAATAACGGACCCAACATTTTCAACATGCTGCGCTCCATATTTGATTTTTCGCAAATTTCATTAAGCTAGATAAATGGTTGGCTATTAACAACAACAACAAAAGCAGCAACAACAAGCTTAATGTAGCAGCCACAGTGGTTGTAGGCATTGTATTTCTGTTTTGTATTTATGCAAAAATTCGCTATGGATGCCAAAAGCGGAAGCGGAAATCGCACTCAGTTCTGTTATTCCTCATACACTATCAATTCGGGGCCATAACAACTGGGTGCGCAAGTTTATAAGATTTCATGATTTCGGAATATATTTTTGTTTAACAAAATGAATAAGAGTATGACTTTCAGCAACGTTATTGCACAAGAACTTTAAACAGTTTTGCATTACAAGGCCTTCAAATCGTAAATTAAGTCCTAAGACCTTTTCCTATAACGAAAATTGCTTAATTACCAAAAATAAATTATCTATATTCCTGAGCATTAGCCGATTTCTCTGCTCGCCTTAAGTAGCGCTTAGATCTCATAGACTATAATATAAACACAATGGTGCAGATTAGGTCAACTCTTTTCTTATTCTACGACTTTATACATTACATCCAAGTCCAACATTCTATTTTATAATTTTTGAAGTGCATACAGAATTCGATGCTTTGTCAATTGGTTAGGGCTTGTGGCAGGATGTGGCTCTGGTGACATGATAAATTGCATGAAATTATTTTCAAACTGCCAACCCCCGGTATACGGAATGGGGGCGGGGTGGTAGGTAGGTAGTGCTCTGGTCGTCTGCCAGTTTGCCCGTGTGTATGTCTTGACGATATCTGCGGTATCTGTAAAATGCTATACTTAAAAGTTAATTGTAGCTGAGAGCAAACTTTTTGGCGGAGCCTCACGAATTTGAAATTTATTCAAATTTCGTATACAAAATGCGACATGTTGTAATTCTCCAAGCGATTGTTGTTATTGTTGCCACTTTGCCTGTTGTTTGTTGTTGTTTGTCTTGTTGGTCTTATCAGGCCCGCATTTTGTTTGCTCGCCAATTTTCGTAACTTTAAGATTTATCGCACAGAAGTCTGAGTCTGATGAATGCGACATTGTTACCAAATCCGAAACGCGAATTGCGACAGCTGCTGGGATTGACTGGGCTGACTGGGCTGACTGGGCACGAGTGAAATGCCAGAATGTGGACAGGCTTTCGACTGGGCCTGGCAAATTGGTCATTAACTGAAGCACAGCCCAGCACACAAACAAACACACCCACGCACACGAGACACATAGATGGAACACAACGATAGATTGCAGGACATGGCGTCAGGACATTTTAATTTGTTCTGTCAACGGCACACGTTGACCGCAGAGTTGCAGTTGCATCCAAAACTGATTTGTTTGGCACACAACACCTGAAGCACACCCCAGCTCCATCCTAACCTCCCCTGAACCACCCAAAAGCAGTCAATCGTAACGCGAAAGGACACGTTGTTGATTTCTAATTTCACGCTGCGTTGTGTGAAAATCAACACCGTTCAACGGTCTCAGTTTCCCAGTTTCCGGCGTTGATGAAAATCGAAAACGCAGCCCGCAGAAAAACGCAGCAAATGAAGTCTAATCGCTTAGCATAGCCAATTTTCCCAAAACTCCCAATACTTTTTTCTCCTTATTTGATGAAAATGCAAATAGATTTGCAAAAAACCAAGATCAACCACATATTGTAAGTACACAGCAAATTTATGTGAGTATATACTTTGGAGGTCTATTTCAGGAGTAACGCAAATTGCCGTATTTTCTGATTTTAAAAAGATTAAAAATATCAGAAAAATACCTTCGGTATAACTATCAGATAGATTTATCATATACGGAATATCATCAGAATATCTTACATTATGGCTAATCGAAACCAGTTTGATATTAAACTCCGCAGAACTAACTCGCTGTTAAGATAGAACTCTCTCAAAAACAAGATTCTGCACTCTAATCTTAAATATGTATGGATCGAAATTCACTAATTCACCAAGTTCATAACTTCACTAATAATATTTTTCTTAGTCGCAATTAATAAAATAAAGTAACTTTAACTTTTTTGCATTTCTATAAAATTTGCGATTGGCATATAATTTTGAGGATTTAAAACATGAGAACAGGATATTATCCCTAAACTCCAGGATACGTTGGATGATTTGTATTTGAGGAAGTGTACTGAAAGTACGATACAAACTTTAACGTTTTACTGAGACGCTCTTGGCAGCATTTCTGAATGCTCACCTTCACAAGAATTCATGGTGTAATTGTGCGTTGCGGCACGCGAAATTAAACAAGGACTAAATGCTGAGTGGGCAGCTGGGTGCCCATAGACAATGGAGCTCTGGAGTTGGGAGAAGAAGAAAATGATGCGGCTGCTGCTGGCGATGTAGTGGCTCAAGGGGTCGCTAAATAACAAAAGAATGATAAACGCCCAGCAGCGACGTCTGCCACAACCCCCCACACCACAATGCCCCACGTCACAAAGCTGCCTTCAAGCCTCCTAGCCAGTCGACAGTTGCTCTAGGACCTCATGGAACACTGCGAGGTGTCGCAAAAGTTTTTGCCATCTGAAGAGGGCATGTCGTCTATTGTCCCCCAAAGTGTTTTTCATATCCTTGCCGAATGTCTCATAATATTGTCATCAAGCGGATAGCACATTTAATGGCTAAAATATAACAAAGTATATACAATGTGAATTTATACATTCTGGATCAGCATCAATATTAATATCTACTATCTAGGTGTATGAGTGAACTCATAAGTATACTGAAGTTAAGCTCATCATCATCACAACAATATATCAAAGGGGTCACATCGGAAAAACAGGCCGATATTTTTAATCCGTACTGAAATCCAGACATAAACTGGTGCATTTTATTTTATAATGAGAGTATATTATATTCGGATAGGTAACCTTCCTTATATTCAGCTTTACCAAGTTTTGAGCTGGAGAAGTTTTTCGAAATTTCGTGTGTTTTATTATCTTTTATTATTATTTTATTTGCCTTTGTCTTAGTTGTTGAGCGCACTGTGGTTGTTGCTGCTCCTTATGTGCTTCCCCTTGCTGCTCGACGCTAAATTGGCCGTTAAGATGTAAAAGATGCGGATTTCGGTGATTTAGCAAGTTGGTTGCCATCATTTCCATTGTTGCCTTTGTCACAGTTTTGTTGTTAACGGAGTTTCGCTAGCTGCGGCCTGCCGGCCCAAACTTGCGGCGGAAATAGCGCTAATTTTTCCACCTGACGCCAAGAAGAAGAAGAACGTTGCGGACGACCAACGGAAAACAATAGCTGTTATACTCTATTCAATGCCAATAAGTCGGTGGCTTGAATTGGCAATAATAGTAAGCCTAACAGATAAGCTCAATCATTTTGAATTTATTATAGCTCCACTTTTCTGAACAAGAAATAAGCAATGAATCTCAAAAAAATTGCTTAATTATTGAATTGTAGGGAGTCATCCAAAAATTAAGAATGTAAACGTTAACCAATACACTTCCGCTTCTGCGTAACTAGTGGCAAAACTCTATAAAAAATAAGCCTGTGTTACATTTTTTGCCCAATAAAATTGGTTTTGGGATGTTTACAGTGTCATACCTATTATATCTAGGATTAACTGAAACTTGGTTAAGGCCTGATATTTCCGATCATTCTACTACGCTTGGGTGGTCGTTATCTGATTGCTGTTATTTCTAACCTTGTGTCACATTATTTCATACCCCTATTCTCTCTAGACATTGAATTTACAATTATTACAATTTTGTTTAATACTTTTTCATTATTTATCACATGGTCATACACTCCACCTCAATCAGATGTCTCTTTCTATGCAAATCATCTACCCGCCATTAAATATATTTCCTTTCTTATGCTTTCTGATAGAGACTATTTGATTGTATTTGGTGACTTAAATCTTCTAGAAATTTTATTTGTATTTGTGCCACTCAGCTCCAAAGAGAATATTGATGGGCTCCATGAGGTGTCACTGTCTCAAGTTAACCGTATTCGAAACTGTAACGACCGTTTACCTGACTTAATTTTTGTATTGGGTCCTGTGACCCACCTGTATATCCTGGAGATCCCTATCACCCTACGCTCGATTTGATTATAGAGCTGCCAACTTCTGTGTCTATTGTACGGATTCGACATGTAAGCAACGTTACTTCCCCAAGCAAATTTTTTCAAACTAAATCAATTATTATTTGTC